>VXBZ01012241.1:0-92668 GCA_013399135.1 Heliornis fulica
CATTATGTTTAAAAATGCTTTGTCAGATTTATTGCTTGCTGCAAAGTGGCATTTTGTCTTGGTGAGACTAATGTCATGGCACAATACTACAGACAATGAAGTTTATATTATGTTTATACTGCTAAAGGTCTGAACTCTGTGGAGTCACTTCATAAGCTTCGAGCTTTTTTTTTTTTTAACTTTATATAATTTTTAACCAATAACAAAATTTCGTTTCATACTTCAAAAAACTACATCTATTTTAGGTACTCACTCCAAGAAGTGATACCCAAAAAAGCAAGCCCTGTTCTTCATGCTTTCCTTACAGAAATGGTAAATACCCTGCGCCAGAAAGCAATGCACCAGGTTGGTGTTTCTCTAAATTGCAGCGGAGGATGTTTGCACAAATCAAATACCGTTCTTGCAGGGTGAGACTAGTAATTCATGCACAGTATTGTATCAACCACACTAATTTTGGAATATGGTCAGCTTATTAAAGCGGAAGCATTTCACTCTCCATAGAGTAAAAATGAAACCTTCAGCATCCTAAATTGCCATGTCTTGGTCTTACTTTAAGTGGCATTAGTCCCTACATTTATTCTTTTCTCAGTCCGTTCTGCACCCAACTATCCTCTTTCCAGTACACAAAGTTTTCTGTCTGTATTCGACATCTGTTCTGAAAAGCACTTTTTGAATGATCTTAGATACAGTAGAAGAAAGCATCTTCACCTCACCGTGCTGAGGCAAAGGAAAGGAAACAACACCTTGTTTCTACCTGTAAAGTGTAGTTAGTCTTTTCCTAATCAGAAGAATAAAAACTACATTTTCATAGGAATCTAATCAAACATATACAAAAATCACAGTGTCCTCCTTGCTATGCAGGGTTCAGCTAGCCAAATTGGGTTTTTAAAATTACAGTGAGTGCAGCTTATGGAGAAACAGAAATCTATTTGCGCAATGTGCTGCACTTGTCTTCTGAAGCTGGAGCTAGTCTTGACCAAAGCCTGAGCTACAGTGAAAAGTCCATGATGGATCTGGGTTCACCTGAATGCTATACCACGCTATGTCAGCAGACAGAAAGAAAGCTAGCTGCTAGTTCTCATGCTTTCTTGAGTGGCTCTCCTTTTCTCACGTTTGCAGAAAGGTATCGTCTCCAGAAGTTTGGGGAAGGTTGAATATGCTATGGCATTCTGTATTTGTCATTTTCTCTGTCGTCTTTTGTACGGATGCAGTAAGAATTTATTGTTATCGTCAATAGTATTTTCCCCTACATAATTGAATCTGAATCTAGAGGAAGTGCGTAATTAGCTGTGAATTATATTTAGACCATCAAGAATATTGGTATCTTATTTCTTTATTTTAAAATTACATTTTGACTTTGGAGAGTGAAAGTTTACCCATGTGATTGAAGAGCTGACCTGATCGTTGCAATTTCACTTCATTTACAAATACTGCTGATAGACAGAAATGTATGAAAGCAATTATTGTTAGCAGAAAGCCTTAAAAACCTGCTGACTTCAAATTAAACACTACAATCCTACAATTCCCTGTCATTCTTTTCAAGCACTGGCAGTATCTGTGGAGTAAAGGCAATGCAGACAATAGCATGGGATGAAGTGCCAACATTTTCACTATGCATTAAAAGGAAAACAAATCTTCTTGATCTTAGACTCCCTGAGAGTACCTAATACTGTATGTATCCTTAGAGTAGACAGGATGTGTCTTTTTTTTTCTTTCATTTTCTTTTTCTTTTTCTTTTTCTTTTTTCTTTCTTTTTCTTTCTTTTTTTTTTTTTTTTTTTTTTTTTTTTTTTTTTTTTTTTTTTTTTTTCTTTCTTTTTTTTTTTTTTTTTGTGTGTGTGTGTGCATGATTTGGTAAACATTACACTTCATAAAGATGTAACTCCAATGACTTCTGAGTAAGAAAGGATGAAAATTGTGTTCATGCACTTTTTTGATTTATGGGAAGAAGTGGCATAAAATGCTCAAGTTTTAATACAGTAAATTCATCATTGGCCATACCATCAGATACAAAATATAACACTGCGTTGTCACCTTGGACATAAACAAGCAAAGCCATACTTTATTCATACTCTGTGGACATACTACTAGCTGTCATCTCAATCTGTGATTTTACAGTTACTTTTATTATGTTTGTTATTATTATTAATATTATTATTATTATTAATATTATCATTATTTGGCTGCAATGTGATTCACATAATCTAAATAAGTGAAATTGTGAACTCTACATTTGATGTCATTGCATTTATTTATTTATTTATAAGTAGCATAATCTCAATGGTAAATGAGGCATAGGAATTAAGAGTAGAATTTTCATCTTAAATGCAAAATAAAAACCTCCTTCATCTGAAAAAGGAATAAACGATAATTTGGTCATTTTGGTGATGTGATTTTTTCTGCATTTTATAGCCATATTGCCTTTGTGCCTCCCAATACACCTAAAATTATAAATACATGGCATAGCTCCTATAAATTTTAAGTGGAAAGCAGTTTCTTTCAAATGATGTCAATATTTCACTAAAAAAGGCTAAAAGGCAGGAGGCTACTTTTATTGTGATGAAAAGTTTACATAGAGAAAGAATTTGAAAATCCATGTAGAAACCCCATGATGCTATTCATTTACTGCTAATTCAGATTTATTTCTGCATATAAACTTGAGGTTATAGTCTGTGCCTAGACCTTAAATGCACCAGCGGAAGGATAAAAAAAATCCTTCAAAATACCAGTTTTTCCCCCCACAAGTACAATTGTTCTTGTGCCTTCTGTGGCTTACAATTTTCATCTTTTAACCTTTGTTTTTCAATTACTACAGCTGCAATAAACACTAATTTTATTTTATTTTTTTCTGGCTGTTTGACATAATGTTGATAGCTATGCATATTTTGTGTCTTTTTAAAAATTAAAAAAAAAGAAAAAAACAAAGCAGGAGAATACGTTTTTGAAGAAGAGAATTTTTAGAACAGTTTGATAATGCAAATTATTTTTTCTCAATTGTTTGAGCAGCATTCAAGTTTTGAAAATTCTTGTAGAAGCCAATTTTTTGTAACTGTGGTGCGAATCTTGTGTTTTCTTAGCCTGATGAAAAGTAGTATAGAAGCAATATTTCATACGTGACACGTGCATGTACATATACATATGTACTCACACACACCCCAAGAGAGAACGTGTGGGTGTATGTATGTATATATACACAGGAAGACACACACACACAAAATATGCGTATGAAGTGAAAAGCTTACCTTTTTCCTATCTAGATTAAGAACCTATTTTAGACATTTGTTATGTTTTGTGAAAAGAATGTTCTATTTGAAATTACAAAACATTTAATTCTTACTGTATCTCTGGTTGTTTAATGGGAACGTTTCACATTTAATGGTAAACACGTGGAAGATGTTAGAATGTAGTAATTATTTAAGAAAGTGTTCACCCATGTATTCCTGAGGTTTGCTTTGTGCCTCTGAGTATTATTTAATTAAAGTGTTTTTAAGTTTGCAGAATCTTTGTTACTGTACCAGGTATGTGGGTGAACATTGAAAATCGAGGGGAACTTTTATAAAGCAATGTAAATATTCAACCTTATGGCTGTTCTTGCATAAAGACATAAGATTTTAATAACTACATTCTGAAAACATCTGTTGAATTTATAAGAAACACTACAGTAACTGTATAGATAGTTGAAAGCATTCTTGAAAATCCAGCTCTCTACTTTTAAAAGTTAAGTCTCTTTCATCAGATGTCAAGGGAATGGGTAATACAGTTTCTGTAAAATTGCAGAATTTTTTCTATGTATATGAAGTCAGTTAATAGAAAAATGTTTTTTTCCACAGGTTAATATTAATTAAGAAATAAAGGTGAAGATTTTGTGGCTTTAAAGATAGGATTTTCACCAGCAGCATTGAAAGATTATACATATATATATATACAGAAAGATATATATATATATTAAAATGGAAAGTGGTTTACAAAACCCCCAAAATGAGCACTGTACATGAGAAGTGAAAGCAAAAACTATATTTGCCATGTGTATTATATAGCAATCATTGGTGTTAATAGTGCAAATGTTTCCTTCTGGTACCAACTCTGTGTTTGAAAATTCCAATACGCATTGTTTTCAAAAAGCTCCCCTTAAGGAATGTAACTGGTTTATATGAGTAAGCAGTTACTGTATTGCACTTAAATGTTCTGTTGAAGGAAATGCAATTTTGTTTTCTGTAGAACTGTTGGTTGTAAACCATCTATAAACTGAAGCTAAAAATGCTCATATTTAGAGCTGGGATGAAAACTGGTATTTAACCTTTGTATCTTCTTAGGAATATCCTTTTTAGTGTATGAAAGGTGGTGGCACTATGACTTTATTTAGTCTTTTCAGCTGAGCCACAGTCACCTCTCTCCCCAAGCGGCCACCTTCCGAATGCACAAATATACTGGGATATGTAGAAACAAATCTAGAAGAAAAGTGAGCTCACATTTTTCTCTAAAAATCCATCCTTTCTGCATTAATTGTACCATTCGAGTGAGATATTAGGCAAACACAATAACCATCTCATTACATTATAACATCTAGGAGTCAGAAACTTAAAAAGAAGAAAAAAAAAACCAACAAACCAGACCCCCCCAAAAAAGCTTCTTTAGGTTGGTTTTAATGCTGCCCAGAAGAGTCAAAGGTTAAGGTTTAAACTGATATTGTCCCAGCCATTACTCATATGTATATAGTTACAAAGTGACAAAACACTGCCTTTATATTATTTAGCAATATGTTGTAAATAGCATTATTAAGCTCTTTTTTTGTAATAAAGACCCTTTAATTTGAAGATAGTACAATAACTGAAATGATAAAGTCATTTTTGATTTTTTTTATTTTATTTTTTAGCTAGAGGCAATTTCAACTGTGGATTTTTTGTTGTTGTCTATTGTTCTGAAGACTTTGCATAATTTATTGGTTTAATTTATCCTAATTTATTTGATGAAGGTGTACAATTTTGTATTACCAAGGATGTACTGTAATATTAATTGATGACAAGAAAAAACAATAAGACTCCCCTGTCCGTTTGGAAAAAAAGGTGCAGTAGACAATTGACTGAAAAAAGTTTCAATTCTAGCTTGGCAGCTACTAAATTTAAGATAAACACAGGAAAAATGTTGGGGGGGGGGGTTGGATTTTATTTTGTGTGTTTAAAGCTTTTGTATACTCTCCAGACTTTTACCTTTTTGCTTTGTACCACTTAAAGGATACAGTAGTTCAATTGCCTTGTGTGCCTTCCATCTTCTCTAAACTGAATGTATGTGCAGTATATATGCAAGCTTGTGCAAAATAAAATATAAATTACAAGCTCATTGCCATTGTTTATATTTATTTCCAAAAGTTTATGTTGCCCCATATCAAGAGGTGAACCATTGAACCTCTCTGCTGTGGATGGGCTGTGCTTAACACTGTAGTCCTCAGAAGGTTTCCTCTTTCCCTTAGTTTGAATTATTTATTAATGAAAGTGCCAGTCCTCTTGCAAAGTGGATATAATGGTTTATCTAATCCGGTGTCCTACCTCCAGCACCAGTTAAGATAATGGCTCTTATTTTGCAACAGTCTATGAGACAAGGAATAGCTCCCTGCATGAGACATGTTGTGTCTGAGGCACAGATGGACCTTTAAATTAAGCGCAGCAAACATGAGCTAAAAGGTGTTTATTTATGATGTGTAATCATGTCCTGGACTTACCTGCCATGCTGGTGTCCTGCAACAGGGAGTTCCACAAGTGGGGTGCATGTAGAATAATGCTTGTTTTGATGGGGTTCCCTTCGTTCCTGTCATCACTTTGCCCTTGTTAATGGTGATGTCCACACACCATTCTCTATTCTTTTTATTACAATCTATCATTCTTTCTTGGATCACTTCCTTTTCAAGCTGTATAATCATTAGCATTATATGTAACTAAAGTATTCTTGCACATTTCCTCAAAATGCAACTCCCATTTGTTTTTTTTTCTAGTCCTTTTGCTATTTCTGCTGTTTCGCATGTATCTTAAAATTTTGAGGTTGAGTGAACCTTTGATTTACATTAGTGTCTGCATTTCAGAAATGAGTGGTCTCTTTTTGGCTTAGAACTGGTGCAGATGGCAGTAAGATGGTAGCTTATTTGGATCACAAAATAATGCAAGAATTTTTTTATTTTGAAAAGGGAACATGTTAAAAATACGCTTTCATCTGAGGTCATTTATTTTCAGAATCTTCCCTGATTCAGCCACAAGACACTGGAGATCTGAGCTGGACCCTGAATCTAGCTTTAGCTACACTGTAACAACCAAACAAATACTTCATATCTGCAACAGTAATTAAAACTCCATGTCATTTTAGACAAATGGACTTGAATTTGCTGGGCCACATCAATGCCTGCTGTAAAGGAGGTCTGTGGAAAGTCATGAAGTTGCATCAATGTATCTAATAGTCCCTTAGTTGTAAGATCTAGGCCTTTACTGCAAGCAAATTGCCTCCCCTTATTCACATCTATCCATGTTACTAAACCAATATACTACAGAGATTTTCAGGTCAAAATACCTGACATCCAGGTTATTTCTTAAGGAACTTGTTCTGCCACACTTACGAATTGTGTATTTGTGAGGTTGCTTAGACCAGTTGCACAGTGAGCAGGGAAGACTGCAGCATCTCAAACCAGAAGCACGTTGAGGTCCTTGGCTCACCTGCTCCAGAAAGCCTCCAGCCTTGAGGAGGTCCTCTGCCAATCTCAGTTCAGAACAAGCACAGGCATCTCAGGAGGAAGCTGACACTTTTCTTGTCATGGGAAGTCAAAGAGAGGGTGAGGAAACAGAGACCAGGCAACTGGTTAAGCACATTAGCCAAAGCTTGCAAAGGCAGCTACAGATTACATGGAAGAGTTTGTTTTTCTGTTAGCTATCAAAACTGACCTAGATGAAGGAGAGGATCATCCTCAGGTGCCCAGTAAATGGACCAAGGGATACAAGCTGCATGGGTAATTGCTAGCTCACTCAGTCCCCTAATCAGTTTTTCTCTCAAATATATACAATCATTATTTGCCATTTTACCCTGCTGTGGTGTAGGAGACCAACTGGAAGAACAAACAATCCAAACAAATAGTTTGAATACCACAGCTAACTTGTAACCCCTGGAACAAAGAACTGTTTGCACAGAGGAGTGTGGACAATGGCGGAGACGAAACTTGATCAGGGAACAGGGGGTGGAAATCCTCTGAGCCTTTCTTAAGAATGTCTCAAACACTCTCAGAATGTCTCAAACACTCTCAAGATGCAAAAAACCCTGAAAGTTTTCTCTGAGCTTGGCCCTGAAACGTAGTGAATGATGTACTTAGAAAGGGCAAGCGCCATGGGGGGAGCTTCAAGACAAGAGATCACTCCTACAGACCAGAACCCCCTGTTTGCTGGACCAATGCTGGAACCCAAACAGGTGATTCCCTCTCCTTCTATCCCTCTCTCCCTCTCTCTCTCTCTTTCCTTTTAGTCTTTTACTTTTCCTAGTAAGCAACACAAAGCCTCCCCCCACCCCCACCCCGTGTGGCAGTTAATAAGCATTTCTGCTACCCAGTTATATGCCAATGAGCCTAGCTATGAAATATAAGTCTTTGTTTACTCACAGACCTTATTCCTTGTACCATACACCTTATTCCAACAGAGAGAATCAGCCAATCTGAGTCACCTCTTCCTCCTTCCTGGAGGAAGTTAGCCTTGGTATTCGAGATATTTGTTTGGATTATCTCTTCTTCCAGTTGGTCTCCTATGAGTGGAAAGCACACAGATCTCTAAATAAGAAATCCTAGCTATTGCCATCTCAGAATACTGCAGGAGTTCAGAGCTAGACTGCAACTTGGCAAGTAGTCCCTGTCATTGCAGAGGGCCAAATCAACTTTCCCAGGCTTCAAGCACCCTGAAATGATCCAAATTCTGCAGATCTGGCCATCTGTGCTTGGAAATCCTCAGTTCCCCTAATACCTGGAATTTTTACAACAAGGAAGATACTATGTTCTAGCTTAAAAATCACAAGGAAGACATGACTCACCCCCGACCAAGTCAAATAGAGCTGTTTTGCCACTGCTACATCACTAGGATCTGGAGTCTTTAACACACCACGTTACTGAGAAGCTGAATGTAGAGGACTGCGTTTTGTGATTTGAGAGCCTGAAAGAGTTAATTGCTCTCATTTTCTTGGTCTGTACCCTTATTTATGCCCAGTCTAGGTTGTGCCAACACAATTTCTATGGAGATGATCCTTTCTGATCCAGTCTTCCCTCTTTGTTAGGAGGGAAAGGGAACTGACGGGTGAGCTGCGGCGTATGACTGACTACATTTAGGAAATAACAGCAAACAAGTCCGACATTCTTTGCAACGGGTTACGGTGTTTCCCCACACAGACTAATTCAGTTGTAAAATACGGCCCAGTATCTATTTTAAGAGCACAATACGGAAAATAAATTAAATCGTCGCTAAAGCTTATTGTTGAACAGGAATGGAGGGCTCCCGTGGAGGTGGCAGAACTGCTAGATAAAAAGCAGGGGAGGGGTGGGAGGGTTGCTTCCCTGCGTGGTCCAAGTCTGTGACCCTCTGGGGGTGTTGCAAGGCCTGCCCATTCTCCCTGCTTTCAGGGGGCAGGGGCAATTGGAGAAGCTGCCTATTAAAGCCTGATCGATTGGTGGGTGCAGAAAATCCATCACTTGCTGCAATGCTCATTTCTGTCTACGGCTTATTAGGATCACTAGCATACATGTACCTCAGAGAGGTGAAAGAAGTGTAATTTATTTACATATTAATTATGTTTTTTAGACACCCAAATGAATTCTTGTTGGCTTAGGATAGTCTGACTCTCTCCAGCTGCAGAGCAGGCTGAGACACCGACTCTTGTGCAAAGGAAGGACTCCCCCAACCTTGCTCTTGCCCAGAGTCTGAGAGGCTGTGATTGCATTTTCATGAATAAATCCTAGGCAAGTGAATAGTGGTACTTTCCCATTTATTTGGGAATCAGTGTGGAAAAAAAACACAAACAAATAAACAAGCTATTTGCTTCACAACAAAACACGTGAAAATGAACCTCTGTTTGCACTCAAAGGCAGTTTAATTGCATGCACAGTTTAATTTTATTCTTTAAAATTAAACTTAAGGTCGAGTCTCTAGCTAGGCAAAGGAAAGGAAAAAAAATAAAAAGAGAAAGATGGCACAGATAGCTAAAGAAATACTACCGGCTCCAATGTAAATATGTTTGCAGTTTGCAAGAGACCTGCCAGTCAAGCAGCTGTGGGAGGTAACAGGGGAGAACGCATGAGAGGAAAAAGTCTTGTGGCAACAGTGGCCAGTTTCATTATGGCCACTGCCAGACTGTGAAACAACTCTGGGGGCTTGAAATCCTATTGCCTATTAAAACTGGGCATGACAGCTCTTTTTTATGCTTCACCAACCAGAGATGGAACTGTGTCCTAGGGGAAATAAGGAAAAATATTTATTACAAGTGTTTAACACCTTTTAGTACAAAACAACCCTAATATGCAGCACTCAAGGATAATTCATGCCAGCACATGTAAAACCAAGGGGAATCACTTATCAGCTCAATAATGTGGTCAGAGCTTTTAAAGGAGGAGATGATGCTCAAAACCCTGAGCCCAGATTTTTCTGAAGTGGAGGTACTTTATATATATTTTTATAAAATTATTCTTACAATTTCTCAGTAATTGACACAAGGCTCTGACAATCCCAGGAACTGCGTGGCTGCCGGACTTGGGTTTAAGAGAGGCTGTTCAGACTGGAGACTTACCTGCCTCTCATGCCTGGCAATAGCTTTCAGCATACTTAGGAAAGCCACAGAACAGTGAGGGGGTGGATCTTGAACAGACCACGAGGCTGAGGTTTAAAATGCTTTAAAGGCTTATTTGAAAAACATGCACCCTGAGCTCCTCCTAGATTGCAAACACCCTGGATGTCTAAGGATGCACGGTCAAGGGGTATATTTCATCTGTTTCCTAACAAGACGCATGTGTTTAGTAGCGTCAAAATATGAAATTAGACTCATCTCTTTCTAACACGAAAGCATTATGACTTCCCAGCTTTCGGTGAAACTCAGACAGGGAGCTTCACCACACAGAGTGCCTTGAGCACTTTCAAAAGACTGAGCTCAAAAGCTTTGCAGGCCGTTGGCTGCTTGTCCCCATTTTATAGACAGCAAAACAGAGATGTGGAACGGCGGCGCCTCCTTCTTGGGACCCCTCTGCCTGCCTGCTGCAGAGCCAGGTCCTCCAGCCCCCCACCCGGGTGCCATGCCGCTGCCAGCCCTCTGCGTTACTCATTAACGCTCGCCGTTACTCGTTAACAGCCGGAGCAAGGGCTTCTGCGCAGCCCTCCCAAAACCCCCGGTTTATATTGTGCAATCCACACGCCGCTGCTGTTGCCGTTTTATTTCCTAGCCGAAACCTTTCCGTCTGGCACCCCTCTGCATCCCTCTGAGCAACCAGGGCCAGTATTTTAAAATACTTTTTGCCTGTCCATTTTCTTTCACAGAACCTGTGGGGAACTACAGAGAAATTGGAAAAGCCTGTCCACGGCAAGGATTTTTCCTGGCCCACGAACCATGTTGCTCCCTCCTCAGTGACAGTGCACAGCATCAGGAAGGGCCTGCTGCTTAAACAGCCTTTCTGTCCTTCCAGAAATTTCCAGAGTATTCGGCAGACCTTCCCTGGGCCACAGCCAGCTGTGGCAGGGGAGACACGGAGCGTCCATCCTAGCTGTTGGCAGGGTCTATGCTGGGAAAGGAGTGTGTCAGGGGGTGCTGGGACAGGGCAATGGGGGAGCCTGGCTCTGACAAGGCAAAGGGCCAGGCGTCTGGGCACTGTCCTAGGCCTCATGAGAGGCTCCTTACTCTGGGCAAAGGTATCGGGGTCCAGAGCCCACGGGCCAAGCAGGGCCTTCAGGGTGCTACAGGGCTGCGGTGACAGCAAGGGTCCAGTTTCCCCCACTGCAGCTGGTACCTTTCTCAGCAGCAGGTACCCAACGATGGGCATCCGTGCCCTTCGAGCGGCTCCCACAGAGTATTTACAAATTTCAGCGCCATTCTCATATGTCTTTGGAATAGCGAAATGGAAGGGGGGTGACAGTGGTTTTGACAAGGTAAACATGGCAGCAGCCCCAGCAAATAGGCACATATGTCAACCCTAGCAAAAGAACTGCCCTGTGATTCTGAATATAGTGTTACATCACTTGCAAAATTAAGCATTTTTCAAAAATATGTTACTTTTCATTGTATTTTCAATAGCTAATACCAGTCATATAGAATAATAGTTATTTTTATTATTAACCTTTAGGAGCTTTGTCTTCCATAAATATAAATGAAGTGCATTTATCCTTAATCTGATTTCAAATGACCTGAAAAGAGGATCANTGGCTGCAAAAGAAATAAAATTATCCCGATTCTAGCACTGCTGGAAAAACGTGAAAGTTATTGCCGCACAAAGAACCTCTTGAACTGCTCTGCCTTCCAAAATTTCTACTGCACTCTCTGCAGTTACTTGTGTATGGCAGAAGCAGCATCTTTGTATTATATGAACAGTCTGCTTCATAATCAAATACCATCTGTCGCTACATCTGAACTTGTTTTCAACATCTGTGCGTTCTGGTCTTAACAAAGCTTTAAAAACTAATTCAAAAACTTTCACAGATCACTGACTAAATATGTACATTTACCATCTTTCATATTGGTTTAAAATATTTCTTCTATATCTGCATCCCCTTGGCTGGGAATAGTTAAGATGTATACACTGAGTTGCTTTATTAAGCTTATTTTCTAATGGCCTTGGGTAGCCAAGTGCAAAAGAGGGACACTTGCTCAGGCACCGAGAGGACCCATCATATTCTTTCTTGGTGCCAATACAGTCCCTTTCTGCCAATGAGAAACCTGAAAGTTGATCAGCTACCATACCCCAATTACTCAAAATGACACTACAGATAAAACTGCAACCAAGGGGAGAATCAACTGTATGGCTTATATGCTGCTAAAGTGTGTCTGAACAAATGGTGAAGTAAAATCATGAGAGCCCTCAGGAGGATAAGTACGTTGTTACTTTGCACATGCTTCAGAAATGTGAAGTACATCTTTACAGAACTTTTGGCCAACCCCCTGGCAGATGTTGACCAGTTTTGCTTATGTATACATCAGTTGCAGAACACTAAAACAGAGATTGGAAATTTTAATTTAGTCAAGGCAGTTGGGCTAAAATGATGGCTTTTGTTGAAACCATTAAATAGAGCTGCCTAATGAAGTACAGTACAGCACTGGCAAACCAAGCCCTGATGAGATGCAGCAGCTTCCAAACTGCAGCCCTGCAAAGGGGAAGAAGGAAGCTTGCAAGTCTTTAACTAAAGTGGAATGGCGACAGCCCTTGTAAAGCTGCATTTGATTTTGTGTTCGAGGGCAGACGCACTTGTACATTATCGCCCTGACATTTTAACCATTAGTTGGAAATGTGACGTTGCAGTTCCTGCCATATATTTCTCAATCCTATTTGTTAGAAAGTGAGCTAATAGACAGTGTGATGAAGTGATCATAAATTCACTTTCAAAGGGCATTTGGGTTCAGAGCCTAAAGATTGAATATGGCAAATTCTTAGGCACTGGGAAGAAGGTGGGGGCCAGGAGGGTCATTCTCACTGATGGGTTCAGTGATTGATTCTACTACAGAACTATATTTGCCCTTTATTTGGCTGTTTAACACAGAATAGCTATAATAGGTTCCCGATCCATTATTCCTCTTCCTCCTAGGGTCACTGTGAAGTTGAAAGAAAATATAACCTTGGCTGTGATAAAATAAACTTTATCAGGTGTTTGGAAATTGGAAGGTGTATGATTGCTTTATATAGGATACACGCAAACACACACGCACACACAAAGGGTTATAATCCTCCATGCTGCCTCTGACAAACGGTTATTGCCATTCAGTATTGGGTTTTTGCTCATGCAATATTATGGTGTCATGCAAGTCCACAGAGCCTTGAAATTCTTCTTATTATACATAGCCTTCTAAAAATCACATGCAGCCTGCTGCTTTTCTGACTGTGATTAGCCACATTTTTTTAAAGATAGGTGGCTTAGAACAAAATTTGCTTTGAGAGAGCAAAAATATCTGAAATGCAAGATGAAAATGACTGTTTTAGCACAAGGCAGCCCCAAAATATTTTCAATAATTAGGAGAGACTTATGTTCCGTTTCACTGTTTTATATGTTATATAGTATAGAGCAAGTGCCACTGTAGTTAAGTGTTTGTCAGCATTTCCCTTGTAAATCCTGGTTTTCCAGAGGGTTGCTATAACTTGCCAATTTTAAATCACACTGGGCTAACACTGACTATACACACTGTTAGCCCAGATGCAAATTTGTGTTGTTGTTAGTACCAAAAATGAAATCAAGTGAAGCTGCTGGTTTTTAGCTCATGGCAAAAGACAGCAGTTTGAAGACAGAAGGGATGGGTTGTTTGGGTTTTTTTTTCCTTTCTGTTGCTCCTGGTTGTGATGTTGTTGTTGCAATGGTATGATTCAAATGGGTTTCTTTTGACAGGAAGTTAGGATATGGATTTTTTTATATTCCCTAAAATATAAGCAACACATAGAGGGCTCAGGGAAAGAAGGGGTCAGTGTTCTGATGTGGTATGACTTATGGTCAGGTGTATGGTATTCAGGGGTACTCTTACTGATCTCCATCCCAGGCTTTGGTTCTGCATTGTAGTGGCTTTAATGTACCAATAAAGGTCTACTCAGCAGCCAAATTCTGCAAGAAAACAGAAAATTGGTCGACTGATGCAGAGCAACACTTGCAAAACATAGAAGAAATCCTGTGGGCCCCCTCCCACAACCTTACCTACCAACCTTTTGGGTTCTTACAGGATCTCCATATACTCCACTGGCTGAATGGTAACGAAGAGGCCTTCAACTATCCCAAAACATGCACCATCTCACATTGGGCACAGTAGAGCACAGTACTTTGGGACTGCAGTCCCAATTATCTTCTGCTTGAGAGCAGGAGTGCCTTTTGCCAGTCCTTGCTGGCCCCAGCAGGGCTCAGGCCCTGAGGGAATGCAGGAGGAGGAGAAAGGAAGAAAAGAAGATCCAGCCTGCTACCATGGTGCCATGGCCCGACTCTCCAAGGCAGCAAGAGAGCTCAGAAGGGCTGAACACCAAGAGCCACTCTCCTCTGTAGGTAGAGTTCAGGCCACATGGGCAAGGAACGCTCAATAAATCAACATTTTCTTGGTTTATGCAGGTTTTGCTTCATTTTTCATTAACTAAAATTCTTTTACAAAGTTCAAACAAAGCAATGCTGAAGCACTGCTCTCCCTTTATCAAGTCTTTTCCTATTTAACAACTGCTTGGTTTAGTTAACTGCAGAGGATGTAGTTCTCCATCCCTGAAACACACAGGTATGTAAGTCCAGACTAAAAGGAGATTTACTCCAGTCTAGTACGACAGTATATTTTAAGAGTAAGTGGAGAAATAGGCCTGAGGTCAAAGGGCTGCATTGAGGAGCAGTGCACTTCTGGTTATGCACAAATCTAGGGGGTTTTCTGCAAGGAAAGAAATGTGGAGTCCATGGGTGAACAGCTCTAAACTAGAGAGGACAAAAAGTGGTGATACTGCACTTTGGCTGCCTGGAGAAAGACAAATTAGAGAAAATGTTCACATTGCTAAGTAGATATCCACAATTCTTGTAGCACTTATAAATCAAACCCTTAGCTGATGTGTCTGTTGGGGTATGGCTTGCGTTGTTTTTGGTGCTCTGGACTGAGAGACTAAGGTCAGCAGAGGGGACTATGATACTAGTAGTGTTACATCAATATATATCAAGTAGAGTTTTGTCTGCTTACAGTAGCACCAGGGTAATTTTACAAGTCACTTCTCATGTACCCGCCTCCACTTCAGCATAGAAAAAAACCTCTGTATTAGTCACACACTGTTTTCCCCACCTGGAAAAATACTTAAGTAGATTCCACTTGAAAACAAAGGGCAATTCCCTGCCTACTTAAATTAGTCAAGAATGCCAGTCTTTTTTATTCCCTATATGCAAGCAACAAAGTTCCATATATTGATGCATTCCAGCACAAAATTCAAGCTTTGAGATCAGAGGATCCCAGCTAAATGTCAAGATCTTTCCACACAAAAGAGAAACTGGATTTGCCCTCTATGTAAGACACACAGCAGATAAAACCAATAATACCTTATCTCCTCCCATGACTTCCTGGCCAGAAGCAGTAGTAATATATATTAAGATATCAATTGACTGTTTATAGGATTAAGTAAAGAATAGCTGAAACTGGTCCTTGCTTTTATTTGAGCTTAATTTATCCAGTCATAGATCTGTGTGGTAACCACCTATAATAAAGTAATAATAACAATAATAATAGAGCTCTGTACTTTTACAGCATCTTCCCTCAAAAACTATCTCAGTGTGCCTCATAAACATTACCCTTGCATCCATTCCTTCAGTTCCTTCACTTTCTCCACATCTTTATCTGTAGAATTTGCAGTAATATAATAGCATTGATAGACTTACAAATAAGCTTTGGCAAGATTTTATTTCAATGAACTACAGAAAGAGCCAGGCAAAGTTATTTGAAATATTTGAGAGAAACTCAGCAGGTTGGGGATGGTATATGTTAATTTTGCTAATATATTATGTGCTCAGTTAAGGATAAAAGAAAATCCATATATTCTGCTAGGTCAGCTGATATTTCTTGCATTAAAGGAACATAAATCAATGTATCACTCGGCATGTCTTTCTTCTGAGACAAAAAATGAAGAAGAAAAATTTCAGTGAGAAAAGTTTGGAAAGATGTGGGGTTCATTTCTTTATTATAGATAACATTTTCTAAAATTTCTGTCTTGTGATCACACATTTCTCGTATATAAGTCACAGCATTTAACAGCGACAGGAAATATAGGTACGGAGTTGCAATCTGAGACTCCCTGGAACAACAATGCTCTCTTTATCTATGGTTAGAAGGCAGATAGCTCGTTAAAATCAGTTATGAGACAAATATGAAATGCTAACAAATACTGCCACAGGTATTGTCTTCTGGGTCAAACCAACTTCAGAAAAAGGAAAGAGGACACTGTTTGCTCCAGGAAATTTATCCCTGGAAGCTTAGCCTGTCTCCAGTGGAAAACTTCCTAGGTTGAAATTCCCTCCATGTCGATAGCCAGCTCAAAGCCTATATCCCACTGAGCTTCTGGTAATGACTCCTTACACCTCAGTGCTTTAAAGTGGAGGGGAAACAGAAGACAAGGGAAACCCCTGAGAATGCACCAAATTAACGCAAGCAGGTATATTTGAGAGAAAAACTGCACAGTAAAGAGGTGTTTTCTAAATGGAAAGTGCTGCTAAGCATGGAAATCTTTGACCAGTATCAGAGTTTTTATTCGTCCTACATTGTGTTAGGTTTGAATATTGGTTCCACAAAGAAGCCCATCCCTCTACAACTAAGTGGTAATTTCTTTTTCCGGGCACTGCAGCACCACCAACAAACTTGAATCCAAGGTTGAAACAAGAATGACTGAAAGGCTGGGAGAGGCACAGATAGCATGAGGAAAGGAAGGCAGGCAGTGGGCTCCTGTGGAGTACCAAGAGGAATGAGAGACCTGTGGTCCGTGACTCAACTTCTCCATCCATAAAGTACAAGCACTACTAAGTATTTTCCTGTGCTAAGTATATTGAGACAGGCTGTCTGTGTAAATGTTAAGGCTACTACCAGCTTTACCAATTACCTCTGCAGTAATTTCATTCTGCCCTCTCCTTTTTCTCAGTATGACAGTGACTGTAGCACTAGCCCAGTAATTGGATATTCTCATGCCTCTAATTCCCTTGTATTTAATTTTTATATCATTCTCAGAACCTATCACATATTTGTTTTGATTTATTCAATATTGATCCTTTCTCTGACTTTCGAGCAGCTATCACCTTCTCCGCCTGTTCCCAGGGAAGCTGCCAAGCCAGCAGTTTGTGATTTTGTCATAATACATGTGTTTCATTCTCTGAGTGGCTGTCACAAGCTTCTGGATCTCACAAATGTTATATCCCCTCTTTTTATTCACACGTTGTGTATATTAAATGTTCCCAGAGATGGGCTTTTCTCTCTCTCTCTCTCTCTCTCTCTCTCTCTCTCTGTGTGTGTGTGTGTGTGTGTGTGTGTGTGTGTGTGTGTGTAGAAATAAGGCTTTCTGTATCAGCTTGTTGGGTTCAAATGTAAACTTGGTTTAGTGGAGAAAGAGGAAATGGATTTTAGCTGGATTTGAATACATGCTCTTGTACCACTTTCTACAATAAACTTTGCACACAAGGGAAGGAAAAGGAAACCTGACTGTGATGAACCTGGGGCAACATTTTCTGAGGTGTCTTGGGCTTGTTTCACTTTGTTAGCCAGCGCTCGCATTTTGCTTGATCAGGTTACAACTTAACCAAGCACCACCCTCACTTCAGAAAATCAGACCAAGTTATTCCAACCTGCTTCCCCAAATCTGTTCTTTTTCAGTTCTGTGTCTCACAGCTGGTGGTCTCCTTCAGAGCGGCCATTCAAGAACGCCACCTTATCACCAGTCAAAGCATTGTCCAGTTAGGAGCTAGCCCTTTCCAAAGGAGAATAAAGCCTGTACCAAGCTATGTTAAGAGGAGCACAACCGTCAAAAAAAAGGAAGTTCTCATTACCCTCTGTTCAGCTCCATCTGGAATACTTACTGGTTCTGTAACTCTGCAAGTCAAAGAGGATGTTGGGAAACTGGAGAGGTTACAGCAGAAGGTACCAGGATTATTAGGGCTAAAGCACATGAGTGTTAAGGAAAGACTGACCTATGCTTATTTAAGAAGGTGAAGAGGAGACTGCGAAGGGAGATCCCTACTCAATGTCTGAAGGACTGTAACAAAGACAGTAGAGATGCTCTTCTTGGTAGTGGCAGGCAGTAAATCAAGGACTAATAACTGTCAGCTCAGAAGATTCAGAATAACATCAGGGAAAAGTTATTCACTAGAGGAGTAGCACAAATTTCAAGATTCATTGAGGGGAAAAAAAAAAAAAAACAGAGCTGACCAGCTCTGGACAGTTAGCAATAGCTGCGCACTGACCAGCAGGCTGAACTAGATGTTCAGAGGTCCCTTTGAAGTCATACTTCTGAGGTCAAAAAGTGTTATGAAAGTTCAAAGGAACTTTTCCAAGGAGCCCTCAGAGCATACACCTGTACACATTAGCAGAGAGAGAAACTGAACAGGGTTACCAATACAAACAACTTCTCAGGATATTCTGCCATCAAAGTCATGCTCCTGTGATCTCCATGGGCATTCAAGAGATGAAGTAGGGTGGAATATAGCAGTTGCGGAAAAGCAGCTCCAGTGTTGTTCACATTCAAGTTTTCAGTCTTATCTTCCCACAAAATTCTTGTACCATTAAGGAACCCCTCAGCCTTCTGAAGAAGCAACTACCAGCTTTATCCTAGTTGTCCCCCAAACTCTTTATCCCCCACAAATGTTTTCCCTGTTTATGACCTTTTTCTTTCTAATTCCACATCATGACATTATTTGGGGTTTGCCTTTCTCCTCTCAGGAACACACCACCTTGTTTAAGCCTGAGATCTGGCTCCTCATCTCAAATCATTTCCACTCACAGCAGCCTCAGAAATAATTGGTTAATTAGAGGCATATGCTTGGGTGCAGTGTCCACTGTGGCAGTTTATGCTGTAGCACTCAGGGGAAGCAGCGTAGCAGTGGTGGAAGAATCTCTGCTTTTCCATGGAGAGATATCTTTGTTTGCTGTATGACCCTAGGCAGCTTACAGAGCAATAGATGGGTTTGCACAGGGAAATTCAGAGATGGGGCAGACTTTTGCATGGCTTCTTTTCAATAAACATTGCGATGCATTACCATTCTGCTATTGCGTCCAGTGTCACCAGGGAATGGTTCAGCATAAACACCTCCTGAGGAACTGTTCCAGAGCCTAATGCCAACCTGAGACAGCTGCTGATGCTGAACAACATCATCAAGGGCCCACTGTCCCTTCCTGCCACTCCTCCTCCTTCACTACCAGTGAAAGAACTATGAAAAGACCAAGAGCTGGTGTACAGCCAACAAGAACTAAAGATCTTGCAGCTGGTTGTAGCACCTGTGCCTTGTGAAACTCCAGCCAAAACAACGTCCCCTCCCCCCACCCCACCCCCTCCCCCAGATAACCCCTTTATTAAAGAGAGGGGCATAACATTTGATAACTTCATAAGCGGGAGTGACACGTGCATAGCGGCAGATATGGAAGGCAATTGCTCCCACTATTGCTAGTGGCTGCGGACAACTGCCCGGCTTTTGTGGGTGTGCAGGGCCACCCTGGGTGAGCCAACTAGTATGTTCAAATCTACACGCAGTGTGTAAGCCACATTGTGCCAGATATATATAGCTGTTCAATGCCACCCTGCTGAGACAGTGCCAGGACAGATCACATGGTGCTTGCTTTATTTGGGCTGGTTTGAGGGAGATGTACAGAATCCATGAGTGAAAGTGCTGATACATGCTACTCTGACACAAAAGGAAGAATCCTTCCTTTACTTATGGCCATAGAGCATCAAGTTCTGTATTCCCCTGTTAGTATCAAAGGCCATTACATGTACATAATCAGACCATATTGTCTCAGGACAAGTTCCACAAGACAACTCTGAGAGGGGAATTTTTCTTGAACAGGGCTAGAAACGGGCCTGTAGCCATTAACAAATAACAATACTCAAGCAGCAAAATGTTAGGCCTATTTTTTTTTTTATCTTTTACTAGCAATTAATAATTTTTATTTTATCTGGACTAGAAATTGGAAGGGAGTACAGTTAACATGGAAATTATGCATCTTCACTCCCTCTCATCTATGTATGTGTTTCAGATTGTGTGTTTTCATGTGTAGCATAGGCTTCCAATTTTGTCCCTCTTGTGTCCATCTCATTATTTAGATTAAGGACTGATGGGGGCTAGAAAGAAAAAAGACTCAAAATATGTCGGATACAATCAGGAAATTAATTGTGTGATTACAGTACACAACCAGGTGACACTGATGAGAGAGGTGAAACTACTTTTTGTGCAAGTTTGGTCTAAAGCAAGTCTTGCTTGCTTTACAGCAGTAGCCCTACCTTCAACGCGTTAACTGACCGGCTTTGACTCTGTTCAGTGAAGGGCAACAGCAGAGTAGCTTATTAGAAAATATCGACATTACTGCTTTTTAATCCAATTAAAAACATCTGGCATCAGGGAGATCCAGCTGGCAGCTCATGGATCCATACCTAAGTTGTGGAATGGCTACATCCATCCCAACATGGATGCCTCAGCAGACACCAAGAGCTAGAGTGATGCTGAAAGCTGAGCATCTCTGCTGCATCTCTGCCCAGAGGAGGGATTCTAGACATGCCCTGTAGGCAGGATTGGTGCCTGGTGAACAACTGTAAGCTGGGAAGGTTGGCACCTCCTTTGCCTGGCCCACAGCAGGGAAAAGTGGGCTAGGGGTGGGAGCACCAGTTCTTCTACCCATGAAGTTTGATCTTTCCCTGTATGAAGTAGTTGGAAATCTGTTAAATAGATGCTGATGTTCTGTTGTGGGTCATCCAACATTGTAGTGGAAGCATTGGGAACATTTTTAAACTATCCTTCAGGACAGAAACTACTTGGCAGAAAGATTTAATTTTGCACACTTGATTCTAGCAATACAATTTCTGCCGCAGAACATGTAGTCTTCCTCACTGACTCCACGGGGTGGTAGCAAGAGGAAATACTCCATGACCTTCATCGGTGTAAGGAGTCCTATAAACACTAGTCCTATTCTTTCTCTGCTTTCCTCACAGAGTTAAGCGAGGCACTGGAATCATCAAATTAAATGGCTGGGTCAGCTTAATGTAATAAATCTATTAGTTCATATCATCATATATTTGATTTATACTACCCTAGACAATTACTAGCATGTCATTTCTTTGTTTAGGGATTTTTAATTTGAAAGTGTTCTAATCCTTAGTGTCAGCTGTTCCTGGTGGGTGATGACATATCTACTGTGAGTGAAACATTCTGATGACATATAGAGTGTAGGAATCAAATGTCATAAGCATAAATATTTAAGCAATAAGACATGACAGGTAGAGCATTTCTTGGCGATTATCACACACCTCGGGTGGTGTTATGACGAGGCATTTGTCCAAAGGCCAACTGACTTTAACACGCTAAAAGTAGCATGATCGCCTGGAAATGTGCAACTTGAAGTGTCTTATTGACATTTTTCCTTCACTTGATGATTTCTTCATTTTCCAAAGGGAGCCTCAAGGAATTACCTTTTCCTTCCTCTGAGACAGGGCAAGCCTACACCTTAGAAAGATCTGAGCACCTGAAGCTACTTGGAAAGGGTGTCTGAGTGAAGATGGACCTAAGCCTTAATAAAAGATGTGCACTGCCCACATTCACGCTCCAAGTGTGGTATTGAAATGGCAGGTCTGGCAGGTTAAGAGGTGCTTTCTGAATCAAGCAGACACAGTCAGCATGGCAATGAGGAACCAAGCAATATCTTTAACAACATTCAAGCTACAGACAGGGTTTGGGAGAACATACCATATTGTCTTCACTTAGAAGTAGCTTTTTATATATGGTTTAATAGCATTACCTTTTCTATGAATTATATGAGGATATGCTGTGAAACATAGAGAGTTTGGTCTTGACTGAATGTGGCATATAAAATACATACTTAATTTCAGAAGTCATGGTTTTAGTTCCATCCATCCAATACTGCCAAAAGCCAAAATGAGATAAACCAGCCTGGCTCCCCTGCAAGCAACTGGACTAATCATGCCTCTGAATCTCTAGTCTCTTGGGCTGCAGGACAAGGTTCATTTCTGTCTGACCTGGATTCTATTAAAAAAAAAAAAAAAAACAAACAAACCAAAAACTTAATATATACCTTATACACCCCCACAAAAAAAGTGTTGTGAACCTTAATTTCCTATAGTGTTTTTTCCTACTTGCCTGCTGTCTAAGAGAGTAAACATATGGAGGATTTTCCTAATTTGGCCAGGTCTACACCATCCAAAGTGATTTTTGCTGTGATCACAATACCTCAGCTTTCTGCATAAGTACTTGGATGGGCTTCCACAAGTGGGTGGAAGAATATATATACACATCTAGTGCACCTCACTGAGGAAAATTATGGGCCACATTCATGGTATGAAACTAGAGTTGCAAAGCCAATTTTAGGCATAACTTGGCAATGGGTGAGCAGAACCTGGTTTTAATTTCATAGATTTAAAAATCGTGCTTAAATTTTGGGTTTGAATTGAAAGGAAAATCCCACGTCCTTTTCTTTTATCCCCACCAGCCAGAGAGGTCACTGAAATAATAAGAACTAAGGGCAGCAGCCATGGTAGCATTTGCCCGCTCCAGCAGAAAGAGACACTGATGCTTCTACAGACAACTTTCAGACTGGTGTTATGGTGAGACCCATTTTTTTGTGAAGAAAGAGCCATTCTCTCTGCTCCAGCTGCAGATCTCCCACTCCACCCTCCTTGGTTATAATTCCACAGCATCTTCAGCACTAACCTCCAAGTCTGTCCCCCAGCAAGCCAAAAACATCAGTAGCACTCAGCCTTAGTAGCCTCCAACACACAAACCACAGGAAGGCCAACAGGACCACCTCGTGCAACGAAGTGATAGAAAAATGCATTGATGGAAAAGACACAAGCAAAGTTTTCTTTGTGATCATTGTTTAACACTGTAAGTAATTAAATATTAATGAAAGTATGCTACTTTCATTTTGTGAGCAATTTAATTCAATTAAAAATAAATGGATCTCCTTGGCTCAGTGGATATACTGATATTCAGCGCTGCCCTTAACTTAGTTTCAACAGCGTTTAACTCCAGTACAGCACAAAGTACAGCGACTGAAACATAGCCCCCAGCTAACATCGTTAACTCTTTACGTCCCAGCGGCATGATTGTGTCACCCTGCTGAACCAACACAGTCTCTCCCAGGGAGTATTGGCTGTGCTGTTTAACTTGCAGGAGCAGTAATTTATACCCAGTGTGTAGGCAAAGATATCTTGCACTGGGGCACTGTTTTCTTGAAAGGAAGTAATTTCAGAAAGACTAAGCAGGCCTGCATGGGTCTGAATCTACTAGCGTGCTAGTTAAGTAATATATCTGGGAACTTCATGTCACATAATGTAGAACTATTCTTTTATTGCGCTGAAAGAGCTGTTTTAGATTCCCTCTGAGCCCATAGGCCATGTCTTTCTGATAATAAGAGTGTTATCAATGCTTTAATATTGAACTCAAATCTCTGCGTGAGAGAGCATCTAAGAGCTATTACTCAGCGCTGAAAGCAAAACCCAACTGTTCTGAATGGGGAGGAAAATGCCAATCTGTTGACAAAAAGTTAAACAGAGGTGAAATCTAAACTCTGGCCAACATTTTACAGCCTTAACGCATTGTTAACTTTTCATCTTATCTGTCAGGAATAGGAAACTAATGTTTAAAAACAATGTATTGCTTTTATGGGCAAGGTCAGCGTTTGTTAGATTTCAGGGTTATGCCGTGCACACTCAGCCAGCGCCACACAGAAAGAATTACGCCAGCACCCCTGGGCTGAGGGTTTCCAAAAGTTAAAACGTACAAACCAACTTCATTCCTGGTTTTTGCATGCAGCCGACAGGAGCTCTGCACATGTGATAGTGCTAGCGGAGGCCGGAGGTTAGCGTCTTTCAAAAGGTGCTGTTGAAACAAACCCTAGGTCAAAGCAGTGGTGTTTGCATTTTGCTTTTGGGGGAGCTCAGGTTGAGGGTCACTCCACTCTCCTCCAGGGGCGAGGCCCACATTTGTGAGCCTGCCCCCTGGACAATGCCAGGCTTTGTTTGAGCAGCAAAGCATCCTTGCTCAGCCATGCAGTTCCCAAGGAGCCACGTAGGTAAGATAATACAGGGGAAGTGGAACAGAGAGTCATTCTCTGCAAGAGAGAGAGAGACAGAGATCTTGCTCAGAAAACGCGGCTCAAGGATGTTTTCCCTACATGCTTTTATATTAAATAATCCCACTTAATATACTCAGAAAACATTTGATTCATGGGGCAACTGTATGGATTAGGAGATCATGATGTCATTAAAAACAACCCATGTACAATGTCCACTGTGGAGCAAACAGACCAGCAAGAGAAAAAGAAGTAACTTTCATGTAAAAAAACAAAAGAGTTTCCAAAACATGTGCTGTGTGTGCTGCCACATTCACGGATTTCTCTTTTCTTAGTAAACGTTCAGGTGGGCAAGACTTGCAAGCATCTTGCAAGTGTAAATTATGGTGTAAAAACACCACAAATCCCTGCATTGGTGAAGTTCTGTGGCAATCCTAGTATCAGAGCGGCACTTGTTATCATTCATACTGAAACAAAATGTATTTGCTATACACAGGTACATAAAATAGCATTCAGAGAAAAAGGCAACACAGTATGATCAATCACACTCATTGCAAATGCTGAAAAATGACCAACTTTTAAACAAGTTGCAGACCCAATTTTGCTTAAAAATATTAACATAATCATAAAAGAGAAACAAACAAACCAACCAAAAAAAAGCACAAAAGGCCTCGTTACATCGGCTAAAGGACTGGGATGAAGTATTTGACCAGGTCTAGGTGAGGTATGTTTTATAGCTTCTGCCCCATGCACTTGGAGACTTCCCAGCTTGTTTTAATCTCCCTAAGCAATCAAGAGCCCTCAAGGCTCATTAGGGCTATTTACACAGTTCTGAACTTGAAAAATAATAAAAAAAAAAAACCTACAAAACCTGAATAAATAAATAAACTGATGCGAGGTATGAATGGGAAGTCATGTTTAAAATCAATTTCCAAGTCTGCTAGCAACATGGACCTCCCTTGGGCTACTTCAAAGAAATAGCCATAGGGAGAAAAAAAAAGGAAAAGTGGGAAGAAAAAAAAAGGAAAAACACTCCATAGTGAAACAGCACTAAGAGCTATGACTAGGTTTCATGACATATCAGAGATACCAGAGTTTGTAACAGAACAGAAACACAGCTCAGAGATGAAGGGAACCTCAAGACTGAAAGATCTGCAATTCAGTCTTGGCTCTCCGAGGGTGGCTATTTTCCCCAATCCTTTGCTCATTATTTGTAAAATAAAAGTAATGGCATCTTCTCTGTTCTCCAAGTTATTGGTTCTGTTTCTCTAAGTGTGGGATATCTCTTATTCTGAATGTGTGCTCCTGTGGTTATTAAGGGAGAGAGACAGGGACTCTTGTTATATGGGACTAGAGGAGCATTTACAATCATGTTGATCTCCCAGACATGCAGGTGCAACTACTCACGGCCAGCCAGTTCCTGCCATCCATAGACACATGTTCCTTTGAACGGCAGCTTGCACCTACCCACCCACCCCAAAATAACATCTATCTGATTAGCATAGCACCTGGACTATCCATGTTTTCCAGTGCTGAGCCACTTCTTGGAAAGCAGGCCCTGGCTTCTAGAAAGGAACGAGAAAAAATGTATATTGCAATAGAGGCTATAAATTACCAAGTGGCTGATTCAACTGATGCACATGAAAGGAAGAGTATCTTCCCATCACCTTTCTTCTCAGATGCTATGATTCCATCAGCAGAAAAAGTGTTCATTCTTAGCCCAAGGCAGGTTTCAATCTGTCCTGTTGCACATCTCCTAAGCTCATTGCCCCTGTCTAAGCTCCTGCCCTCCGCAGACTTTAATCACTATCACTAAGTTTGACTCTGCATTGCTTCAGTCCTGGCACATTCCCAGATTCACCAGCACAGGCGTCAGACGTTAGACACCACCTAGTCCTCTAATAAAACAGTTTTGTTTGTCCAGCAGTGCTTTGCTTCAGCAATAGAATTGCTCAGGTTTTCTGCTTTAATTTAGCAAGTCTCACATGGCATATCTATTGAGGAACTACCTATTTTTCATCTTCTTCATTGCCACAATAGTAAGAACAAAAAAGGAAGCTTTTCAAACAACCTTCAAGTCATTATCAGCCCAGCAAACCCAAGTTGCTCCAAAAGCAGAAGTTTAAACTGATCCCTTTACACTGTGGAAGGCAGGACTGTAGACAGACTGAGAAGGACACAATTTGTGGTCAAAAGCACCACAGCCAAGGTTCTCAGCTGTGACAGGTTCAAATGCAGAGTCAGCTTCAGCTGAATCAAGAAGAATCAGGCATGGAAACCTAAATAAAATGTCAGTCTTGTATCCAGAACATGCACTCTGCATTGCATCCAAGATACACGCTTCCGAGCAAGACAAAAGTTACAGCAGTTTCAAATTATAATCCCATCAGAGTTGAATACTTGCTTGGGAGATTCAATAACTCAAGTTTATACTCAAATATTCTCCAGAGCTGCAAATGCTCTTTCTTGAGACTTTGTTCCATCATTAACAGTGTATTTTTAAAATAAATAAATAAAAAATCACAAATTTCCACTAGCATACGAATAATAGGATACAAATATCAGAACATTGTTCAGCATTAACTATTAAACATGCCCTGCAGCTGTACCACCTGGGGCTCTGATCTTGACAGCTCTCACAAGTTACAGAAGACTTGACTCCAGCCAGGACTTGGACAAAAAGCCTCTAAGGAAAATATAAATGCTCCAGAAGATATTTTTGCAATTTAGTAGGAGTAAATGACATAAGGAGTTTCTGGTGATTGCAGGGTGTTGTTACTGATGGCTTCTGTAGGCTCATTCACTGCTTGGGGCAAGGGTGTTACCTGCCACATTCCTCAGTTATGAAATTACTTCCCACTTCTCTAAAATCCCCCCTGTGATTTCCACATGACACTGCTAAATTACCAGGTACTGCGGTGGTATGATCTCAAACAGTTGCTGTCTTTCAGTCCAAAGGTAACTGCGATTCCACAATGGGGAAATCACTTCCTATAGATGTAAAGCTTGGGACACTTTGAGACGACATATGCATAAAATACTACTGTTAATATGCTACTAAGAGCTCAGAAAATAATTATGTGAAGCAAAGAAGGGGGAAAAAAAGAAGATATATCTCTGTGCTTTTGTCTTTTTTTTTTTTTTCTGTCCTGCAAACCCCTTCCCAGCAAAACTACAACTTGAACATCTGCAGAGTTAGATACAGGGCTTCACCTTCATATGATCTGACAACTGGAAGTGGTTTTACCCTCCAAACAGCCCCTTCAAAAGCTTTTGAGCTTCAGGTTTGTTCCTTCTAAGAGTTTTCAGGAGGAGAGCTGACACTCGAACCCTTTGCCCTCATTGATGGTGATTACGTTCTTTCACCTGCTTCCCTTCCCCGGGCTTGTGGTGAAAGCTCCCTTCCAGACGGCTCTGGGGAGACGCTGTTACGTGCTGACACCTCCGAGGTGACAACGACGCCGAGCCAGGTGTTTGGTACCCGGGTCTTTGCATGTAATTATCAGGTAGTATTACAGGTAGCTGAGGCTCAGCACATTTCAAGGGGTTATGAAGAAGCAGCTCTCTTATTGTCTAAGCCTTTTCCCCCACTGTCAGGTGTTTAAAGAGGCAGGAGGAATTTTTTTTCTAACCCTGTGCTTCTCATGGTCAAACTCAGGTGTTACTTTTTTGCAACTAAAAAAATATGAGTAAGCAATGAGTGGGTTTGTGAGCCCAGAAAGACGGTAGCTGCTAATATTTCTGAGTGGTAATATATTCTATGAGGTTTTGATATTTGCCACCAGATTTCTTCTCTGATGTTAGCAGATCAATCCCCGTTCTCCAAATCTTCTTAAAACCTCAAACGAGTGCTGCTTTCAACTCTTGAAAGTAAAAGCTATCCACTTTCTATTTTTTCTTCTGTGTCCAGAAAACAGTCCAACAGAAGCTTCTTAAATCAACGAGAAGCTTCACTTGGGATTACAGTATCAGCCTGTCGATCTGACCAGACCGGAGTTAAATTACATTTCAAAACAACATTTTAAATACTACAATCACCATTTCTGAGTCTGTTTGCATGGATTTCGGTCTGTTTGGTTTTCTTTTAAGCTCAAAACCTTGCCGGCAAAAGTTTGCCGTCTTAAGTGTAAATCTAATCTAAATATTTTCCAACAGAGGGAAGAAGAAGAAGGAAAAAATAAATGAAAAAATAAAATAATAAAAAAACCCAAACAAACACAAAAAAACTTTCTCAATCACTCTGGAAGCTTTGAAAGCGATCCCGCGGGCAGGCTCTGCCGCCGTGCTTTGCATTTCCCGGCCGGGCGCCGGGCACCGGGCACGGAAACCAGAGACTCACTGACACCCAGCGGCTGCCGCCGAGAGCGCAGCGCCCGTCCCCGTCCGCCCGGCGAAGTGGCACAGCAGCTCGCCGGTTGGCTGAGGTTTTATTGCGCCCGAGCTTTCCTCGAAGGCTGAAGCGTAACCCCCGTTACGTCCTGGGGGCGGCAGGGCCGGAGCCCGGGGGGAGGCGGATCCCTGCGGGCTGAGGAGGGCTGCCCTGCCGTCGAAGGGAGGATCGGGGCGGGGAGGGGTGTCCCAGTCTCGGGTAGCGCTGGTGTCCGCTTGTTGCTCGCTGCACTGCAGTGCCATCGGTGTTGGAGGGCACCGAGCGCTCATTTCTCCCTCTCCACGTACTTTTTCAAATCTCGTGTCTCTTAAAACAGTAAAATCCACTCGGCCTCTCTTGCTCAACAGAAATAACAAACATGCCCAGCCCAAAGCACCTACCAGTGTTTTCCTTCCTGAAGTCCTTATTTAAAAGGGTTTGCTGCCCCAGAGAGGATCAGCCTTTCAAATACACACAACCGAGCTGCACACCACAAGACTATCATAGTGCTTCTCATCCCCAGGGTGCGCGTCCCAGTGGCTGTGAGGGCTCAGGTGTTGCAGGGCAACATGTACAGATCATCCGAGAAAAACAGTAAGAGTAGGAATTGGAAGAAGGGGTAAGGAAAATACAGGAGGAAGAGGTCAAGAGAAGAAGAATACTCCCGAATAACACAAATATTCAATCTCCATCTCTTTGATTACTGTAAAATTGAGGCAAGGTAGTTGCATGTAGAAGACACATGAAGTAGCCAAAGGTGCTGAATATCCAGTGCTGTAAAAGAAGCCTGTATAAATTGGCCTTAAATCAACAAGATTTGCTTTACTGTCAAATATCTAAGCTGCCCAGCTGAACTTCCTTTAACTCTGAGGGTGTTCTGTTTAAAGTGTTGTCTCTGTCTCAAGACTAGTGAAAAAGAAAAAGGCAACAGACTCTTGGAGATGCCAGACTGGATGCTCAACCAAGCACACGTTGGTACATCTGCAGCAAAGACAAAAAGCAGCTACAATGCGAAGATGGGTGTAACTGCTTGTGTCCAAGACTAACAGTTGGATTTTACACAGTGCGTATAGCTCAGAGCAGCAGTGAGAGCTTTGCTGTCTCTGAGATGGGTGTTCTTGCTGTGCTCAGCACCACAGTTTCTGGATATTTTATAGACATTAAAGGAATAGTGAAAAGTGGTGTGTCCACACAAACTTTTAGTTCTCTCCCCCAAATTTTGTAACCTGGTTTGTTCGGGGGGTTTGTTGGGTTTTTTATTTTGATTGTTTGTTTGTTGGCTGAGTTGTTGGGGGGATTTTTTGTTGTTGTTGGTGGTGGTTTGCTTGTTTGGTTTTTTTTTTACTAGATCAGTACAAGGAGGAATTTCCTATCTTATTTCAGACGTAAGAGTGTTGAGTAGAAAAGATGCAGCTTTCATTTTGCCTGCAGTTTTTATGTACAAGACAAACAGTTTGAAAAAACAGCTGTATGACCCTGACTTGCAACAGGTCTGTGTCCATTTACATCTCCTCAGTTGTACACATGCCAGTCACTCTGAAGTTTCTGGGCACTTCAGACCACAGTGGAGCATGCTTAGAGTAAATGGAGGTTCCCCATCAGTGCAGGTGTCTGAGAAATGGCTGGGCTGGTCCAACGCAGCCTCAAAGATGCAGAAACATGCACTGCTCACAGTGTGCATTTGATTGTCTCGCATGGATATCTGGCTTCAGGTGTTACTGTCAACTTTTGCAATTGTAAAGGCAGAATGTTTGTTTCTCCCACAAGATCTGGAGTGATAGCCCCATCTGTGACACTAATCTTTTGACAGAAAATTGCTTCAGCCTCTTCAAGTGAAAAGAGCAGGACAAGAGAATCTGGAGACAGTGCAACCCAGAACTTTTGACAGACAAGTTATCTAAAAATTGTCAGATGTGCCCCTAAGTTAAAAAGTTGAGTTTTGTTGTTTTGTTTTGGGTGTTTTTTGGGGTGGTGGAGAAAATAATTCCCTTGTTCTCTTCTTCTGCAATTTGCATTTGAATAGATGTATCTGTTCTTTACATTACTTTTGGAGCCTGCATTTCCCAAATTCCTATTACACCACTGGGCTTTCAAGGACAGGAGGGAAGCCAAAACATTTCCATCTGATGCAAACATGGATTACTGGAAGGATGTTCTCATTTTTTAAAAATGCACTGGAGCAAGAGCCAGGTTTGCTAGCACCTTCTCTGCAAGCCATCGCTTCCTCGGCTTGCTGCATACAGAGAAAGAAAACCTCACTAAAAGGAAAGGGCAGAAGTTCCTGGAATGCCACAGCCTGCAAAGAGAGCTGAAGAAAGTGCTACGGGGCAAACAAGCACACCCAGAGCAGCTGCAAGGAGGGTTAGTACACTGTTTCCCAGTAAAATCAACCACAATGACGGCTGGAGGCCCTTTCCCATCAGTCTCCAGTTAGCATCCTGTCTGTATCGGTGGAAGACCATCTCCGAGATAAAAGATCCAGTGCGAGGAGAGAAGATATTAAATACCTCCCATGTTAGTGGAGCTGAGATTTCAGCTGTGACTATCCCCAGGCAAATCCAAGTTTTCAAATGTTCCAGGTGTGGTTCCAGGAGGCATCTTCAGTTCCAGGAAGCAGATCTCTGTGTTAGCACAAGCAGCATCCAAAGCACTTCTTCCTTAGGATCTAAATGGAAACTCTGTGTCAACCTGAACCATTCTTCCAGCCAACGGATACAACAAAGTCTTGAGAAATCCAGTATGTTGTCACTCTGTGTGTGCGTGTATATATATATATATGTGTGTAACATACACAGATATAAAAAAAAAAAAACAATATATTGCCTTCACTTGTTCCTCCCTCTGCTCCCAAAAGTTTGGGGAATCTGGAGAGCTAGTGAGAAATCTCAGAGCACACTGCTGATGTTCGCTCCATCCCTGCAGAACTCATTACAAGCCAGTTACTGTACTTAGGGTGGATTGGGAGGGGAAACTATTAGAGAGAAAAAGTAAAGAGTAGAGTTAAGAAGCAATTTTTTTTTCTTTCTAACCGCTGTCCTTTTATCTGCTCTCCTTCTCATGTTTCTGGGCTTTTTTTTTCTTCTTCTTCTTCCTTTTCCTTCATCATATGGAAGTAGCACTGAATGCCAATGAGATAACAAATGGTCCAACCCCAGGCAATCATTTTCATGTAATTAGTTCAGCTACTGAACTTCTAAGAGTCTTTTTTTTTTTTTTTTTCACCTGCCCAGCAAGAAAACTTGGGTGGTTAGTTACCCCATCACTGCAGAGCGCTCTTTGGGGAAGGGACACTCAGAAGCACAAGTACTTGAGCTCCTAGATATACTATGCAATCTCTAATTAAGCCTAGCCCTAATATTTATTATTTTATTTACTTTTTACAAAATTCCGTATTTATGCCAAAAGCCAAATGTCACATCCCAGTGAGATCAAATCTGGGGCTCGTTGTAGGCTTCTGTGCACAATCACACCCAAGATCACAGATTGGTTCAAAACAATTGGAATAGCACTACGTTAGGGAACTTGGGGGGGTGCCCTTCTTCTGTTTCAGAATAAACATTACAAAATTTCCCTTGGAAGGGAAGTTTGGAGAGGGAAATCATGGCATTTGATTTAACAAACCTGACAGGAGAGCTTCCAGATTTCCCCTTTCCCAGTTTGTTCAGCCTCCTCACCCCCTATCAAAGCCCAGGGTGCCAGGGCATGTTGGGTTCCCAGCCACATGGCTGGGAGTTGGGTTTGGTGGGCACTGGGCTTGCACAGATCTTAGTCCTGTGACAAGGAGCCCATAAGTCCTTAGGGCTGTTGACCCTGCAGTAGGCTACACCCCAGGGCTCCAACTCCAAAGCAGTCCAAGTGATGGAGAAGCCCAGGACCTGTGGACCCTGGAAGCCCACCAGGTGAAGAGAGCGGAAGCCTTCTTGGCAGGCAGGCAGGCTTCCAGGGAAACCTTTGCCTGTATTTCACTGGTGGGTTCCCAAACCTGCCTAGTTCCAAGAAACACTCTGGTTCCATCAATTTGGCACTTTCCAACAAAGATCTCTTCCATGTGAGAATTTCTGCCTGGTTCCAGTGTACCCTCAGAGATTCAGGAGTGACCTCTGATAAATTGAAGGGAGATTTGGGCTTTTGGATGTATAATTAGCTTTGTGGTAGAACACGTGACAGCCGTGCCTGTGGATGGGGAGAGGATGTTCTGCACAGGCAAATTACCAGAGCTTTGTGCCCTTCCCTCTGACACTGGGCAGCACCAAACGCTGAACATAGGATGAAATAACCCAACTGTTTGTCTGTCATCAATCCCCATTCATATTTGATACTCATTAGATGCAAAAATACAATCAAGCATCTTGCTGTATCAGGCACCTCTGTACTTCACGAAGCAGCAAAGGAAGGAAGCAGCCACACTTCTTCTGCCACACAGATCATCTTCAGAAAGTTTTGTTTTAAATCTTCATTTTATAGTCCCATTGTTTTAGCATTGGTAGGGTGGGGTTTTTTTTTCCTTTTTCCCCTCTTCAAGTCACCTTGGGTGACAGATGTCACCAGGCCTCAAAAGGACTGCTTGGATAAATCAGTAAATAATATTCATGAAATAGTATGTGCTAACATATCCCACCTTTCTTTTTATCTGTTCTAACAATACCAAATTCCTCATCCCTGAGACTCACATAAAGCCTACAACAGAGGGTTCACATTCAAACTCCTATCAGCAATTCACAAACTAACACAGAATGATCTAGCTGATTTCACTAGGGACCTCCATATGGTGATGAAATTTATTCTGAGCCATATTTAGGTTTTGTCATTGTGGGTACCATACACAAACTCTGAGAGAAACTGAGATTTTTTAATCTGAACTGGGAATTTACTAATACAGCTCCTACTGAAAAGAGGATGGATACGTTTGCCTTCAAAATCTCAGTCATCTTAGAAGTCAGAAAGTGTCCTGTATGCTATGTGGTTATTTCTCTACCAAAATACAGATAATCTCTTTCTGCCTTTCAAGTCTACAACAATTTCCCAACGTGTACTTTTTCAGAGAGTACTTTTGCTGTTATATCCTGGAGGTGGACATGTCTCCTCCAGTTGTAATATTTTTAACCTATAAATTGTTCAGTTGGATTCAGTTTTCAAAAAGCTATAACAGAGAATTCATATTCCCCAAGTCTTTGAAGTATGCAAAAAAAAAAAATATTTTTATAGTATGGTATAGGCGTGAAGTTTGTGTGGCTTGTCTTCAAAAGAAAATAACACTCCAGATATATTCTATTTTTTCTCCCTACAGTTTGAAAAAATGGATTGATTTTTTTCTTTCATTTTTGCCTGTTTAATACATGACTGGAGTTGTTTTTTTCTGTATTTTTCCCTTCAGACAGCATATTTTCCTGATGGAACTCCCCTCCCCCCAATACACAATGTGCTTTTCTGATTTACCAGCTCTAGCATTTTCTCAACAATCATGTGAGCAAGAGCAAGGACTGAATATTTTTAGACACTAGAACTAAGCAGATGGTGAAGGATGTAGAAGATCAATAACTCTAGTTTTTGTAAAGTTTACAGCTCTGCTTATTTCAGTGTATTTCAAAACACAACAAGAAGAATTTAAAACTTTATGGAATGAAACAGGAGAAAACTGCGCTGTCCTGGGAGCCTTGTATGAGAACATTTTTCAAGCCGTTCTTTGAAAACAAGCCATGCGCTTGCTCCAGCTTTAATTGTGGACTCTCCCTTTGTTAATTTAATTGTACTCATGTTGCTGTTTGGTAAAAGGTCTTGGACAGATGTGTGCTCATCTGACATTCTTCCAAGCATGTCTGCATGGTCAAACTTGAAAGGTTTTTGGGAGCTGAAAGTCATCCCATCAGGAACCAGAAACAACACCATCTGCTTTAGGTGACGAAGCACACATCAAGAATAGCCATCTTCCTCCTTCTGGGCTCAGGCCTCCCCGCTCCCTTGGGCTTTTCCTGTGAAGCAGCTGCCCTTCGGAGGTGCAGAGGAAGGGGAAATTGTAAAAATAAAAAAAAAAAAGTTCTGGCAGCAACACAGTTTTTCACTACCAGTTCAGGAGCCTGAGGGCTTAAATGAAAACAGGGTGGGATCAGGCAGTTGCTCAAAACCTGGAAATGGGTTATTCTGACCCAAAGTAGGGGCATGTAACAGGAGAAACCGGTGTCTTGTTTTGCGACCTTGAGTAAGTCCCTATATCCTTCTCTGCCTTCATTTCTCTGATGCAGAACAGGGCCGTGCAACCTTGTTTCTGTACCTCCTTTCCCTTACAGACAGAGAGTCCCAAAGGGTGGGCACTTGGTTTAGAACCTACAGCTCGTGGGAAGGTGTGCCATTAGCCTGCCAGCATCGAGTAGCATTAGGAAAGCTGGTCACGGGCCAGCAGCATTCGCAGTTAGGAGGAGACAAACTAAATACCCCCCAAAGCCATTAAGAGGGAGTTCACATTAGCAAGCCTGTCCCCATATACTACCTGGTGGGGCTGTGGGGCCACCAAGCAGGCACACCTCACCCTTGGGCAGCACCTGCTTCAAGCACGGGTGTGAACGGCCAAATGCCAGGCACAAAAGGCTGGTGGGCAAGCTGATCCTGCTGGAGCTTTTCATCCAGGGCTGCTGACCTTTCCAGTTCCATGGCTTCTGTTTGCTAATGGGAATGCCCACACTACACTGACGCAGAGGAACTGACCGAGAGAGCTTCATGCATGAACCCTTCCCTCAACTTGGAATGGAGAAGTCCCTGCAACTGGGGAATGAGGGCAGGGCCAGAGAAGACCAAAACACATTCTGATGCTTTGTTTTTTGAGAGACATAAGATACCTGTAGTTTACATGGTATTTTTAGGGCTTGTAACATCCCCAAGCTCTTTGGACTTGGTCCTGGCAAGGCAAGCATCACACAGCTGCCATCTTGCATTCAGCAAGGGCCAGGGGACTGGAGGAGCTTGTCGCCTGTGCAGGAGGTCAGGAGGAGACACATGGGGCAGGGTGGCCATGCTCTTCTCACACCCGCTTTAAAGAGTTGCTGTGGGGTTTCCAACTTCCAGGCAGATCCTCACCACTCAAAAGGGGGCTCCAATGAGTGCCTCGGTGCTGTCTCTAGCAGCTGTCCCTTGTATGGGAGCAGTGTCTGCCTTGGAGCGGGGCCAGTATTTACGTGTGGAAGCTGTTCCCTCCTCCAATCTTCTGGTCCTTAGGCAAAAGAGATACTAAATGAGCCATACTGACACCAATACTGCAATCAATTTGTTAATAAGGATCAGAGACAGACTCTGCTGCTGTGCAGAGGAGGACAGGAGAAAGGAGATCATTATTTTTAATTTAAATAAATCAATATGTTAATAGGGGAAAAGATGCACCCTGTAAAAGCATGGTGGAAGGGGGAAGGCAAATAAGTATAGCTTTTTTTTAAGGAGGGGGGAGGGGGGCATAGTTTGTCGTTGGCCTGGGTTTAAAAACAAGAAAATTATTTAATATAAAAAGAGTGGGAGTAGACAACATTAAAAAGTCCAGTAATAGCAAATAACTAATTAGACCCGTCTGAGACTCAGACGCATGCCTGGCCTTTCTCTTTCTTTAAAACAAATTAAAGAAAAAGGAAAGCTTGAATCCCAGGAGGGCTTATCTAAAGACCCTCATCTCTAATACACATCTAAAGGGACAGGGAAAATATCTTTTATCTCTTAAATCTCCCTGAAATTTAAGACCAGCTGGGAATTTTTTTATGTGGATATGATTCACTAAATTTGTATCATTCCAAAGAAACCTTCCTGACGGTTTATCTTTGCCACTGCAGTCATCTCTCCAGAAAAGCACAGTTTCCTGAATGTTGTCAACCTGGACAGCTCAGTTTTTGGCTGAAGGTTAGATTTTATTTGGAAACTATGGAACTGGCCCCACATTTTTCTTTTCAGGGAACTGGTATGTGCAAATCATTCTCAAAGTCAACTTTTTCCCCTCTATTAAGACAATAGGAAAATCCTGCACCTCTGTATTGCCTCCTGTCATTAGCCTTCTCAGTCCTGAGAGGTGGGGTAGGTTTATTTTCTCGATACATTTCAATATTTACATGTTGTACTTGGGGGGGGGTAGCATCTCTGATGAAATATAGGTAGAAGAGCTCTGAAGGCTCGGCTCTGCGAGCCGCCTCAGAGAGCCGCCCCATCCAGCTTCCGCTGGGATACAATGCAGTAAGTTTGTATTTCAGTGATCCTGAGAGCCGCCCCACAGCAGAGCGATGTCGAGCTGACAACCAGAGGGCTGCGGCAGAGGTAATATCCCAGTGCGACATGCAGCCGCTGAAACGCTCCGAGCAACACTCCGTGGAGTTTTTGCAGGGAGGAAAACGTATGCTTCACATAATGAGCTCCTTCCCATATAGTGCCACAAAAGTTACTAAGGAGACCATTCATCTTAAGCGCAAAGAAAAACAAAGGGGAGTTCACGTGGCAAGATTGCTCCTTGCTGGCTCGGTCTCGCAGCCCATGTGGAGGGTGGGGAGGCACTTCCAAGGGTGATAGTTTGACAAACGGAGTTGAGCCAGGGCACCCGGGCGGCGGGGAACCAAAGGCTTTGGGAAGAGGTCAGGCAGAGGGCAGGGTGGATCGAGTTCAGGGGCGGCTGGTGAAGAAAGGATGTGTAGCCCCGACAGATGCTACTCGCGTTGTTCGGCGCGTTGTCGGAGGGCACGTGAGTGCCATGGTGATGGGTGCGCTCTGACGTCCTGAATAAAGGAGCCCCGAGATGGGGGGGCTCTGGCAAGGGGGGGAAGGGGCCGTATCCAAGCCTATGGGAGTACTTCAAGTCAGACTGTACCTAGAACTCGTGGAATTAAAAATAACTGCAAGCGATTGCAGACAAGTTATCAACCCGACCCACCCCCCCTGGATTTATCCCAGCGTAGAAGAGCAAATACTTTTCATCCTGGGATATTTTCTTTTCCCTCACCCACTGAGCAGGCAGAGCTTAGCCTTTTGAAGAGCTCCACAGGGCGTGGCCGAGAGAGGGAAACTGGCCGCAGAGTACCCGTTCTCAACGCATCTTTCCTCAGGCGGGTACCTGGGCACGTCCAGCTTTCATGTTTCGCTGGGCAAAAGTGTCACTTTTCCCGTTTCCTGTTTTGCTCTGGAGAAGCTCACGACTTCCCTGCATTTCAGCTCTATGTATTGCTCAAAGATTTATCGTTCTGTTTTTAAAGTTCAGAAAATTCAACTAATGCAAATACTCTCTGTTAATAAAGGCTCTATTATCTGGTTTCATGACAGATGCAACCCTTCAATTCAAATTAGGGCTTTTACCACATTTCCAAAAATCCTCACAGACCTCCACTACCTTGAACGCAGTGAACGTGATTAAAAGTATCAGATCCTCTCACCAGATTCCTGTGGGAGTATCACCTCTAAACAAGATTATTAGACTAAACCCTGCCTTTCAATTCAAACCAAGTTAGCAGTCGGGATCCTCTCGTTACACTCTGAAGCTATTGTCAGCATTTAGGGGCCAGGCTCGCACAGGAATCACCAGCAAGAGCTCATGCCACAGATTTACTTTGGCTTTGCGAGTCCTAAATGCAATACAGCTCTCTGCCGATCTCCAAATACTGCTGGTAACACAAGTCTGCAACCTTCACCAAATATTCATAAATTATTATTTTTTAAAAACTTAGCAAGACAAGAAAAATCCTCCTGGTAAAATAGCTTTCAAATTAAAAAATCTCTTTACTTATTCAGTAATGGCTTTTGCTTGAGGATCTCATGCCATCATCACAAGAGCAGTTGTGGGCAATATTTTCCTTTATATTTGCCTTTAGACCAGCAATTAAAACAACTTACAGATAGTCCAGACAATAGCAAATTTATCTGCAGGAAGGGAATTTGCATTTCTCTATATACACCTTATGTTAAAGATATACAGTATCATACAACAATTACGACTATATAAACAAATTGTCATTCGAAGGTCCCCAGAGCAGTGACCTTCCATTTTTATGTGCACCTGCCGTTCAAAGCTGTTTAAAATGACTTAAGCCTCTTGTTCATGGCTGTTGACTACTCCTATGATATAATTATTGCTTGGCTACCTATATATAATCTACAATGCATAATTATAAATATATTAAAAGATATGCACAAAGATATATTCATTGAATATTTAGATATTATTATATGTTATGTTATGTATATCTTAAATTATGTTGTACACTGTATATCTCACAGTGTATGACATAAAATATATACATAAAGTCAGCATTTCACAAGTCTCCACACATGAGCAGACATGTATATATAGGCACTCATGTATATTGTGCATATATACATCAGCAGCATGCTATTACTGCATAACAATATTGGGGACTGCTGTTTTTTAGGCATGTGGTTTAAAGGAATTTCCATAAGACATATTCAGTAATTACATAAATAAAATAGATTATGAAAGTCAACATTGGTATCAGGTGTTTTCTGTTAAGAAAAGTACTATGGAAAAGTATTAGTAGCTGAACCTAATTATTGGTGGTGAAAATCATTTCATTTCAAACATCCTATTAACTAAAATCCATATATAGAAATTATTGGCTGCTTGCATCAATCCCCATTATAAAAATCAGTGAAATCCCTTTGCAAAAAAAGGGAAGACTACAGCTTAAACCTTAAGTACTTCAATAAAAATATAAGATCAGTTTCATCCCAAAGTACAAATCCCAATCTCCATCTAAAACTGCCTGACCCTAAAATATATTCAGAGCTTGTTCTAATCACAGGAGATGTATTCTGAATAGGACAGCCCTCTATCATCTGCTAAGTCTCTTTAAGTCATTGTTTTCACTGTATCTGAAAAATTAATTCCTTTTCAGAAATATTCTCATCTTCTACTAAAAGAAAAAAAAAAAGCTTTTTGATGTAGAGTGACAGGATTATGAAGTGACCCTTCAGGTCAGAAGGAGACTTTTCCTTTTCTCATCAAGGAAATCAATTTCTAAGTCCAAGTCTCTTAAAATAATGTATTCTTGTGGCACGCATACAGCTTTTTTTGATCTGCTATGAAAAGAATAAGAGGTAAAGAGGATCAGGGGTGGCGATGGAATATTATAATCTGCCACACTCACACATCAGCCTTTCACTAAGTAATTCCAGATAAATTGAGGATTTACATATTTAAGATTAAATGGGGAATGAGTAGTGATGCATAAATAGAAGAATACAAAGATACAATTTAGGGAAGTTAACTCTTAAAAACTTAATGTTACTCAGTGTTTGATACCCTTCCCCTGCCTCGCCTCATCTTTTTTAAAGCACATACTGTTTATTAGGAAATAACCAGCATAATCTCTTTTAGATCAACTGAGCACAAACACAGATGCCTTAGGGTTTCTCTCCTCCACCCCTCCCACCTTCACTACTGAAAAAATACCAATTACCATGACAAGAAACAGTTAAATGCCTCCAAAGACACATACACACAGCAGATGGAAAACAGGAGGAAACCAGCTGGAAGTGTGTTTCCCTTAGAATTGTTTTTAACAGCCTGTGCACAAATAATGTCTCACTAATACGCAGATAAAAATAAAACATAAATATTTAAAAGGTGACTGGTCAAAGCAACAAGATGGCATTCGATATGGGAACTTTCCCTTTTCCCTTCCGTGTCCGTGCTCCAGATACTGGTTCAGAGACATCCTGAAAGAGAGCTCTGATTCAGGGAAGGTAACTTTAACGTGAAAGCTCTGGTAATGGCTGTAACCTTCTGGTACTGCTATTTGCAAGGCACATGGGTTTGCCTTGGTTTTTATTACTCACCTGTTCAGCCTCTGCTTTTCTGCTGAGCTTCCTGTGTGGAGGCTTCCCAAGGCTGCCTCCCGGCACCACCTGCCCCAGCTGAGCTCCAGGAGCAGTTGTTCACACCAGCGTGAGACAAGGAGGCCAACCATTTACAGAACTCCTTCTGGGGTTTGGTGCTCAACCAGAAGCATTTTAAAGGAACTCTTTTGTCCCCAGACAATACTAAGCACTTTCTGGTAATCGGGATATTTTAAAAGATGTCCAATATAGTAATCTGAGACACCCATAATCCATGTTTACCACCAAACATCTTGGCCTGACTGCCTTCCCAGAGTCCGCACAGCATTCACGCTCCCTTGTACCCCTGTGGCTTTGCCATTAGGGAGGGGAAACTCAGTAGAGATGAGGAGAGACGGAAATGCTCATGCCCCTTTCTACTTTAGAAAGGTGCAAGAGAGCAGGAGAAAACACAGATGTTGCAAGAAATAAAGAGGGGCTTCCAGCGCTATAACCCAGGCAAAGGCAGTGGCAGGGGACAGTAGAGATGGGAAGTCTACAGTCCTTCCCTAGGATAACCCAAGAGAGTAGATTTGTGACATATCCTTCTCATCCTGTCTTTGATCTTAACAACTGTATTATCAGCTAGAAAAAATTTAAGCAGTGTAGATAGATGGGTTGGCTGTCACTTATTTAGATCCCTTCCTTTATGGTTCCCACTCCACTGAGTCTCATTAGGCAGCCTTCTCCCACTCACCAGGAATTCAGCAAAGCAGATCCTTAGCTGGTATTGGTCTAAGTCTGTTCAGTTCAAAGAAGCTGTTGTAACTTACAGCGCCCAGAAATTTGACCCAGTTTCACTTCTCCATATAATGTGGTCTCTTGATGGAGGAACAGATGTATTCCTTCTGCTCTGGGTCTGAAGCTCTAAGGTTTTGCACACATTTTTGAGAATCCAAGAAATCTGGATTTTCATATTTGTTTTAGCAAATAAATCTTTAACAAGATGACTTGACTCCAGTGAAAGAATGTGGAATCTCCAAAGCATAATGCAGAAAAGTAACAGTATGTCATATTGGTTCATCCAAAGCCAGAAAGATCTAGAAAATCCTCTCACAAGACATCTAGATGACAGGGGAAGGCAGGTGAACACATAGGCACCTGGAGGAATCTTGGCCTAAATGACATGAGACTATCAAACATGCTTTCTAGACAACTAGTTTAACAAGTAATCAAGAGTGATTTGGCTCAAATATGCCTTGACTGACTTGGACAGGTAAAGATGTTTGCATGTAATCTGATGATTCAAGGTAGGACATCAGGATGTTATTTTATTTAATTTGGTTTTTTTGTTTTTGTTTTTTTTTTGTTTTTTTGTTTTTAAACTTTTTCACGTGCCTTCAGATGTGAGCGAGCCCTGGCCAGCACCACTTTCTGTTAGGCACAGCCCTTGCCTGGTTGCAGAGGCCAGCTGTAGCACAGACAGTGGCAGCAAAGGCATTGGGAGGCAAGGCACCAGGAGCAAATAATTTCTGGTCTCTGAGGCAAAGATGGGGAGAGAATGCTCTTTAGTCAGGTGGCATCATGAGGGTCAGCAGCTAAGGATGATCACTTCTCAGAAGCTTTTCCTGTAAAAATTCTGGCAGAACATCACTTGGCTTTACTAAAACATTAAACATAATGTTTAAGTTGTTTTTAGTTCTTAATTTCCTTGTTAAAAGTCTACAGAGAAAAAAATAAATCTGTTTCCTCTGATGTTTCTTTCCTTCCATGAATGAACTATATTTTTGTCTGTTTTTATTTTTATATTTCCATATTTATACCTAACACCTTTGAACACATATTATTTTAGAGATCTGATACCATCTAGTGTTATTGCTGGCTTTTCACATCTTACACTTATCAAGTAACCACAGTCAGCAACATGTCAGAGTTCATAACTGCATCACGTCAGTAGTAAAATAAAACCTACTTCCCACCCAATATCTATATTTACACACCCCACAGGTGGGTGGTGAAATTTACAGTTCATCTAGGAAATTTACTCTCCTTTAATCTCTGGAAATTACTTTATCTCTATGTATACATATCATTATCATTTAGTGCCTCACCACTGATTTATTTCAGCCTCTGTAGCAAATAGGCTGGGATTATTAATAACAAACACGTGTATTTATAAACAACCCATATATGATCTTGATCATGCTAAGGTCAAGGGCACATTTGCTTCACAGCAACCCAGGTTTCACTCTCCTTTTCAGTGAATTAGATGAGATTTTAATTTACAGATAGTAGTGACTGGTGCAAAGTCTTCCTTAATCTTCATAGTTACTAAAAGCTGGTGCTGTCCAGGAGGGAAATGCTTATGTGATTTCACGCTAAAAGAGGACAAGATCAACAAGAAGAGCCAGTCTCTGATAGACAACATAATGTGTTCATCTGTTTGGGCACAATAAGCTTTAAAATACAAAGTGTTGCTGAACTGAAAATACTCAGAAATACAGTATATTCATAAAGGTAAAAAAGAAAGAAAGGAACAGTGTGGTTAGTATTGTAAAAGATGGTGGATTAGTATCCATGGAGACTCCTTTCTTTTCTTTATTCACCCAGTATGTACAGGACGATGGGTGATTTCTCTACAACACCCCAACGCTGACTAATTTGGACAGACAGCAAACACCTCTGTAGCTGAAAGGGTAATTTGGACTCCATGTCCCTTAGCTCAAGCCCCCTCTTTCTTGTGTAACTGGGATGGATGTCAGTTATGGCAGTAATTTTTGCAGCAGGGCCCCTTGCCTACTTCAGAAGAAGATTGGTGGCCATCACTACTTTTAAGTCACTCAGCAACCTAGAAACAGTGATCTGCAGGAGGTTCACATTTATTGCTACCCCTTGCAAACAATTTACCACCTCCAAAGGAAATTATTCCTTAATGATAAAGTTCTACACTGGAATCAGGGGGAGGAGAGTCTATTATTTCATAGCTTTGTAGAACATAAAATAAGGATATTTTGCAGTGTAGTGTTTCACTTGCTTACTTATGACTGCTGTCAGCAGGTACTAAATGCTTTTACATGCTAAAGGTGTCCTTTTCTGTGATGTTTACACATGCTAAGTGCCTAAGGTTAAGAAACAGATACTTGTCTTTTTAGGAGCCATCTTCCAGGCAGCCTTTATGTTGTACAGGCCATGTGAATGAGATCAGCTTTGAGGGAAATGGCTTTTTATGTCCCTGTTAAGAAGGTAAAGAACAAGACGTCCAAGGGAGGGAAAAGAGGAAGAAGGCCTTTCTAGATAGGACTACTTCCAAAAAATGAAGTGTTGGCATATGAATGTTAATAAATTTTGACAACGGAGAAACAATTCAGCAAGTAGGAAGCATTGCCTCATGCCTTTATTTCTTTCAAGATTTATGGTTAATCTAGAAATAAAGCACTAAAAGTTAGCACATTTCATGTGTGACTGACCAAACACAAAACTGCATTGGACACTGAGTGAGCTGAAGCATGCCAGCTACCCTACATCTCCTGATGTAGGCCAGAATAGACCTGGCCACATTCTCCAGATACTGCTGCATAGTCAATCAACAACTTAACCAAAATGGTAGAGTTCATCCAGAGAGAGCTCTGGAAGGGATGGATCCAGCAGACAGAATGTCCCAAGGATGGGTTAAAAGACTTTTGGATACACCTATCAAATAGCCTGCACCCTACCTGGGACACCCCATCCAGAGGCACACAAGTATGCAGCAGTAGTACTAACTTCAGGGATCTTTAAGGGTTTACTCAAGCCAATTATACTACAGTAACATAAAGGTTACAAAGACAGAAGATGTCAATAACAGAGAGGGACAGTCAAAGCCTCAGGGCCAACTGCTAATGAGAATTAACAATGCATGTCCCCATGCCTATTATCTAAGAACCAAATAACACTAGTATGTATGGTTTGACCCCAAATGTATTTAGACTTCTACTCCTCAGCTTCATTCCACGACCTAGTTTCCCCTTTGCTATTCCAGTTATGCCTTTTTACTCTCTATGTTGTACATATCCCTATGGCTATTGTGATTCTGTTTCTGCCAGGGCACATGCAACAGCTCTGTTAGAAAGTGTTCAAGAGGTAGGCTGCCTGAAAATAACATGTTTTTTTTTTTATAATAACACTCTTTGAAGCAAAACTGGCTAAAATATTTTATTTTTTCTACTTAAATGTTCTGTTTTCATTTATATGACAAGAGGACTTGGAGCAAGGCCTCTCTGACCTGACATTAGATATTTTTTAAGTGACATCTGTTCTGATGCTGAAGTCTTGAGGAATTCCAAACCACAAAGTTCTCTCATGTGAACACAGGACTTCGATGTCACCGACACGTACAGCAACTAACATATGTATAACAGGTTTTAGACAACAGTGGTTCAGTCTACCTCAGCTGATATCCCAAAGTCAACAACATATGTAAGTTTTCTTCACTCCTGTAGCACATGTGAGCTTTTCAGCCACAACTAATTTCTGTGTTTGAATTAAACATATGAGACAGCTATATACTGAAATGCTTTCCTTGGAAAGGTTCCTTGATGGACTGCAATTATTCTTTGCCTTTACACAGTTCCAGAAGGTGTGTAAAAGCTCCTCTCAATCTGACACTAATACAACCTGGGTGCCTCTTATTTTTAACAAAGACGACTCTTAAAATATTCTTATTTTTTCCTGCTATATTAGCAACTGAAATGTGATTATCCCTTTGAGATCCATCCATGTCACCTATAGTTATCTGAAATGCTGTTCTCAATTCATTATACACACAAACAAAGATACAAATCCAGGCCTACAGTCTCATTTCATATGACAGCTCTCAGTCATGTGGGAGATGTGTACCACCAAACTGTATTTATTATAAATCTATATGAAAAGCTTGTCCTATATGAGTATATGGCTTAGAAAACATGTTTCCTGGACATGTCTACAAAGACAGAGTCAAATCCATATTCCTTCCTCTAATACAGATCTAATAAAAATGCTCACAAAATTCTGGATTTACTGCCTTTTAATTTCTGCCCCTCTCAGGTGCTTTCTTACCAGGAGACTGGTTATTTTAATGCCTAAACTAACCATGAGTCTTGTTTTTACCATAGAAAATGTCCAGACAAGCATAAGTTGAAATAACTTTTTAAATAAAAATAAAAAAATCAAAGTAATTTCTTGATGTATTTGACATTGCTTTGGTTCTTTTAAATTAAAAGGAGAAATTGGTAAATCTGAAACTGCAATGGACCAAATTTCAGCTCTGTTTAGGAAAGACCATGGTTTAAGGTAGAGCTTATAGCTCTGGATTTGAAGACATGGACTCCCAGCTCACAGGGCATTCCAATCCATTGCATTAACAGGTCATTACCCTGAGCATAGGTGTGGCCACCCTAACAGGCTGGAACAGTCTGGTAATGTTAAGTCATACATTGTGTGGACAGGGGTCAAGGGAGGAAAAGGGAAAATATGCCATTTTCCATCACTTCCCACCACTTCCAAATTCAGATGTGAGGCAAGGTCTATGGAAAAAAGGAATTCCCACCCACAACACACCTGGACTCCCTTCTATCACGAGTCCATCACAGCTCCAGCAATATGACCGTTACAGGCTTAAAAGCGACATGAGTTTAATTACCCAGATATTCAGCGAGGGAATCTTCTGGGCTGTTGGAGTGCATTCAGAAAGACCTGCTTTAAATTAATTTGAGCTGTACGCAGCACTCATTGCGAGAGGCACACTGACTTGTTGAATCAGTGCAGACGCCTTCTCTCTAAGGTAACAGGCGCATTTGCACGTGCTGACAGAACCCACGTGAAAGCCCAGAGTTGCTCAAGGCTTTCTTGACGTGTTTGCATAATTGTGGTTTTTCAGACCAAAAGCGGAAGGTAAACTTCATTCATGCCTGACCTGCTGGCCTTCACAGCTGGAACATGTTGGAAATCACTTCTGGCACCGAAAAGGTTAATTGTCTCCTGCTGGGAGGTAGGAGTCTAGAAAAGGATACCACATTTGGTGGGAATTATAGTAAATGAGGTTTTCTTTATAGCACTGCTCATTCTCAACATGTTGAAAGGGCATTAGTTCACAGTCACTTTCTCTGGAATTATCAAATCTGCTCAGGAAGCCTTCATTAGGATATTAAACAAGACTTAATAAGTGAAAGTGATTTGCATCGCTGATAATCGTGTGCATTAATCAAGCAAGCTTCTGTCTCTCCCTCTGCAATATGTTTCATGTTCCATTGTAAAGCCTCTTTAATTCTGTAGGGCTTCTTAAAAGGGAAACGTTACATTTAGAAAGCCATTTTTAAAATGATTTACTTAGGAAAGATCACTATAAATAACGTTCAACTCACTCCTCAGCTTTAACCATCAATATAATTAATACTGAGGGGTTTGTATCAGGGATATGGACCAGATGTGTTCCCATTTATCAGATATAGATTGCACTTACTCTAATAAATGTGTTTTCATTCTGAGTAACTTTTGAAACCAAATAACTGCATGTGGCACTTTAATCTGAAGTCACGATTTTAGGCTAAGGCATTTATTTCTCATGCCATAGGGGGCTGTGCGAGCTTTCACTACATCATCCCACATGCCAGAATCACACCTGCAGTTCTTAATGAAATCACATGGCAAATATCTCCTGCTGTTCAGTAATTCCAAGGTAGCTTTGTATGATCTACTCTTAGGGGTGATGTCACTTCTATAAAGCACAGCCAACTAGCCTGGTGTAATTGATTCCTTGCACTTCTCCAGCATCTTACTTCCTAGGATCGCATGACGTGTGCAGCAAATAGGTGTGATTTCCAGAACACCCTACCTACAAGACAAGCCCTTTACACACAGGCAAACTGACACTCAGGGATAATTGGCTTTGTAAACACAAGGAAATCTTTGAGAAAACAGAATCAGACCCTTAAAATAAATGTCTTACTCTGCTGCTCTTGCCAGTAGCCTGCACTACACTAGTGTTGGCCACTCCTAACATGACCCCACAAACACCAGGAGGGCTCTGCACACTCACAAGTGCCATCTGGATACTCTACAGCCATGGGAAAATTTGTAACAAGAACAAAGATATCAATATTATTGTTTCTCACCAACGGTCTCACTAAGGATAGCCTAAAAATGAAAGCCTAAATATTGCTTATGAAGCATTAGGAAGGACTGTGGCTGTGGTCTCTAAACGCAGAACAAGGACAAACACTGTAGTCTAAGTGAGCAGTAATATCACTGTCAGGATGAAGAAAAGAAGCACAGCACCAAAACAATCTTACTCACAGGAGCAATCTCTTATCTGCCAAAATATGGCAAGGAGAGGCTTATGCATTTATTTAGGTAGCTTCCTCAGAGTCTGAGCAACTAGGATCATGTCAGGCTACTTGGAAAAATCTGTGCTGCTGTTTCTGAAGAAGAGAGACAGGAATTACTTGTGGGAGTGTAAGGTCCGTTTTTTCTGCAGGTCTGACGATTTAGTCCACCCCCTGGGAGGTGCAGCTACTGTTTCTCATTACTTGCTGCATAGACTTTTTCCAGTTGTCCTTACTACATTTCATGCCACTTACATTCTCCCAAGACCTGACACCATCATTTAAGAAACCATCACTAAAATTAGACCACAGGAGTATTTATTGCTTTTTAAGAAAACGCTGTTTGCTGGACATCTTGTTTGCATTCACTCAGGCTGAGCACATCGCTTAAATGGAGCTAAAGAGATGATGTTTCTATAAAGTTGTGGAGACTCAATTCATTCTAATGGCCTGAAACGTGAATTATGTGCCCTGCTTCACTACCTTCATGGTTCAGTAAGCTTCTATAACTCAGATGGAACCATTTATCTGGAGAGAGAAAGGTGTTATTCCCTGCTTACTGCTGATTTCCTTTTATTTATGTCTATATATGTGTTTATGTGTGGCATTTTCCAGATATCAGATGTTAAGCTTTGTAGGTCCATCTAAACAGGATTTTTTTTTGTTGTTTTCTAAAGTATATTTGAGAAGACCAACATTCAGTAACTCTTTTGTGTTTTCAATATGAAGTTTTATGGCTGGACCATTCATGAGGGTGAGAAACTATGCCTCTAAGCTTTGAAAACAGTCAGGCATTTTCACTCTGACAATAACCAAATGGGAAAAATATTTTGGTATCCACTAACAAGACCACAAATGCACCCATATTTTTTCCTAACTGCTGTACAAAAGTTTTAAATTTTCAAACCAGAAGCATAAAGTTTAAGCTCTCTAATCAATGCATTGATGTTTAGATGGATTTGGACATTTATTTTTCAAGTATGTTGGGAGTTGCACTGGAGGTCAGTACAGCAGGCTTGGCTGAACATGGTCCATTACCCTCTGCAGCAACAGCAGCAAACATGGAAAAAAGGGACCCCTTCATTATCACATGCAAGGAAAACTCTGGCAGAGGCTGAAAGAAGGTAATGAGTATATCTAGAGTGAACAAATATAGTGCTGTACAAAGATACTTAAACTAGCTCTAATTGACAAAATGTGGTTTCTCTACATGGCATTGCACTGTGCCATGTAAACATAGCCTAAACCTCTGTTTACGGTGGTACACTCCCAGGAGTTCTGAGTAAAGTTAGCTTTATGGCCAAGACCCCCTCCATCTAGCTCTGACAACTGGAAGATTGGAGATAACGCTAATGATATTCCTCTATCCTGAATTATTGTTGCCAACTGTATCAGTCTTAAAGCCCTGACTCCTGGGATCATATGATTTGCTGAGAATCTCTACTCTCGTTTAATAATAAAAAGGTAATTTCCATCAATGATGCAGAGGAAAGCTTGGATGCATGACCAGAATATGTCCTAAAACCTCTCCTTTCCTGCCAAAAAATCCCTCAGAGGTAATAAAAGGAGCCTAAAAGGTATTATTTTTAATCTTCCAATATTTAAGCCAATGACATAATTCGCTGTGCTGCAGCATCTTATGATTTTTGAGCACTCAGAAGTATTAATAATGCAGCCTAAACCAGATATTTGTGAAAAAGCAGCACAAAATAGGATAGGGAGGAGGCACAGGAGGCCTCCAAAATAGCACAGCAGGGCTGAGAAGGGAAGGAGGAGGAATGGACACACACACACACTGTATCAGCACAACTTAATAAAACAGGCCCTAGATGTTTCTCTGTTCAGAGGCCAAGTGGAACGAAATGGCTGGTGCCCATACATGTCAATTTGCCTTCCCCCAAAACATGGTGGCTGTTTTCTAATGGCCTGCTGGGACTGGTCCCTGGCTAACGTTGGGGAACTAGGGCACTGTCCAGGAGAGTGCTAGTGCCTGCCTGCTAAATCCATGCCGAGAAGCCTGCTCAGAGCACAATATAGATGGTCACACACATGTGCTCAAGCCCATGCCCAGCCCCATTTTATTTGCTGCTATAAGCTCCTGATATAATAAGAAGGGAGAGATGCAGAGATGCAGACTCTGGTAGCTGAGGAATGGGGAGCATGGAGAAGCTCTGACGCAGTGACAGGCGTGAGGGGGCAGCAGGATGATGGAAAGGGGCAGGAGAAGCACAAACTGAGTGCCTGGCCGTCGGGAAAAGGAAAGCACAAGGAGCCAGAAAGCAGCAAAATGTGCAAATCTCTTAACACTAAACTGGGATGACTTCCTGAACAGAGAAGCATAATTACCTTGATCTTGCTATAAATTGTTACTACATAGCTTCAGTTTCCCACCACCTCTCTATCTTAAAACTTGCACAGGTTTCCTGATAATATAAGCTTACTAAGCCAGGCTGGCATATTACCCAAGTTTTAATTTAATCTTCATATGTCACATTAAAAAATCATGCAAGATGATACCAAACAACTGCTTTCAGGGGAAAAAAACCCAACAAAACACAAACACACAAGAATTCATCCATAATGAGGTTATTGATTTAGACTTAAATGGAGCAAAAGCTGTTATAAAAGGCATGTGTATATCACTTCCAGAATGTTAAAATTAAAGAGTAATATTGGTGTCAAACATAGTTCTATATGATTTTAAAAATGAGAAATATGACCAAATATAGGGTCTCCCTCTCTCTACTGCTTCTGACTTATATTTTCACTACCTGAGAAAAAGATTACACACTACAAATGCACACTTTAACTTGAAGGAAAGTTTGGATGTGAAATTTGTATGCAGACTCATCTCATGACCTATGGACAAGTCTAGGAATTTTTTTTTATAACCATAGGGCACAAACACAGAGAGGTCTAGTCACAAACATTTTTATTTAGCAGATAAGTAAAGCTGAAAGCTCTGGGCTTTGAGACACAGGAGAAAGCAAGGAAGTTGAGTGAACTAACATAATCAAAACACCTAAACTCTGACAGAAGCCTTGGACATCATCTGTTGTTTCAACTGTTCAGGTCAGAAGGTCAGATATAAACTGCAATAATTGCTTTCAGAAATTAGAAAAAACATTCAGCAGTACTTCTCATAGAACACAAGTCTCTTTCTGGTGATCACATGGCTGGAAATAATAAGAGGAAATCTTTTCAAGGTTTTCCGCATGCATTGCTGTGGATTCTTCCAGTCATCAGCTTTCTCACTTTTATGTATTTATTGACTGATAATCTCTGGTTGCAGTGGAATCCCCTCCCATAGACTGACGTCTCTCAGAAACTCCATTCCTCTCACCAGAGGCACCTTCTGAAACCTACAGTAGACAATAGCTCACTAGTAATTTCTGTAATGATGTGCCAGTGGTACCAAGATTCTTGTCTTCTTGCTGGAAGCACTTGGGTAACCTGTCAGTGTCTGTTATGTTACCATGTCATGTCATATTTTATGTGACACTGCCTACAGGGCTGCATATATGGAGTTTCACGAGCCCCTTTCCAGTGGTCATGGGTGGGGGTGCTAGAGTAATAACAGTTTTTACAACTTCTGGGGTAATTCAAAACATTTTTTGGATTTGAAATAACAAAATTGACCTCAAGGAGAGACTTTGCTTGTGGCCTGATATATGGTGTATCATGAAAAGGACAAGAAATGTGCCTGCTGTCCTTCATGGTAAACTATCACAAAGATCCAGCAGCCACATAAAATTGGGTTCTGGCAGAGTGATCAACTCATTTGTACTCATCTTTCCTGTCATTTGCCTTGTGATCTGCTTAGCAATGTCCTCTTGATGAACCTGACATTACATCCTAAAACTACCGGTCCTTTTTTCTTTTTTCCTTTGCAGCACTGTTACCACTCTCATGCTGCAAGCTCATCATTGGTGGTGAAAAAATACTCAAGTGAGAGAAAAACACTGATTAAACAATCAGTATGAATTTGCACACAAGTGAAGCAACTTAATGAGTAACAGTGAGACTTCATGGTGTGCAGAAGGATGGTTTCTCTGGGTCATACTGCCCTTTGAGGCTAAATAACGTCTTATGGGCCAAGAAATTAGTTGTTCAAGCTCCAAGTAACAAGTTCCAGGAAGGCACATTGTAATGAAAAGTGGAGATCCCATATTCATTTTTCTGTGATAGCTTCCACCTCTGAGGAGAAATGCTCATTTCAAATATGGTTTTATTACAAAAGCAACAGAAAAGACTCTCTTCTTAAATGAAGTTGTAAAATTATATTTACCACATCCTTCCGCATCTCCTTTCTTGATGGATCAGAATGACAGGAACCAGATTCTATACCAGAAAGGACATTGTTCCACCTGCAACATCTGGCTCTTTGGCAAGCCATTTGGGAAGCTTCAAAGTTGCATCTCTGCCTCTCACATGGTAAGGCTGCTGGTCGATTGCTTTATCTTCCTGGATGTAATTTTCCTTTGATTCACCTATAATTCTGAGGATCCAGTGCATTTGTATCCATTTTGAATAAGGTTCTGTACAAATGCCATATTTGATCTCTAGGCAGATCCTTTTATTTCCTTTTATATATTCTTTAATTCATGCACTGGCTTTACTGCTGCTCAGCTACATCGAGGCTGATACTTGCACACACGCCACAGTCTTTTTTCCCTACATGAAGTTAAATATCCAGGCTCTCAGCCATGCAAATACATGTAGAAATTAAAATACTTTTCTTAACGTTTCTCCTTGCTGCAGTGAGGCTTGTTTTAGAGGAGAGGCATTCTCTTGTTACTTGCTAACGTTCCTGAATCATTCCTTTCTTCAATTCCTCATCATCTTCTACCAGATTTTTTCCAACTCCTTTTCTTGCAATCATTAAATCAAGTATGTTAAAATAACTTTCAGATAAACCAGAATAAGCAAGATGACTGTAAGTTACAATTGGGCACGGCTCTCCTCAGAACAAGCTGGTCTAGTGGGGTAACAACCAATTTCAGCTGTTTCCAAGTTCTCTGATGTCCAAGTATCAAAAAAGCCCTCTGCCCTACAAAAATAACGTGATAATCGTGATGGTGGAGTACTACACAAACCATGTATAGCACAACAGTGTTCTGTCTGGGCTCTCTAGAGGGTGCTGTGAAACACTCCGTTAATTAATAGGAAAGGGGTAATAATTCATTAGCATTCATTCATTTAGGATTTAAATCCTGATTAGAAATGTATCCTGCCCTACAGCTATCAGTATCTTTTTTCTCTGTGTAAAAGGGAATGTGGCTCCCACCTTCACTCTGCTATTCCCTTCTACATGCATCCGCCATCAGATTGGGCTCTATTTACCCTAATTACCGTATCCCTGCTCTGAAGAGGCAACACGCAGCTCATCTTACCTTGGGATAAGGTAAGACTTAAGAATTGTTTTTTCCTAAAGGGTCATTTTTTCCCCGCAGTTACCTACCTGGGGCCAACCAAAACCCAGGAGCTGCTTCAAAACAACTTAACCTGCCACAGCAGGGAAAGTCATTAGTCCACAGAAAGCAAAGAGTACTTTCCAGGATGTGGCCCAGAAGTACTTGCCTCATCTATTTGCTTTAAATGCACTTGGTCAGGATTTGTTTCATGGATGGACACAGAGCTACTTCTTAGCAAGTAAATCCCAAGGGAGAGGGAATTGCTGCTTTGCCTATTTCTAAGTACCAAGCTCAAGGATAAATGCTTTGCAACCTCCAAAATAATAGAAAGTAAAATCAGTGGAGGTGAAATGACTGAGGATTGCACCAGTGTTACAGGCAGAAACATATGAACCATTGTGTTCCAGCTTCACAAAAATCAGCAGGAATAAAGGAAGCCTATGTTTTTCTAAATTTAAGGGCAGAAAAGTACCCAAAACTTGGTTTTCCTTTCTGAGTTTTAATGATAATTCCACTCTGAGTCAGAAAAGCTGCATTTTTTTCAACCTTTAGAAGTTCATTGACATGAAAGTTTCTAGGTATCGGTATTACATTCAGCAACAAGGGAAGTTGCAAGAGGGTTTAAGTTCCAGTTATCCTAGGTACTGTATGAACTCTAGGTAAGAGATGGACTCTCAATGAAAAGAGAATCAATAAAAATATAAAAAGACATACAGAAAATGGCAATGGAAAGAGAAGCATAGAGGTGAAGTGACTTAATAGGGTTAGGCAGCAGAGCAGAGTAGAATGCAACTCTATCCGTGTCTTCTTAAGTACTGACTAGAAGAGGCCATAGGCATCCTTCAGTGTTTCCAGGCAGAGCCCCAGTTGTTGCCCTTGACTGGATGTCTTCACTTGGTTGTGCTGACAAAACAAGCCCTTGGACTATACTTCACAGTGTTGCCACAATGGTTTACACTTATAAACTTACGGGTGAGTTTGAACGCGTGTATTATTTTCATCTTACCATTTTGCACATTTGCATAGGTGGCTGTATAGGAATATAAGTATATATGGGGTTTAACTCGCTTCTCCTGTATTCCGTACAGACCACCTTTTGAGGTCTGACAATATGGCACCCATAGTTGATAATCTTTTTTATGAAGCAGCCACAGACCATTTGTGGAGAAAGCAGTTTGTCAGTAGTTTTTTGTCAATAGTTTTTTGGTTAAGTCAAAAAGAAAATAAGATCTGAGAGGGATAGCTTCTATGGAAGTCTACATAGTCTTTTCTGTCTTAACAGCAGAGAAGCCAAACCAGAGGTGCAACACCTCAAGATTTCTCAGACTGACAGTAAAGAAAAATGTCACTCACTTCAATCTCCAGCATACTGTGAAAGGGAAGGCATGTGTGTCTCTGCTTGTCAAAACCTCATGCAAGAGCTAAAATCATGCTGATTGCAAGACCAGAAGTCAACAAATAAATGCTAAAATATGTATTAAGATCTACTTTTGAGAAGCAGAAGGGAACCACTTGTAACTCCAGAGGATACCAGCAGTCACAAATTCACTGGGTACGTGGTGACAGGTAAGGTGACTGGGCCAGTGAGGCCCAGTCGTCACTGGTCCAGCTGCAGCAACTACCTGTCTTTCAGCTTTCCCACTTTTCTTTCTGTCCAAGGAGACCAACCAACCACTTCACCTGCTCTGGAGGTACCAGTTTCTTTATTCTCTCAAACTGCTCAACTGCAAAGTCCAACTCAGAGACAGTCCTCAGCCTTCACTTATCTTGTTGACATGTCTGCTTCAGACCAAAAGGAAGTTTTGTGAACCAAAAACCACACCTGGTTTTCTAGCCTGACCTAAAAGCATATAAACTCTTCTTCTAAACCTTGCCTCTCTGCCATTGGGCTCTGCACACTTCTGTCTGCTGCAGAAACTTTAGCTTGCAGAAGGATACCACGAGGGAAATGGGGTGGTCATGGAACTGCCATGGAGATGAATCACTGTGTGCAGGAGATCATTGCCTGATAGATTCAATAACTGCCAATTACGTCACCTACCACATAGTACCCTCTGGTATCCTGAAGAAAGGTTACAAAGAACAACAGAGGAGCTGGGAACCTAAATGTCACCAGTAAGATTAGACAGAAGACATGTCCAACACAGGTGAGAGAGTGAAAAAAAGATATGGGTGTAGACTTCCTCCAGAGGCAAAAGTCTGATATACATGGGAAGCCTTTGCTTCCCAGTCCCCAATGCTGGCAGACTGCATAGAAGTACAGATTTTTTGGTCAGACCTACACTGCTTTGCCAGCTTTACAGCTGCACTTTTCCTCTTTTGCATTTTTAAGCTGTGTAGCTACCAAGATAATTCTACAATGTTGAGCTTTATCTTCTGAATAAAAGATCTCATCTTGTGTCCAAAAAGCCTCAGTGTTTCTCTCCATATATAAGATTTTATGATTTTTCCTTCCTCATTTACAGTAACACTGTAGTTCCTTAATGGTCAGAAACCTAGGGCCTGATTTTCTAGTGTCAAGGACCATGAAAAAAATAATTCCCTGTGAAGTGAACAAGATCTGTGTGTGTGCTCAGCACCTTTGAAAATCAGGGTCTCTTGTGCTTAGCTATCAAAATGATTGGCACCAGGCACATCCCTAGACAGTGTGATCTATATAAAAGTATTTCTCCTTCAAAATCTTGTCACTAATTCCAAATCACATTCCTTCAAAACCCTGTCAAAAATATATTAAATTTCTACATAACCCAATCCAGCTACTCTACAGAAGAACAGTTTAATTCACCCTGTTCAACCTGGTTAGGCTATTCATATTCTCCAGTCAATTAGGCCAGCTCTATTTTTGATCACATCAGCACTAGAACAAACATCATTTCCAGAAACGGTCTCAGGACATTCACCTTTTAATGTCTCCACTCCAACTCTGCCGTTTTGATGCTTTTTCTTCTGTTCCCCGGTCCCCTTCCTACATTTCATATCATTTTCAAAGGATTTATTTCTATGGTGCCCTGTGAGACTTTTCTCCACGGTCTCATGGAGTGCCTCAAAAGTGAACGGCCATTTGCTTTCCCTTCGGTCATTATCCTTTATGTGTCCACTTGTGAAATCAACAGCATTCTCTTTATGAAGGCAGTGACACTGTTCTTTCATAAACCACTATTAATTTTTTTTGTGTGTGTCTATGGTCTTTCCCAGAAAAAAATGGGATGATAGAAGATGTCTCCACACTGGTTAGGGAATTCTCCCTATTTTTGTCAAGTGTGCTTACATCAGGCAGCTTGCATGTGCACACCCACCCACAAACATATGTATTTTTATAACAAATTCAGTCCATCTAGTGGATGGCAATCAAAAGGGCTACACTACCCTGTGACACGTCTACCAAATACCCAGGAGAAAAACTTGGCATTAACTTTCAATAAATGAACAGATTATATTGCAAATAATCAGAGGGCTAAATATAGGCACAGACAATGAATTAAACATTTCCTAACTTTGCATGATGCTAATTTATTTCGGCATATCTTGATGATTTTGCTGTGGCTGTGTCCTTCCAAATGCTTTTAAATTTTCCAGTGGCTGTCCTTTATAATCCAGCTGCTGGCTACAGTAGAACGTACAGTAATCCACCTCAGTACTAGAGACACAACTGCACACACACACATGGTATACCGGACATGGATTACGCTTTGTGTGGTGCAGGTAGACAGACTGGCATACATGTACACAAGGCCTCATTAATTTCAACAAAAATAAAGCAAGACTCAGTCTATTGAACTGACTGGAAATACTGTCAGTAGAATAACTGTTGACTGCAGACTAGAGTTTTATTTGCATTTCCAAACAACAAAGCATTAGCATTCTCCATACAGAGAAATGTTATCTTATTCTCAGGAGTAAATCTCTGTATTTGGCCTACTGTAAAAACTAAATCTCCACCAAGATAAAAGCAACATTTATTGGGTGTTGTACAGCAACAGAAGAAGAATGAGCCACTGTTCTAAAGGTAGTTGTCATAAAAAGAGTTGACAATAGGTAGAAAGCAAACATACAGTGAGAGGGGACTTGCCCAATGTCCCAGATGCATGGTAGGCATTCAATTCCTGCAAGCTTGTGCTTGAAAACAAGATGAGACCAACACCAGCCAAGAGACAGGACAGCCATTGGTGTGAGGCTGCTACAGGAATAGTTACCGATGCGAGAGGCTGGAGGAAGAGAGAAATCAAAGAGGAGCAATCAAGGGCCAAAATGCCCCACTGCATGTTGCAGAAGGCACCATGCCAAGTCAGGAGGATGTGCTCAACATGCCTCTGGCAAGGGTGCTGTGAAAGGGTGCTCATACCATGGCTGACATCCCTATGTACACGCACAGGGCACACATCCATTTAAACGGTGCATAGCATTATAAGCACTGCATGTACACATGAGCACTGTATGTACACAACACAATCATCTGTAGCATGGCCAGTATTATATGGCACATATGACTTTGTCCTCACATGTTCATTTCAAATACAGGTACACTCTAAGTGCTGTGCTACTCTTAGACAGAAAGGCTGTTTGATCCACAAACACAGTCTTTACTCTTTTCCTCCTCTTAGAAGCCCACCCGTGCCTCAGAAGTAATTCTTGAGTGGGATTTTCAGATGTTCCAAGGGTGCTTGTTCGCCTCTCCACTCTCACAACATCACCATATCTGTTCTTCTCCAATTCAAAAAAGGCACCTAAGGAAAATGTGCCAATACTTTCACAGAAGACATCAGGCATATCACTGGCATGACACTGTTTTGCTAAGACACATAAATTCATCCTCTATGACCTTCCCTGTGTCCTAAATGTATGGTCACCTGGAAGGAAGCTGCAGAATCTAGCAAATAAAACACATTTACCATTGGTCACTGTTAGAGAATGCATAGAGTCCAAACCATTACAGCCTGTAAAATATCCTGCACCAAACCAGGCACAATGTGCCCTTGTCCTTCCTCATCAATTAATTTCTGCAAATCCTGATCAAGTTTCTCAGGTACCAATATCAGTGGCTTGATTCATGTAAATGAGGGCTGGAAAGGTCTTTGGCCCTTTAAAATTTGGTTTTGGCACTACAAATTTTACCATGTTTTCCCTGTTATTTTTTTCCCAACTTAAAATATGGCCTATTTTGTTACTTTAAATCTGCAGGTAAGAAGATCAGTCAGCTTTGGAACATGGCAATGTGCTTCTAAGCAAGTGGCAAGGACCACCTCAAACGCATAGCCCCAAAAGATGTGCTCAGTAAACTAGTACAATTTCTTTTTTTTTTAATAAAGAGATGAGCTTCCCATTGCTCTCTCTCATCTAGCTCATTATGGAAGCCAGTTTCACCAGTTCACTCCTATGTTTACCGAAACTATATACTGAGAGATCAGAAAAAGAAAACAAAATGCAGAACTATATAAAATAACAAATATTGGAAATTATATGTTTAATTCATATAGCAAATTACCAGAGATTACTTGTACAAGTAGCCTGCAATGTCCTTAAAAATATTCTTTAACTGAGGAAAAGTTTTCTGACCTTTGGAGGAAATGCTTGCTTCTAGCTATGACTAAAAAGAGATTTCCTTCTTTCTCTGTTGTGTTAAGAATCTTTTCTTCTTATAAAGAAGGCACCACAGTGGTTTATAACTGTCATAAAAGCCTGCAATCCTTTTGAGGTTAAGCTACTCAGCTATTCAACTTTTACTACAGAAACTTTGAAATTCAAAAAGAAAAAATAATGTAAGTTTTTGAAGGACATGTGTTGCTGTAGGTGATCCTGTTAATTAAAAGTGATTGCCTGCTAGGAAATCATACTTTAAAAAGTTTCATGAATTTATTAGAACCCTGAAGGTATCTTTGTATGCACAGGGCTTTACATGCCATTTATGCAATTTTGTTTCAGATCTGTTTAAAGCTTCACTGACGCTCCCTGAGCAGGGAACAGCACTGCCAGCATTTGTATGTATTTTGGCTAATTGAATTATGTGAAAATACATACTAATGAAGCTTTACCAGTGTTGTTTGCTGAGGATAGTTTAAGTCTCATTTTCTTCTATATTAGCAATATCTTTCTGTTACAGATTTACCTTTTTGAAAAGCACAGATTCCTGTAGGTTTTTGTGCAGAAATGAAGTCCCATTTTTGGCAGTTTTTTAGAAAGTACCTATGTGAATGTATATGTGAATGTATGCCAATGAGCATACGGCTTTTCACAGAGATGAAAAGGAGACAAACAGTAAACTAAGATCTGAGATTAAAATATACTAGTTAGTTATTAAGAGAGCACTTTAAAATGCAAAATTAATGAACATCTACCATAACAATTTATTTTTCCTCTTACTAGATTTACAGATTGTATTTTAATTGGTCATTACTTAATTAACCATTTCTATACAAATCCAACTGGATGTATTCTTACATAGACTTTCTCTCAGCAATGCTTTGCTACCCCTTGCCAATGGTGCCTGAGGAACAAATGACTGGGACGGTAAAGTTGTTTATTGTGGGTGGTTTGTTAACCTGAACTACAGGAAATATCAAAGCTGAGGTATATGAATCTTTTCCACTTGAGATGGGTGGGGATCCAAATCCCTACGCTCACCAGCTGACTGCAGGTAGCGCAAGTTTGTCACTACTTCACAAAAGCGATCAGCTAATTGCCTAATAAAAATTGCGATCGGGTATTTGCTGCTCACATTTTCTTTTTCAGGTCCCAGACATTGGAAAACTCTTTTTTTCTTTTCTGTCATGTCATTTTTGTACTTCATAGTGTATTGCATAAACTAACCCAATATGCAGGCAGCACCCTGCCTTGGTGTAATATCAAATACTGAAATGTTAAAAGGAAAAAAATCCTCTGTGACTCCTACCAGCCAAGAAAAAAGAAGCTGAGGAAAAGTAACAGGAGATTTATGAAAGTTCACAGTGCACTTTGATGAATGGGTGGGCAGGTAGTTTTGCACATGCTTTGGAATATGTTGTCTGGTACAGAGTAATTTATGCATCCCAGGATTGACTTGGAATGATGTGTTGGGGAGTTGCTGAGACTTGACTGGGCAGTCAGTAATGTTTGCCTTCAACTGGAGCCACTGCACTTTCTTTTGCTGAGCTGTTCCAGATTGAAACCATTTTAAATAATATCCCAGTGTAGCTATAGACAACGTGCATGATTTCAGAAAAAAAGTATATTAATAGCAAGCGGTGAAAGTTCTTATTTGGCATAATTCAATCCTCTTTTTTAACTCCAGAGTTCTTCTAAATTATTGTTCTTGGTTTCAAAAAGACTGGAATTTAATTTTTTTCAAGCTATTTATGAAGCCATTTTCTTTTCCAGACCGTTTCTGAAATTTAATGGCAGCACCTTTAGAAGCTTAAATATTTGGAGGTGTGCATGCACACCCATATTTTACCTTTTTTAAGTCAGAATCTGCATTTATCTGATATATCTTCCAGCTGCAGCATGAACAGTTTGTTATGTAATGCACGACTGTGTTTGCGAATAACAAAGCCAAGAGTTAATACTTTAGAGGGGAATATAAAGTACAGTAAGAAAAGCAAATATGCAATTTTTATCAGTCTCCCACTAATATTGGGACTGTCGATCCAGACTATAATGTCTTTGAGGATTAAATAAATGTGTCAGTTCATCTGAATGACTGAGTGAATAATGTATTAATGTGCATTTGATGTGCACATTTACGAATATGTATCTGCCAAGCCCGGTAAAAAAATCTCTTCTACGGAGACTCTCCTTTTTTTCAGAAACGATACCTCTTGAGGCATTAGAAACAAACAGGGCTTTTCCCTCAAGCTCTTATTGTCCCTCTTCACTCTCCCAAGTAATCAGATAAACATTATTGACATGTCAGCAAATTCATCATTAAATAATCTCTAACTCACATCACTATAAAAGCAAGGTGCTTCAGAAAACTTAAATGAAAGAAGCCTGAAGATTAAGAAGACTTTGTTCAGTCATGCAAGACAAATACATAATATGGAAGAAAGCATCTGATAAGTACTTGAACCTTTTGACAAATCTGCAACTTCTGACCAAGAGAAAAGAAGCATATTTTGCATTTGGTCTTATTTATCTGTCATGACTCTCTGCTCAGTGCTAGTATCTTCTAACTGCTTCTGCAGCAGGAGTAATGGCCAGTTCTACTACAAGTTCTCTGCCACCAGTACACACTCAAATACTCACCATTGTTACTAAATGCCAAGACCCTAGTTGAGATGCAGACAATGTCTCCAGGCTCCCATTATGTTGCTTCAGCCCTGAGCTCTGAAGAGTATCGATAAGGGGCACAAAATAAAACAGGGAAATCAAGAGACGCTGAGTAATAGACCTTTGAATCTTTGTTATTGTTAGATTTACAAATAACGCAAACTGGTTTGGGTAGGGAAGGGAAATCAGTTTTCATTTCAGCACTGGCCTTGATACAGTATCATTTCTCAAATGTGGAAAAAAAGCATATTCGAACACAGGGAGTCATGCTGGTACAATGAAAGTGAATAAATCATGTCTGCTGTATTAAAGGGTCAGCCTCTCCATAGCCATGTAAAAGGGTTAGCGGTGTTCATGCTAACGTAAAACTTATCCACCTGAATGCATAGTGCATTATATGTGCAATGAAAGAGAATAATTTTGTGTCCTGAGTATTTTCTACCTTACAAGATCCTCTTTCCTTTGTATCAGGCATTTTTCATCTCTCTTTATATTTTGCCCACAGCCAGTAAAAATTCTAGATTTTGAATGAAAAGAAACTCCAGAAGCTGAAAGCTGATATTTTTTATTTTTTTTTGTGGATGTCAGCCTGTGCACGTTTGTATGCAATTTCTCGTCCTTCTAGAAAGAATGTATAGCTACTTGCTCTTAAAAATGTCAACAAGCCCAAAACATTTTAAGCAAAGCATACTATGTTTCACTAAAAAACAGAAAGATTTCACCCTAAATGCTCATAACCGAAACCCTTTCCTGGAAGAGACGCCTGGCACTCATCCAGCCGCGAGGCTTGCCAATCTTTATCCCTGGGTATGTGTGTCTCTGAGGGATATCTGGGGCTCCCACACCTTTTCCTAAGTCTCTGCTACATCACTGCCCTTTACCCAGTCCAACAAAACTGTGGTGGCACAGTAGTCCCACTTCTCTGTCCCACTGGTGCTGGCTGCCATTGTCCCCAGTGCAACAGGCAAAATAACTGGAGTAATCACAAAGTCTGTCTGTATTGGGCACTGGTTTTAGATGGGCTGTGGACCCATGTGGACAAAATGGTATTGCTTAGTTCAGATCAAATTTTCAGAATCTCTGTACAAATAAATGAAAGCTAAAAATAATGTATTCAAGGAAAAACTGTGCTTCTGCCATCTTTGCATGTCTCTGTAAATACATGGGCTTATTGTGCCACTACTGAACCTGGAGCTCAGTCTTCCAAACACATCCTTGGCTTCAGGTAAGGTTGTTATCTGTCTGCTTTCCAATCACACTGCCCAGTTTGGCCCACACGTAGACTGATCTGTGCCTGCACAGCAGCCCTTTGTCTGAAGTGACTTGGGTTTTGTATTTCCAAGGTAGCAACCCTAGATGGAACAATAAATACTCTTTTCTGGCAACGTTTTTCTCCTTAAGATGGCAGCTTGCATCCCATTATTTTTAAGGTAGTCCACTGAAGTGGGGTACTGCTTTGAGGCAAAAACACAAGGACTCCAGGTCAATATGTGTGTCTTGGGTAAAACACATCATGATTTCCCACCAGGCTGGTATTAAAGTAGAGATTTAATATCTTCCCAAAATATCCATCTTTCTTGATTCTCAGTTCCAACCAGTAAAGGATTGGTCATCCAGAATTGAAAAAAAAAAAAAAANTTTTTGCAGCTTGGAGTCCTGATATAACAGCCTCCCTAGCCTCTGGGGGATCAGGTAACAATGGGGTTTGATAATACTGCTGGAGTTTATTTGAGGGATGTTGACAAGCCTAATTGCTTGGCAGCTTGGAGCAGCTGTAGGGCCCCTGGCTGGTCTGAGGGGGGGCATTAACTCTTGGCTTGCCTGTGGGGTTCCTCATCGCAGCTGAAACACTGCTTGAGAGAGGGTTACTGCAACACCGAGCTGTGAGAAACACTCCCGGAGAGCATTGGAGTCCAAAATACGGAAAGTGACTATGGAAGATACTGAGAGGGTGTAACTTTACTAGAAGAATAATGGATTTAAATGGGTAGCAGGCCTAGAAGTGGGCTTTCTGCATGAGTTCTCTGCACATTTGTTAGGCAGCACTGTCAGTTCTTGCCATAGAAGCTTTTTCCAGTGCTATCCAGAAAACTTGTTGCCTGAAAAGAAAGACCAACCAAGGCAAAAAAGGCATAAAAAATCATTTCTCTAACAGAGACAATGAGTCAACTTCCCTCAGCAGTCTTTCCACAATTTATTTTTACTTTTCACTGAACTTTGACTTTTAAAGCAAATGGGAAGAATATATTTAATATTCTACTGAGAAACAGAAGTGAATGGGGAAACATAACCCAACAGCAGCATCGGTGACTATGATATAAAACATTGCAGATGTTAGAATCTGCATCTGTGCATCTCCACTCTGTGTTCTACCCTAGTGGAAATGGGTCATTTGCAAGTCTAGCAGCAGGTATATAGCTGTAACATGGCAGGGTAAAGTTGCTGTGGGAGTTTCAACTGTGTATTCCCGGATTATTTTAGTGAAAGCAAAGTCTCCATTTTGCATTACAGCAGCGGGTTTGCAAACAATGTAGTTATAAAACAGGCAATTGTACAACTGTTTTGTAACACAATAAAACCACAACTCTCATTATGCAGTGACTGTTTAATACAGAAATCCCTGAATTACATCTTAAAATTTTGGATTAGTAATTGGCATTTCACCATTTAATGGCTTGTGCTAGCAGAAGTCTGACTAGCCAGAATTTTAACGGAAACCAAGAAACCTGCAACTCTTCACCATCACTGCCAAAAGGTCTGCATGGCGCTAGCCACAATGACTTCCTTTTCTCAATTCTGTGTCAGCTGCAAAACCATCCTTAGAAGTTGGCATGCAAGGGAAGCTTTAAGTCAGCCCACTTGGCACAACTATTCCAAGCCCAAAGGATTTCTATCTTTACTATCTTTTAGAGAGACCCCAGATGTGGCACACAGTGTCACAGCTTCTACCTGCTGTGTATGTGCTCTGCACACTTTTTTTACCTGTCACAACATGTGTCATCTCCCAGCAAGTGTCAAAAGGAAAAAAAATCCTTTCCCTTAACTATGAATCTCTTAATTTTTATTTTATTCTTATTTAAGCATTTAGGATAATGTTTTGAACCCATTTCTGCAATATTTCTTCATGAAATCAGGAGTTTTGACTCTGAATCATCTGTATGATCTGTACATCAGAAAGATTTTGGTTTAAATCTTTTTTTACTGATACTGGGCCTTCAGTGCAAGGGTTTCTAACAAATGAGTTGTAAACCCTATGGGATCTGTGAGCTATTTCCATGCCTAAGCAAAGCAAGTATATGGAAAATAGTTAAATTTTATTTTTGAGTTTCTAAACACTCATTAGAAAAAAATTCAGGGGTTACAAAACAGCAAAGGATGAGAGCTACTGTTTTAATGTATTCTTTCTGGGGACATAATTCAGATACTCTTTGCTGAAAAGATGACTCCCTGAGCTCTGAGAACACTAAAAACTTCCTTTACACGACTCATGATTTCTTTGTTTTTGTCATTTGCCTTGGATCAGTGAATCCCACACAGTGCATCATTTCTGATAGGAATAGGTGATAAGTGCTTATATATTAATCCACACCATCTGCTATTCAGGGAATATTTTTACCACACCTCTTTTTGGATTTTCCTTTTGTGATTTGCAATGCTGACTTCTATTTTCTTGACAGAGGTTAAACTCTGAATAAGAGAGAGCTGCTTCAGTTGCACACCAACACATGAAAACCAAGGAAATACTTTCCAATACTCACATACAAGCTAATGTACAGGAGGAGACAAAATTTTAGATAGCTAGTAAACTCAAGTTGCTTATACAGGCTCTCACTGCTGGCAAGCTAACTGCTTGTTCTTCATTGACTAAAGTAAAAAATACCTTCCTATTTGTTATAAATAGTATCTCCTTTCAACGCTTCTATCAAAGAATACTTTGTCTTTGTTTACTAGTTGTCTTGTCCTCTTAAAGTGCTGAGAGGATTGATAAAATCTAATCAGTTCCAGCATTTAAGATACAGTAAATGAAACAATTACCATCTGTGTATTAATGTACATCAAGGTGATTAATTTTGTTTTCTACCAGCTCAGTGAAAAAGAGCACAGTAAGGAAAAAGGAATACTGGATTCCCAATGAGTATTTTCTCCTGCATCAATATTTTTCTTTGACCAAGGACAGTTTTGCTTTTAATTTTTTTTCTTTTTGACTGCAGTTTTAATTCCAGGCGACTCTACAAAGTGAGCCACCCAAAATGGCATTTATGCCAAAATAGCAGAGGGCCACAAAACTCAGTCTGCCAGCAGTGCCTGTGTGATTTCTAGTGTATAGTAAAAACTCACAGTGTTACAAAGTGCTCTGATGACCTGGGCAAAAAACTCACATTAAAAATAATGCCTGCTTACTTCTATTCCCTTTGACCATAAACAGTTTTGTTCCTAAGCAGCACGTTAAGGACAAATTACAGCTTGAAACATTTCCAGATAAATACTTTGTGGCAGCACTAATTTGAAACACCAGAGATCTACTCAAAAATAACCTGAACACCTGTGTAGAAATCCTACACCTGGCCCTTTCTCCTTATGTGGCTCAGAGTCAGTTATCTGCAATGCTTCATGTCAGTTGACCCATCCAGAAGATGGGGACAGCTACAGCAACTCCTGCAACAGCTAGGGATTTACTCTAGCCTTCATTTGCTGGTGTTTATGAAGTTTCTTAAAAGGACACTGCTGAAGACGAGCTAGAATTTTATTCTGTCATTAACTCACCCTTTGGCCTTGAGTGTATTATTTACATTCCTTGTATCTTGAGTGAGATGGTTGGAGGCAAGGGGCTTCTGAGAGATGCACTGGTCACCGTCACCATGAGAGAGCAGGGACTCCTCCCAAAGCAGGGTAGTCCATTGCAGTTTCCCACTGTAAACACAGAGAAAAGGAGAGCATGACTGGACACAGTGCAGTCAGAGGAACTCCATGATCTGCCTGCAATCCCCCAATTTCCTGGCTCTCCCAAGGCAGCAGGAACAGCTCCTTACACACAAGGAGCTTGATCCAAATGATATACTGCTAACCCACATCTAGCTAACATCCCGTCCTCATCCCCACAAGCCTGAACACCTGCTCTAACTAAATACAGTGGGGCCTGTACTTAACACTGAGAGAAGGGCCTTTCCGGAAAAAAAGCTCAACAGAATGGCCTCTTCCAGCCAGGCAACTCCTCATCCTGTCCCAGCTTGGCGGTCCCCTGAAATAATTCGTGCCATAGCCAGCAGATGTCAGCAAGTGATAATAAAACGCTGGACGAGCCTCGCAGGAGTGTGTGAATTTGGGGTTGCCTGCATGTGGAGTGCAGAGGTCTTGGGGTGCACCCACACACAAGTACACCTAGAGAAAGGCACCTTGTGCCCCCAAATCCTCCCTGTGACATCCCGGCCCCATGACAGGCCGGTCACCACAGTGCTGCTCAGAGCACAAGACGGGCCAGGCCTGAGGGGTGTCACAGGGCTGCAAGGTGCTGGGTGGGACCGGCAGCCTCTGAGGGGAGGTATGCTCCAACCGGTGGGATCACAGTGCCCACCTGCAGCCACCTTCCAGCTGCTCTCTGTCTGCTTCATGACTTCCTAAAAATCACCATCTGACCCTGAGATGAGGGACCTGCCATTGTAACAACATGGAGACTCCTGAGGAAGGGCAAAGTACAGCCCAACAGGGCACAAAAGCATCAGGCGAGCCTGGTGAGGGTAACATTGTGGCTATATCTCCACTAATATGTGTGCACAAAGCACCACGGTTTAAGAGCATTTGCTGGCACCACGTGTTTTGCAGTATATCAATAGCCAATACACCTCTGGGCCTGCTGCTGAACCACTGTTAAGAAGAACAAACAAACAAACAAAAAAAAAACCAAACCCAAACTATGTCTAGATTCCAAAACTCTTACTTTACAGGTTTAGATTTTAATGTAGCCAGAGCCAGAAGTGGGAATGGGATCAGCATACTGATTCTCAGCAAAATAGCAACTAGATGTGCTGACACTTTTCAGAAGCACTACTAAACATAAGCAGCAAGTTTTGTATCAGCTGCAGGATATAAGAGTAGTTTAGTTCTTACTGTGGTTTTAGTGTCCCAGGTAGTGAATGTGAGCAGGATCCCAGACCAACATAGTATAGTGCAACTTAATTGCTGACTGCTACCTCTACTCTGGCCTCACCACCAGAAATAAGGGTGAGGTAGCAAATATTGATACTTTGTGCACTTCTGCATGAAGAGCTCATTCCCAAATCGAGAAAACTGAAGCCCTGTGAGCGTTGACAAGGCATGTGGAAAATTGTTCTACACTTACTAGGATTTTGAAGTAAAGCCTCACAACTAAGCTTTTAGTAGTCTGTGTTTGCACTGAGCTCAGTGGGCCTTCTGAAAAGCAGAACAAAATCCAATGTCCTGCAGTTGGCAACTGAGGTTTTGAGTGAATTGCTGAACCCTGGAGGCAGACAGGTCAGCATACACCAAGACACAGTGGTGGGTTTAAGTCTTCTTTGTGTCGCTTTGTAAAAATATCTACTTTTCTCACTTGGGGCCAATGTTACTCAGATTTCCAACCTTTGCAGACTGACTGGAAAGCATCTGCTTAAAACAATCAGATTACAGAAGCATTTGAATAAAAAGCAATTAAAGTAATTTTTTAATGGAAATAAAAGGCATTCAAGTGGCATCATATGAGGGTCTGGCTTTGCACCTTTAAAATTCCCCAACTTGTTTTCTGCATATTTGGGTTTTTTTCAAGACTTAACTATCCACAAAGAAATCTTTCTCACATAGCTCAACCCTCTGATTTCACTGAGCATGTGTGTGTGAGCTGGATAACTTACACTTTTTGGCCCAGGTTTGAAACCCCTCCTTTCAGGTGGTTTGGAATTATCTGAGCCTGAAAATGGATTGGAACTTATGCAGAAAAATGGTATTTTTCATATGAGTATGCCAAAGGCTTTGCCAGTTCCAACTCAGCTGTCCAAATTGTCACCAAGCACAGAAAATACCAGCCCCTAAGGAATTGCCCCTTGACATTTATGGGCTGCTAAAGTGAGGTAAGACCAAACCCTTCTGCCCTGGTCTTCTTAGAGTGTTATCCAGACAGGAACCACATCATCTATGCTTAAAACAATGAAGAAAGTGAATATGGTTAAGAATGTTGAAATTTATCAGTGCAAATTCACAATGATGTCAGGAAATTAAAGGAAATTCCCTTCTGTAAACCTATGTATGGAATACAGGGAAAATGGGCAATGTGGCTAAAGGGGCTGGAGATCTTCTAGCAATACCCGTTGCACTCATTTTAAATCCATTTGGATGGACAAGAAAGTCTAAACTACAGGAGAAGTTAAAGAAGTTCCAGAAAGATCTGTGATTTTAGTAATAAAGGATATTAAAACACTGCTGAATAAAAATTATAAAATTGAAGTTGGAAATCAATTAAATTAGGTTTAAAGACCAACCCATGGTACTTTACTTCTTATAAATTGGGATAGCTAATTCTTGAGGCTCCCACATGCCCATGGTGCACTAGTAAAAAGTAACCCAAACTCAGAAGGTCTCACTAACATTAATATTTACCTCAATAAAACAAAGCAGAGCAGGTTCCCACGGAGGCTGTTACATAACTTGGTATTTTATTTTATGCTAAATTGCTATTGCTACAGTAACCCCACGAAACCAAGGATGTTTGCCCAGGTGCAGCTGTGTTTGTTGTTGCAGTTTCTCCCAGGGGCTGCAGCATGGAGGAGTGGATACAGGTGCTCCGGGCTAGCAGGGTCTGATCTCCACAACATGGCTCCCTGTCATCCAGTCCCCTCGCCCCCTGCCTTTACCTTCCTCTGAAAATACCTTTGTGATGTTGGACTATTTATCACAAAACTTAGCAAGGGTGACTGTAATTTAAGGGGTCTACTGGTATTAGTGTGAGTTTTTCTGTAGGATTTCTATAGGGTTCAGACCTGGTTCTTAGGTTCTTATTCACTTGGTCAGATCATTCGCTGTAAACTTAAACATTTACTTGCAGAAGTAAAGCAAGTGTTTTGATTGTGTGGCTGGAAGAGAGGCATTTAAACACAAGTTTAAATGGTATGTGGAACTGAGGACTGGAAACCCCCCAGTTTCTCCTCAGTTCGAAGGAAGAATCAACAAATGACAAGAGAAGATAGTCACGGAGCTCAGAGAATTACCTTCCCCTCCCTGAAAGGAAATTCAGAGAAGAGGAAAATAATAAAGAAAAGAAAAGAAAAGAAAAGAAAAGAAAAGAAAAGAAAAGAAAAGAAAAGAAAAGAAAAGAAAAGAAAAGAAAAGAAAAGAAAAGTGGAAAAACAAACCCAAAACTCTCCTCTAGCACTTAATTTTTACAGAGAATGTCCCCGGTTTCCAGAAGAATTTAAGCTCTTTTCCAGTATCCACCAGAATAACAAACTTTCTCAAAACACCAGCACAGATGCAATGTCAGATGCAATGTCCTGACAAAGCAGGAAACAACCTTAGCAGTCCAGCAGGAAGAAGGTCAGATCATCTTGCTCTTCTCTCTGCTTGGAAAACCCAGTGCCACTATAAGAACTCTGCTTGGATGTCAAAATTTTCCTTGTCCCATTATTTATTTTCTCTCAGCATGTGGAGATGGACCTATCTCAACCAGAAAAGTTCTGAGCCCAATGAATGTCTGGCTTGATACTGCTGGATGTTCATTATACTCTTTCTATTAATTTAATTCTTCGTCATCTCCTTTTGGATTAAATGTCATGTTTTCCCTCCTTTACTTACAGTTATAACCCCAAACTATGACCTATATCTCTATTCCAGAATGTATCAAATATTTTAATTTTTCTGAGTGGGATGTTTGATACCACGAGGAAGAGCAGCATGGTTCTCCAAAGGAATTGTTCAGCATTTTACAGTTCCTTTCAATGTACTATTCTCTAGTCACCCTATTTAGGTCTTTCACTGTTCCCTTCTTTGTTTTGTCAGATTTCTCTTCTGATGACTGAGTTAACTCTAATGAAAAGTTCTTTCAGCTGTTTTCATCGCTCTATTTTTTCTTTTTCCAGACAAAACAAGGGTACCTCTCAGCAGTTGATGCACTGTTCCCAACAGACCATTATGCCCAGGAAAGCAGACATTTGGCAATGTTCCTTCACTCATGGAAATGGAGTCACCCATGTGTTTTTAACATTTTTCCAAGGATTCCCAGAAATCTATTATCAGTTTTCTCCTTCTCACCTCCCTCTGACACCACTGGAGTTATCCTGAGCTGAGACTCCAGTTCAGGAAGGGAGACACAGGTCCTTCAGGAATCCCAACGCAGTGTTTGAGAGCTTATGGCAAATAACTCAATGTGATATAAGGCATGAAATGTTTTATGACCTAAAGCAAATTTTAGTGAGAATCCTCTCAAAGCATGAATAGCAAGGGGCTATCTTGGAAGTTGCCCTTCCATTGGACACTGTATGTTGCTACCAAATAGCCGGAGATAATGGAATTGCTATTTGGATCTTGATATGGCACACTCCTCTTAGATTTTATTGTGCTAAGCAGCAGTGCAAATATCTTGCTTGCTATACTATTGGAGGTAGTAGAGGTTCAGCATATACTTTTGTGTCTAAATACTATGAAATATTATTCTTTGTTATACCTAGTATCCCACTGCAAGGAAATGATCGAGGATTCCTGAAATTTAACAGGAGAGTGAGATTTCTAAAGAACCAGCAATCTGGACAATCTGAAGCAGGATCAAAGAAGAAAAACAAAAACACTTTTTGAGACACTGAGGTTTATATCATAAGCCTGAGATAAACTGGAATTTATCTACAGGGCTGAAGAAAAATCAAATAACTCCTTAGAGAAAAGATGTCTGTAGTCTTTCTTCATCCCATTGTCAAGCCTAGTGAGTTCTGTGATTCCTGAACAGCTGTTTTCCCTGCATTTAACAAAAATAAAATAAAATAAAATAATAAAATTCTTTATTGAGTTTATATAGCTAATTAGAATTCTATATTTCAAAGAAAAGACAACTTTTCTATGGTTGAATTATTTGTGTAATCCCAGGCGGCTTTAAAATTATCAAAGTTGCAATGAAATACATGTAGCTAAATCAGGCCATTATCATACAGCTGTCTAAAGATTACAAATTAAGTTAGAGAATATCCATAAAAAATAGAAAAACGTGGATTGCAGGCTCATTCTTGTAGCGGCCACTCTCAGCTTCTACAGATTTCATTAAGGGCTAGATTGTGATACTCTTATCCATAGGAGTGGTGTCTCAATGCTTCACTCCAATGGGATAATTCAAAGAATTAGGTATTATTCAACTTGAGAAAGTTATCACAATCTAACCTTAAAATCTGAGTGCTCTTAATGCACAATAACACCAGGATCATTGTGGAGAGAATGAATGTTAAACTTGTGAGATGAATAATATTCATTGTTTTCCATAAGTGATATTTTGTATCAAAAATCATATGAGAAATTTCTTAACTTATGTGCTAAATCCTCGGAGTGGGGGAGAGGAGAAGAGCTTCAGTTTCACTGTCTAAGTGTCTGTTCCATTTAAAGAATATTAGCTAGCCAAATGAAAAATGCATGAATCAATCAGCAACAAGGACCTTGATCTCCGAATGAGACAATGCTGAGCTTTGAGATTTATGGTCTTGCTTCCAGAATTCCATTATTTGGAGGAACAACAACAATAACAATGGGAGATGACATCAGAATAGTGAATGTTCTTCTCTTCCTTTCTTTTCCTGTTGATCACAAGATGCTGATTTCTGTGTCATTCACCCCTGTCAAATGAGTAAATGTTCGGTGCTTTAAAACATTAGCACATGCATGCTCCATTCAAAATAAAATAAGAATGTCTTGAATGGAAGGGCATTATTGCTGCTTGTACTCTGCACTGCAGATTTTTTTTATACACAGAGCAATTATTATTGCTTATTTTTCTGCTGTTATTTCTTCTGGGGTGGTTTTTTGTTGGTTTGTTTTTTTTTTTTTTTGTTTGGTTTGTTTTTTTTTGTCACCAAGAAAGTGTATTGTTTGGGTCATACTGGAATGATGTAGAGCAGAAAAGGATTTAATTCTAACCACTCATGAGTCTTGTTTTCCAAGAACTGCAAAAAGTGCAATAGAGTTCCCCTTTGACTTTGTGGTAGTAACTTTATGATATCTACAGTAGGTGAAGTTCCTTTAGATGTTGTCTGACTAATGAGACCTGCCTAATAGGCTCAAACTCTTCTGACAGAATGCCAAACGTGAGAATAACAAGGGGACATATTTACTGGAGGAGTCAAGAGGGACTCAAATTAACACTGGCTGGGCAAGGGGACACTCCCACATAATGTGATATGCTTGTGACAATGCAGCTATGGTGTGTCCTTCCACAACCAGGTAGGATTTGTGCATCTTACTACTGAGATGTAAATCCCATTTCAATCAGATCACAAAAAGTATGTGGAGAATCAACAGAGCATAAATGGGGCCCTTTCTGAGAGTGTTTACTCATATATAGGGAGATAAGTACAGATAGATAAAATCTGGATGAAATACAAAGAGGATATGTTCAAAACACAGATTATTAGTAGCCATTCAAAACACTAACTCTGATACTACTTTTCACGTGCAGCTACATATATACATTTCTGGTAGAAGTAGGCAAAAGTAATCTATTGTGAAAATATACACATATTTGAAAACGACAGCAAAGACTGCATGCAAGTCCAGCCCTAAACTCTCTCCACACTAGGGGATATTTGGATTTTGGCTTTGTTTGATACCTTATCTTGCATGAATGGCTCCTCTCTGGGGCTGCATCCCTTCTGCAAACATCATGGCATACTCAGCCAGAGAGGCAGTAAGGAAGGGTAAAGGATAGATCAGAGATAGGGATGCCCTTGCTCCCTTACAGGTACAGGTTATCCACACCCTTGGTACAATCTTAAGAAGCATCAAGATAAACAGCTAAACCTCGTTCCCTGATGACATGGTCCTCATTTGGGATAACAGTGAGTTTAATACAGAATATATCAGGTAGGCAAGGTAAATCAAGAATTACATCACTTGAAACCTCATTTCAGGATTAATAACTCAGTAACTGGTTATCTGTGATGAAAATGGCATCCAAAACAAAGTCATGGCTCTTTATCCAAATGTATGTGTAGAAAAAAAAAAAATCTCCAGTGTTAAACTGCAAAAACAACCACCTCATTGGCATAGAATCTCTTCCCAGAAGCTTAATACAATCTTTTGCAAATAAATCTGTACAGACACAACTTACTTATTCTACTGGCACATAGAAAACATCTCCAAAGAAATTGGTATATATACTTGCATTTTCTATATTTGAGCGTCATATCCAGTAACAGCAACAAAGAAACTACATGTAAATGTTAGATCCAGAATGAGAGTAGTGACAGACCTGATGATAAATTTGTTACTTCTACACTGCTAGTTGACATGTTGTTGTGAAAAACATCAAAGCATTGATTAGTAAACTGTGGTTTTGTTTGTAGCCATGAATGTATCATTCTGTCTGCTCAGTGTTCTTTGCAGAAGGATCAGTGTGTTACAGACAGAATGTCATTCAGTTCTTGGTAAGAACTCCACATCTCCTAGAAGGAATATAATTTAAATAAAGACTGATTTCCCCCACAGAATTCTTAAACATATATTTTAAACCCCTTTCAACCTGAATATTTATGAATTATTACATTTTAATTTACTTTCCTGGAAAAAAACTTTTGTTTACCACATCAGGATAAATTTTATAGAACTCATGACAAAGACCATGAGAAGAAAGCAACCGCTAGCCTGATACAAAAACCACTGGAGTCAGTATTCCTCACTAGTTTTGGTGACTTCAGGTCTAATGAAAAACAGACAGGAGAAAAGGACATGGGAATAGTCTGAAAATATGACAGCTATGAAACTATCTTGCTTGGAAAAATATTAGACTTAATAATAAAAAGCTGCAGATGTTGTTAATTTTGTATACTTTGAATACGCTATTATTATCTATTAGTCTTACTGGGGATGCTTGCTGAACAAGAAATTCCTATGTTTTCAGAGTTCACTTGCTCCTGCTGTTTATGGGAGCAGTTTGCTGAGACCAGCAGTCCTCCAGCTTTTCAGGTCATTTATTTCAGACAAACCAACCTTTCCCTTTCTGGCTACTGCTGCTGTCCTGAGTGATGTGGCCATAGAGAAGGCACTTCAATGTAGGACATCATGGCATTGTCTGGTGGTGGTTAGTTGATGACTCAGTGCCATTTCTAGGAAAAGTGTCATACAAACCCACTTGTGTATCTCATATATATCCAGGTGAATCATGGTTTGGAGAGAGAGATAGGGATAAGGGAATGGAGTGCACATGAGCTCAAAATGAAGATGTAACCTTAAAGAAAAAGATCCTCATGCTTTACAGTCTTGAGGAATTACAAGGATTGGACAACTTTGGGAAAAAAAGACAAACCCATAGCTCGGTGTGAAACAGTAAGGGTAAGCAGGGACTATGACTTCCATTTTATGCGAAATTCTCCTTTTTGAAAGTGTTTTCCGTATTCTGAAACAGAACAAAATTTCTTCCCAAGTTTTCCTTGAAGTAAAACTCTTAACACAAAAATAGTATTTGATTTACCCACATGCATTGCTTTGATTTTGAAATTTTAAAACATTTGAATTAAAATACATCTTAAAAATAAAAATGTATCATCATTATTTTGATTTGGTTTGGTTGGTTTGTTTGTTTTTCTTTGCAAATGACTTGTGAGGAATTAACATTTTCCATTTACAGTTTCCTGTTTATTTCTCAAATTTTCCAGACAGGCAGGAAAGTAACTGAGAATAGTTACCACAGGACTTTTAAAATATACCCCACTGCAGCAGGGGTACAATACAATACACATACAATAATCCTGTGCTTGTGCCTGGTCTCAGCATAAAGTTTTTACCTGCCTTCGTTGTTCCAAGCATTCTTCCAGACAGGCAATCTGAAGGAAGGGTCCATATAGTCCTGTTGTTGATAGGTTTTTATTTATCAATAAATTTCTACCGAGGAAAAAAAAAAGAAAAAAAAGAAGATAATGTGATTTCAGTGGCCTTCTGCAGATGGAGAAACCTCGAGATCTAAATTAGAATTCCCGCTTTAGCCACTTGTACTAACTTATGATGGCTTTTCTTTTAGCTATGAGCATCACCCAATTTCCAGCATGGTTACAGCTGCAAGAAAAGACTGGCAGCTAACATAGTAATGAGTCAGTATCTATTGAGATTCACTCATTACTATTAATTTCCCTGTTGCTTCCAACTGATTCAGGAACTACTTATGGAAATTCTTCTTCTTCTGTCTTGCTGAAATCCAGCACTGCTGCTGTCAAACCTGCCAACAGGCGCAACAATGCTACTGTGATAAAATAAGTCCAATTCTAGCCCAATCTTGCTTTCCTAGGGAAGAACAGAACTCATTAAATAATTATCAACTGTGACAAGAAAGTAGCTGGCCAAACACTTGCTGCTAATCTAGGCATGACAGCAGGACTATACCTTTCAAAGCAGTAATTAGCTAGATGAACAACAACATAAGTAGCAGACAATGACATGGAAAGGACTGTCCCTAAAGGACAGATTCATTATACGTAGGGTTTAGTGTTTGTGTGACTTATGAATGTTATTTTGCAGTATACAATTACAGTTCTCTTCTGCTGCCTTTCTCTTTGTTTTCTGCACAGCTTATAGAAGAGGACAGAGAAAATCTGGAGCTCAAGCCACAAGAGAACAGGTGTCGGAAGCTCTGCAAGACTTTCCTAGTTTGTGAAACTATGTTGGCTGCATGGATCTCATGGTACAGCAACACCATTAGCCTGAACCCCTGTTTGCAGGAATAAGAAATTCAGTACTTGCACCCTGCCCTCAATTTATGCTTGGACTGGTAGTCACATAGGGTTTATAAATTAGATCTAGTCACACTTAGGACTTTTCTTTCTCAACAGGACTGATTCTCAGTTGGTTTAAATTGGTGTAATGCTGTTACCAGGGGAATAATACGGATTTATCCATGTCATACACCAAAGCAGCAGTCAAGTCACACTGGTGCTTGACGTGTCATCCTACCAGCTAAAGGATATCACAAGCCCAAAGTGCTTCTACTGAATGTGAAAGGCAGGGCTATGATTGCACCTAGAGCTGATGCTGGAATTAGATTCATCCAAATTTGTTTTCAACTGGACTGTTCAAGTGCTTAAAGTTAAGCATACACATAAGTGTTTGCAGGATTAAAGCCTCCGTTTGGAATCACAGAGTAAATCCAAATGGAGATGGATTATCTGGCAGGGGGCAGGTGAGGTGGTCAAAGGCACATTCAGTTTATCATATGGCTCTGTAATTTACTACATGATTATCACAACTACATATTTGGTGTGGGGATATAGATATACATGCACACATGTATACACGGAGCCAAACTTTTTTGGCGCAGGGGCCACACAGTCATTTCAAATTGAGACTCTGGGCTGCACTTGTTCCAGCACTGCTTGTCTGTTGCCAACATACTGAAGCGCCTCAGGCTTCAGTCTGATTCTTTGTTTGCTTGCCCATTAAAGTTCTTATCCCCCATTCCCTTTTGGCAGGAAATTTTGTTATTTCTGCTTTATGCTGGCCTAGGCCCTTCTCTTGCCTCTGTTCCTATTAACCTATAGCAGTGACAGCCAGAAGCATACTGAAGCAGCTGGTTGGAGATGCTACTATCAGACTGCGAAACAGCTGTTGTGTGGAGGGGCCACCCTGAAAAACTTCTATTACAGCACTGCTGGGTCATATTTTGGCCATTGCATACAGGGAATTGGGGAAAGAGAGCACTTTCATTTGCAGATATTTAATTGCTGAAAAATGTAGGGGTGTGTGCTGCATCTTTATTGGATGTCACACAGAAGTAATGCTTTCCAGGTATTTTTTGGCACTTTCTGTCATTATCCTCTTACTGCCAGCACGCAGTGGCCCCATGTTGCAACTCAGTGGGAAACTGATTTCCAATTTTTCTGTTTAGATTAATATTTACCAGTTGGTTATTTTTGGCAGACTTTTATTGATAGCATTGATTCAAGACGAATAGCCAAATTCAGTTCTTGGTAGCAGTATGACATCTGGAGTTAACTCCACTTTCACCAGTGTCATCAAGGGCAGACACAGACCTGTTTCTGTCTTTTTATACTGTGACGTTTGCTCTGTCCTTACCTATAGATAAGAGCTGAGCTGCAGTTTTAACTCTGGAAAAGTTGAGACATAGCATTGAGTATAGCTCTGAAATTTATTGATTGGGTACTTCTATGAGATACTTAATAGTACCTGCATCTTAACCTTTGGAACCAGTCACTTCAGAACACCATTATGTATGTGCAGAAATAGCTCTTACAATAGCAGTGTGAATTAGGCCTTTGCCATCAGCCAAAAAAAAAAAATTATTTAAGTACTTTTGTATCCATCATCAATCAGGTGGGTTAATCACTTCAGAGTTCTTTTAGCTATTTCTAAACTAAAGAGGTAGCAGAATCATTGACCAGGGCATAGGACCGACATTGTAATTTGAATGGAATCGTAGCAAGTGAGGTACTTGACAGCTCTGCAGAATTTTCTGCATGTCCCACTGTGTAGAGGGGCTGTATTGCCCCTGCATCTCTGTAAGCATACAGCAGTCCACTCCATTCGATTTCGATACATGTAAATGCATCAGCAATATCTACAGAAAGGCTATAGAAATGCATGACACTGCTGATATAAATGCCCTGTGAGCCCAAGCCCTGTTGTGGTCGACATGTATGGTACGTTGAACCACACTCCTGTTTGTCATCTTAAGGGTGGGAAATCATTAAAAGACCAAAGTCAGCCACCAAGGCTGCCAAGCTAAGTTTTCTGTGACGTTGATAAATATTCAAGCCAATGTCTTTCAAATGTTATTGTGAATCACCTTTCCCTCCTTCCTTCCCCTGCTTCAGTCATCTTGCTGGCTCAGAATATTCACCTTTGTCTCAGACCTCAGCTGCCTTCACATTGTTGCATATGATCGTTATTGTCTTTGTCTCTTTTATCCGCTTCACTGTGTCTCATTTTCCTAAAGTACCTGGCACCCACTTTTCCATAACACTGTTCCTTTGTTTCAGGAAAACATAATTTCAGGAGGCAGCAGAAATACAGTTCCAAAGGCCACAGGGTGACATCCTCTCTCACCTGATCTTTATTCATATCGGGGTTTAATGGCACTTTTTTTTTCCATTTCTCAAGCACCCTGTAACTCCCTTCCTCCCTGACAGGAAGGCACATTTTATTTCTCATAAAAATGCCTTCCTACTGATCTTCTGTTCTTCAGAAATTTCAGAGGCCCTCCTGTCAAATGTTGGTTTTCTCATGAGGATGGACCTGTTGACCTGGTTGTGGTTTATTACTGTTTTGACATTTTTCTCCTTCCTAAATTTGGAGAGAACTACACCCTTTTGTCATTTCTCATCTCTGTTGTATCAGTTTCAGGAACAATCTTCCCAAAGTCTGTTTTAATTTTGTGGTAGGAACAATTGAGAAGCATCAATATCAGAACTAGCTTGCTAGAAGAAGTATTTTTAAGGTACAGCTAATCTTGTGTCTAATCTTCCTGCATCAGTATCACTGACAAAAAAAAAACCAAACCAAAAAACAAAAGAGCTTCTCTCATTTCTACCATTCTACCAAGTCAGGAAAGGATGCTGTTATACAGTCCTTTATGTACATTTTCTTAGCTCCCTGAATCACTAAAAAAGGGCCCTCCATCAATTGAAATAATACAAAACCTCAGTTGCTGATGGAAGTGGTGTGTGATTTTCTGTGTACATTTTACACCAGAAGGCACAGTGCCTATTGTGCATCCCCATTTAAAACTCAAACACAATGGCTCATGCAGCTGGATGGTGACCTGCCAATGAAGTTTAAGACAGCATAGACTTCCACATGAATCTGCAGATTAATGAGACAGAGAACTATCTTCTTTTTTTTTACCCATGAAAGGCTACTCGAGCATTCAGAATATGCTGCAGACTAAAACCAAAGTTCAGCTCGCCACGGGAGTAGAGAAGAAACACGCACAGGATACACCTCAGAAACAGCCCAGCCCTTATGGAAAACTCCTGTGGAATTTAACACAAAATGATAAGCTTTCTGCAGCTTTTTTTTTTTTTTTTTTGGCACTATCCTATAGCTCAGATACCTCTGCTATTAAAATCTATACAATGGCTCAGAAAAGTTCATATAAAAGAGGCAATGCTCCATAGGTTTTAGTGTAATTTCTGCAGTGTTCTGTCACGTTTCTATAGGAACCCCTTGTTTCTATTCCAATTATGTTATCTAGAACTTTTCATAAAAGACCTAACTTACAACACACCCTCTCCCTGTCTATTTTCCTCTAAATATAACAAAATGTGTATAGAGATATATATTACAACGTGTACTTCTTACAACTCTATGATTTTAAGTGCACTACCTACCAAGGGGGGCAGAGATACTAGCAGTCCTTTGGCGAGTAAGCTAAGCAAACTAGTAAGCAATTTATCAAAAACAGACAAATATAAATAGCAACTGCCTTCTCATCTTGATTAGGTCAACAAAGTAATACTAGTGTGGAAAAGGGCTTTCAACCTTCTTTAAATTATAATTTTGAAGCAATGCCCAAATATATACACTTATAGAAACCTTTATTTGTGAATGTCCTCTCAGGTCATTATGTTGCAAGATGAAGTCAGTTGTGCAAGGGTTAATATAGGTCCTCAGATAAATAAAAGAGTCTCCAGGAAGACTTTGGCACATTGTAGTCCAACAATTCTGATGTAATCCTTACAGATCTGCCCTTCTAGAATAGAGCAATAGTTGTCTTAGCTGTTGATTCAAGCAGTCCCACGAAAATGGACTGCTTGAATCCATTGGTTGGTTGTTTATCGACAGACACAAAGACAGCAGGTACTTCAGGGCTGAATAACCAGCTTCTAAGGTATTTTTGTCACCTTCTCTTTTTTCCTCTCCCATCAGTCAAAATTTTCAGAATTTGCTTTTACCCACCTGTTACCTTCTCAGGACTATACCCAGTGAGCTCCATGCTAGTCACTCTTTCTGGGTTCCCATGCTGTTATCTCCTCAACAGACTCTGGATCCACCAACAGAAGGGTCAGATTTGTGGTGACAATTTGGACACTGGAGATAAGAATAAGCTGCTTACACTCTGCCAAGACCCAGCTGCATCCCCAGTGGGATGGTGATCCTGTCAGGCAGGTGGCTGTGATAGCCTGATCTCAAGAGACCCAAACTCAGAGCAAGTTAGCTTAAAAAGGAACATTTCATTTATCTCAGCAGAGGCTCAGAGAGTAGCACAACCCTTCATCTGCTTCTTCATCATCTGAGGGCTTGACAGTGAGAGAAGAACCAGAAGATTAATATGATCTGCTAACTTTATAACCAGAAGGTGATAATCCACCATGAAAAGATAGTCCAGACTATTATTTGAGCTAATAATTAGAGGCCAAATTAATTTAAAATAGACTGGAGAAATGGCAGTAATATAAATAGAATTTTTAATTTTAAAGGTTACCTTGTTAACTGTAACAATATTGGATGCCCTAGTTCCTGTTAGTCATGGTCATGGCTTCAAACACGAAATCGTCTTCACATATGTTCCTCAGAAGAAAGTGGGCTGCAAGAAATTCTGTATGACCTTATGATGAGCAATACAAATTACAGTGACTAGTGCAGTTGCTGTCTAAGGAAAAGCTTTCATTTCTCAGGTTTTGCATTTGCAGAGATAGTGATCAAAATCAGTAATTCAACATCTAGGTAAGGCAAATGCTGGGTATAAAGCACAGAAGACTAAAAGTTAAAGTAATTGAACCAGCAAAGGTCCCATTGTCTATTATATTTTTCTCTTCTATGTATTTCATATAGTAACAATGTTTTAATCTTACAAAGGCAGGAGATAGATGCATGAATTAAATTGGCAGGCTGCTTTAGTTTATCAATTTGAGACCCATATTTTAAGTCAGTAATTCTTGTCATGAGGATTACCCTTGCCAGCTTTTGTGGCTTGAACAGAAAGGGCCCCAGAAAGATTTGTTGAAGTCAAAATGTCTTTAAAAATGACTCAGACAAATCACAAGTTACAACAATCCTTGAGATAACTAACTTGATTTGTTGAGCAACAATTTTGTGTCAGTTTTGACTCATCAAGAGCTTATTAAGCTCATGAGGATGCCTTTGATGGCATAAAAAGGTCTCTGAATACATGAATCACAATTCAATACCACTGCAAGCACCGTCAGATGTCATATAAAGGGATAAGTTCAAGCTCCCAAGGTGTTTATGTGGATAATGTATCCACTTAGTTTTATTATCAAATCTTTATTTCATTCCTGAGACTACAATATCTGGTGTCACTGCTTTCATGATTGTTTCAATTCATCTAGCTTCTGCATATCTTTGAGTATTTATTTTTCATTTTTTTCATAATTCCCTTGAGAAGCAGCTTTGCACTGACTCATTTTCTTTCTTTGCTTTCTTTAAGAAAGTTTTGTCTCTGTGGATTTTCTCTGAAGATGTTTGGAATTGGTGAGCTGTGATTTCAACAGTTTCCCAAACTGACTTGAGCAGCAGAGTCTCATTCATGTCATGAGTATGTTTGCTGAAGTTAATGCTCTGGGTCCAGGCGAACACAATTTTCAGCTGTTAGTACTGTAATCCTAATGTATCTTCGTCTCTCTGTTCTTTGATGATGTAAAATATTTCCTGAAGTACAGACAAGCCCTATTCTTCAAGCACTGCAGGGACCATATACTGCAGTACCATATAAATCTTTGGGGATACTGATTGCTGTTTCTAGTTCCTTAATGTTTGGGGAGATCCCGACTTTCTGTTAACACAGTCATAATCTGCGACAGAGTTTATGGTTGATATATTTGTCCATGCACTACTGGTTTTAATTGTATTTCAATGAAACAGATTAAGACAAAGCAAGCTGACATATTTTTACTTTCATTTCATATTTGCACCAAATCTAAACCCAGCTATATTACCCAGGTCTGTGGCTGAATAGACTAATTTTCTCTCTTATATATATTGCATATATATTTTCCAAATTGTGTTAAAGTACATTTGCTTCTCCATCTGGCCAATCATGTCGGCTACACTGGTCCATCTACATGCCTGGGACCTAACAGTCCACTTACCTTGTGCATTCCAGGTGCACTAACGACAACTACGGACTCTGACAACTAGTCATCCCATGGAGCCTTCCTGTCTCACCACATCCACAGACTTCCCCGTGACATAAACTTGCAGAACAATCACATTTGAAGGTAAACGTTCTCCTAGTTTTATTACTTAATTATTATTACCATTGCCGTTTAAGTCTGAAAGCTAATAAGCACTGATAACAGGCACGGAAGAACCATTTATCCAAAATGTATTTGTTCTGAAAATAAAGTATTTTCACAACTTCAGTCTCCACAGTGCTAAATACCTGAAGTCCCTGATCAGTACACACTGATGGCTTACCTTCTGGCTCTGTTCTGGACAGCTCCAAGTACATCCCCAAAACAGTGCCCTAGCAGTCTGGCCGATGGTTTCCTCCAGAAAGCATTCCCAAAGGCAGTACAAACAGGACTGGATTGTGTTATCTCCCTTCCTCATTCCCATGAAGTTCAAACCCTCCAAGCCTTCTTCTGTGCCATACCCCTGGGCTCGCTGCATTCTGTTCAGAGGAACTACCACCAAAGGGGCTGCCATGTTATTTCATATGCGCCAAAAAGACAACACAAATGACGTGTGCTCTCCTCAGGCCAAAGTTTCACCACCCTGAAAGGTGACCATGGTGACCCAAAGGTGAACCCATGTGAAATGACAGCCCAGGGGACACAGCCAGCACCTTCTTCAAACAGTATTATGTTGGGGGCAGCATGGATAGGAACCAGACTGAGCCCCTTAGTCCCAGGGCCAAGGCTGCACCCCAGGTGCTCTCCTAGTAGACTCATCCAGCATCTAACAGCATAGTTCCCAAACACATTTTAGCTCCCAAGCACACAGTTGAGATACAGCTTCTTTTAAAATAACTGCTTCAATAAGTATAAATGTAACACAGTTGTACCTAGTGTGATAGGTATCTTCTGATTAACCTAAGTGAGGCACAGGCCTACTTTCTTTGAAAGCAAAACTACAAAGCTTTGACTACACACAAGGAGTGAGAATTCCCCGTTATTCTTTGCAATACAAATGGCCTACATTGGCTTCATTTTCAAACGTGCTCTGTATCTGCAGCTCTCACTGGTACCAACTGCAAAGCTGGGAGATCACTGCATTTCTGTTTAAACAAATCTGGGGCCTTCTAGATGCTGCTGATGAGATGCCTCTCAGCATGGGGTTACTTACAAATGTTGAGCACTCTGCTGGACCAGATTTAATCTTACAAGAAGTAAAAGTGACTGTCATCTGATGATGGATGGTGGCTTTTCTACCAGTAAAATTCTGTGTATTCTCAGCCTCCATCCATGTAGAAAAGTAGTCAGAGGTGGAAAATCATAAGAGATGGTTGATGGAGAACTACCAGGACAGCAACTACCTGGACGTGAATTAACCTGCTGAAAGATAGACCCGTCAGTCAATAGTGAATCCCAGAAAAGGCAGTAAGAGGAAGGTGGCATCACTCCCACTCCTTCTACCTGGGGCATATTTAAAGGTGGCTCTTCGGCTTCCAGAATCCATCCATTCAGCACTCTTTAGAGCACTAGGCACAGTCAAATAAAGTTAAGCTGGGACACTATGGAAAGAAGGTAAGAAGGTAAGATCAGTGATAATTATAATTAAAGAGACCCTGAAGATAGTAGAAGAATGAACTCTATCCTTCCTTTTCTCTCTCCTTCCAGCTATTACTTGGAGAAGGGGAAATGGTTCCAAGCTGGAACACAGGAAGTTCCATCTGAATATAAGGAGGAACTTTTTCACCATGAGGGTGACAGATCGCTGGAACAGGCTGCCCAGGGAGGTTGTGGAGTCTCCTTCTGTGGAGACGTTCAAGACCAATCTGGACACATTCCTGTGTGATCTAATCTAGGTGATCCTGCTCAGGCAGGAGGGTTGGACTAGATGATCTTTCAAGGCCCCTTCCAACTCCTAATACTCTTTGATTCTGTGGTTACTACATTTGGTAAGAGGCAGAAATTAGAAGAAGAGATACTGGCTTGCAGCAAAAGGATGAAAAATGGAAATTGTGACACACAAAAAATGGAAGCTTAAGATACCTGTACATTCAGGAAGGCAAAAAGAACCCCCAAAATCCAACCCCACAATAAAAAGAGTTTCAAGTACATTATACACAGAAGAAATCCCAGCAATAGAATTAGCCAGTTACCAGATGAAGGCATTGCAATCATTAATAATGAAGAAAGCCATATTCAATTAACATGTCTCTCCTCGATTTGGAAAAAGTAGGATGACAGCAGTATCATATCGGGCAGCCAAAGCCTTTTTCAGTCCATTAGTAACCAAATAGGATGTTAAACATCTACTTGTGATAAAAACCTGTAATTCATCAGGCCCAGATAACTTGCACCTGAGGAGTCTCAAATAGTTGGTGGAGTAGATTCTTCCTTCCACACGTTAATTTTTAATGGGTCTTGAAATAATATAGAAATTCCAGAAGACTGGAAGAAGACTGATGTTTTGCCAGTATTCAGCAAGGACGAACATGATGACCTTGGTAAATATAAGCCAGCTAACCTACCATCAAACTGGAGAGGAGGTGAGAGCAAAATAATAGAATATGGGATTCAACTGATAAAGAATGAAAGGACAGGAAGTAATTAATGCCAGTCAGCATGGTTTTATGGAAAATCGGTCTTGTCAGAAAAACCTGATTAGATTACAAATTAGGCTGAAAAGGTAACTGCTTCACTGAGATATACTGAGACATTTGTAAGACATTTGATTTAATTTTGCAAAACATTCTGATTAAAAATAATACTGTGCAGTCTCAGTGAAATACCCACTAGCAGAACAGAAGTCTTGTTAAGTGGCTAATCTCAAAAATGAATTATCACTGGGAAGTCATCACTGAATAAAGATGTTTGTAGCAAGACTGGAGAGGGTCATTCTTAGGCCTGGAACTTGAGCATTTTTGTTGCTGAGTGAAATGCTAATGACTGTTGAGTGTACTGTTAATGCAAGCTTCACACATATAAATAGGGAAACCACCAATATGTATATAGATGTGATGTTACACCTTTATACAGCATTGGTATGGCTACTGAGACACCACAGACCTCCAGCGAACATATGTTTAATAAAGCTGAAAAAAAGTCAGGGTTTTGCAGAATAGATGCAAGAATCATTTTCAGAAGTGAAGAAAATGCCTTACCATAAGAACTTTAGAGAATGTGGAGAGATTGCCTTACTACAGTGTGTAAATACCCCATTGGCAGAAAAGCAGCTTACCACTTTTCTTTTTCAGCACCCCCAGTGAGCTGGGACAAAAGAGGTATGCAGTAGTAGGGCCCAGGTCACCTTGAAGGGTTCCTGTTTCTACATCAGTAGCAGGATAGCTTAAGCCTGGCCCAGTGGCAATGGGGTGTCCGTCGTGTGTCAGGAGGGGTGCCTGACCTACTACACATGGCAGCACTCATGTAGGTCGTCTGCATCTGTGAAGGCTCCAAGACTTTTCTCTTGCTCGTAATCCCTCTCCAAGTAAAAGGGCAGATAAAATGACCCTGGATAGCTCAGGAAATGTCCTGGCCAATTATCTTAGGGAGCCTCAAGGAGTTATCAGAGGATCAAAGACCCTTCTCTAGTCTTCAACACAGAAAAGTTGCAGCTAGACGACAAAAGCAGAGGCAGAGGAAGAATGTGACAACTTAATGATGCTACAGTAGCATCGGGTAAGATCCTCAGCTTGAGTGAGCAGGTGCTGTTCCTTCAAAGTCAGTGGAGAGATGCTGATTTACACCAGTGGAGAATCTGACACAGCCTATTTTTTTATTTGTTTGAGTCCTGCCGTGGCTCCATAAGCAAAGGTTAATGCAGGTCTGCCAGGGGCAGGCTGGAGTTAACACAGAATGGCAGTTGTGAGGTTGCTGATTCTGATAAAAGCAAATTGTGAACTGCAAGCATCTGAGTGTTGAGTGTCACATTCACACCTAACAGCTGCCCTTGCCTGTTCCCCACAGTCATCCAGTTCTGTCATCATGATATGTTCCTGAAACCACATTTGTGTTGCTGTCACTTTTTGTCTTTGGAAATTTGTGTACAGGCTTTCTGTAATGACATACTAAAAATGCTTGTAAACTTCAAATGAGAGGATTAAAATATATTTAACCCATGCAAATGGCTTCCATATACTAAGCAGAAAACTTGAGGCTTTGCTACTTCTAGGTCTGCACTTTCCCCTCTAAAGACTTGCAGTAGGGATGTTAATATTTATGAAGTTGGAGGAGGTATCTGATGAGTGAGGGCAGCAAAGAGTTTGTTCCTTTCAAGAAGTGAGGATCCTCTTTCAAAATCTCTGGGTCTTTTACTATCACAAATGTCTCTAAACAGAAGAGACAGACATGGGGTAGCCTGGCTTCTCCAGTTCCACCAGTCTTATTTATCTGGGAACAGACTGAATATCAACAGAGCCAGGGCATCTCTAAAGCATTTTTGACTTTTTCAGTACTGGGCAATGTCAATATTGTCAACGTGTCAACAACCCGTGGCATAGATATGGAAGATAACATGAGGACAGAATTTGAATGTCAGGCCCAGGCCCCTCCAGGGCTGGGAGCACACCAGCCTGAGAGACACACCGGTGAAAGGCTGTGTTTGCAGTCACTACTGAATTCTGAACTCATAGGCATCCATGAACTCCCACCTTGCAGGTTATTTCCTAAAAGTGATTAATAGAACTTTTCCCCTTTGAAAGGCAGCACATTTCCCAGCTCCTGCTGAGTTTTTACCTTCACACTGGTTCTCAAAGAATAACATAGGCTTGCACTCACCTGCTGAAAAGGTGCAAACCTCTGAACCCAAACTACCCATATATTGCCAAGATGCAAGAAGCAGCTGCCAAGCTACAGCAGGACAGCATTTAGGGTGAGATGGAAACTCTACCCACAAAGCCTATTAAACCAGCTTACACCGAGAATTTTGGTACTTGGACTGCAGCATGTGCCATGCTTCCAGCTGCTTGAGTCAGTACCTGCGCTGGACAGCTGGAAGCAGGTGACGGTACCAATAGGGTGTTTTTTGGTGGGAGAAAAATAAGACAAAAAAGTCAAGGTTAGTAAACCAGATTTCCCTAGAAATAATTGCACTCAAGATAGAGAGGTTGTATATGGTTCCCTTTGTCCTTTCTCTCCCTGTAGGCTGCTGGCCTATGATTGTTCCTCGCACCTACCCTGTAGCTGATTTTATTGTTTATTCCTAGCTCACCCTCCAGTTTGCTCGGGGCTTTGTGTCTTTGCGAGTGACTCCTCACTCCCTTTCCAAGTTCAGAACCTTTCTGGCTAAACTCTGTGGTGACATGTAACAGAGAGAGACAGCTTTGGGCACAGGGTGTGCAGCCGTTCCTGGAGAACACAGGCTGTGGTTCAGTGGTATCGTTCTGGAAGATTAAGTGATTAAGCCTAACTAAAAGTGACTAACAGGGATGGATCTTTTGCTGTCAAATGGGCACAGCTTTCTGTAGAGCAGCTCCAAGGTTGTCAGTGAAGGTGAACAGCTCTGCTTCTAAAGACTTCTTAATTTTAAGAAATTCAAAGAGCAGACACGACACTTTGTTCTATGACTTTCTTAAAACTATACCCTACTTCACATCCTTTCATGAGCCATCATCTTTCATATTTAAAACAGACAAAACGGAAGTTAAAAAAAAGAAGAGATGAGAAGTATAAGTCTCCATATGTGAGGTATAGTTCAGCAAAGTATCATTTTCTCACCCAGTGCCGCCGGGCACTCAGCACATCCTGCTGGCTACAGACTCCTCCGCTCATCTTGTGAGCTGTGGGGAGCGAGAGCACTCCAGTCTTTTCTCTGGTTGCTTGAAACTCCCTGGTGTTGTCTGTTTATTCACCAGTTGCATGCATATCTATATAGCTAAAGCCTTGGGAATCTTCATAAATTGATTAACCAATCTGTGTTTTGCAATGAATAGTATTTATATAGGCATTCAAACGGATTAATTCAGATTCTCTGATAAACATGTTATGAAAACACAGATAAAACAGGGAGAGCCAAAAGTCTATGTTTTATTGACAGGTTTTGTATAAATATAGAAAAAGGGGGACTAGACAAATATACTAACAAAGTATTTACAAAAATGTTGTCATTAATAACTTATTAAAACAGTTTTATTTCTTGAAAACATCCAAAGTAAGCTAAAAACTACGCGGGCAGCTGGTTGAATTTCTCCTGGAGGGTTTGAATGGCGCTGCAGGTTGATGCTAAATTTCACTCTTGTGAATAAATTCACACATTATCCTGTGGAATATGATGTTTTTTCAGGGTGGAATAAAGCCTATTTAGTAAATTATTATTTTTGTTTTTAAAACTAAATGACTGTTTATTAAAAATGAGAGCTACTAAAATTAAAATTTTTTTTCATTACCTGAGGCATAATCAAATTGTCAGCTTTCGACAAGGGTGATAATGAGGAACAGGAGTGTGATAACATTTGCCATTATTCCAGCTGGTTCCCCCAAAAAGAAACCTCCTCACAAAATTCTCCTCAGTGAACCTGTCTGATCTTAGAGAAGCCTACGACCCTGTGCAAGGTACCATTTAGAACTAAGACTTGTTAGCCCTCTTTTATTTGGATATACTGTTATTTGACACAAAACCCAAATCCTGAGTCCATTAAAGAATGTAGGAATTTTTGTTGACTTCAAAGTGACCAGATTCTCAATACTGGTGTCTATGCTGCTGTGATTTCAGCTTTCAGAAACAAATACTGAATCATTTAATTTTAACAATGTCTACAAGTACTGATGTAGAGAGGAAAAAGCTCAGAACTTCTCAAAATAGTTTTTAATGTTTTAGCAAGATCCAGAGGCTGAAAAGACAACTGGGCACAATAAGGCTAGAAGGTAGGGGTTTTGGTAAAACCAGTTCTTAAGGACATCTTACTATCAAGATTGGCTGTTTCCTCAAAGTTTTGCTCTACTTTAAGTGGGAATTAGTTCAAGGAATCCTATAGCCTGGGCAGTATGAGAAGTCAGAGTAGATGTTTTTAGGAGCTGTGACTCTGTTTGTCTATCCATAATTGACCCATCAATTAATCAAACTGGATTGAACATAAGGGCAGGTTCCCAGTTAATGCTAATTCATTCATGCAGTGAATACATTATCAATTACTATTTTTAAATATACTTAGTTGTAGAAATGCCTATAATTAAGAGTCCAGACCTTTGAGCTAGACATCTATAATCTACACTGAACTGGGATACAGAGTAAATAGTAGTCCTCACACACAAGATGTGGTACTTGGTTAGTCAATTAGATGTTTTTATTATTCTAACTGGATACACTAATTCCATCCCTGCTGTCCACAGCTCTGCAGTGGATCATGATTAACGTTTAGCTCAGTGATAGAGGGTGATAGCATGTTTTTTTCAATGACTGAACCTGTTTTCATTGCTCACTCTTTCCATGTAAAAAAGTGATGTTTTAAGTAATTCAAACAACACAAAATAGTTTGTAGTGGCTCCAATAGTTTCAGCCTGTCACAATGCATGAGAACATCAACGATGTTAAAGATACGTCACTGGATATAAAATATGTTTTATGGAATAATTTATTTTTAGGGTACTAGAGTACTTCCAAATTCTGATTTTCAGAGTGGGCCCACGAACAGTTGAGGTTACGCAGTGTTGGGGCCCGAGCAGCTTTGTCTGAGATATGCTTGGTGTGGGCAGTCAGGCAGCAGTAACCAAGGTCAGTGAACGAGGGAAGTTGCTGATGTGGCAACTAAGTTGGGGAAGTTCCAAGAAAGGAGGATACCTGTCTGAATAGCGGTGTAGCTATAGAAGATAAGGTAGCCAATCAGCTTAGCTTGTGATGCGTGTGTGGTGGGTGTACGGAAATGGTTTTCCTATATAATGTCACGGAGTTTGCTAATAAAGGGGAATGATTCTGCATCATATCGATGTGTCTGGTCATTCTCGGCCCGCATGGGACTAAAAGACCCCGGTAACGCAGGCAGGGAGATGCTTCACAACTGTGATGGGGTTAGGGCAGATGCAGACACAGTTGCGTTGCAGCTGAGGCAGCATGCTGACTTAGCTCTGACCTGGCTCATTTGGGTGCCAGCAGCAGAGGATGACCAGCAGCACCATCCTGATGGACATCTGTAATGCTGGAGAAAGTGCTTTGCACCTCAGTGTTGTCACCCACTCTGGGGCTGTCACTCCATGCCTGCAGTGGGGCAGTATGAGATGTTTCACATGTTTGCAAGCTGAGTTTTGCATGCTTTTTTGGTTGGTTTTTTTTTTTTTTTCCTGTTACTTTTGTGTTTCTAATTCTACTAAGTTGAAGTTGTCCAGAGAAGCAGACTTGGTTGGAATGTTACTATTGAATAGCTACAGACTACTGCTCTTCTAACTTTAAAACTAGATTCTCGGCTCAATGACACAAGAGTAGCTTTAGCAAAAAGAATAGCTCAGTCACATACTACGCTGTTAATATTAAACTCTAAACCTTTCATCTTGATCCTTCTGGGTCAATTTTTATGTAGTGATATCCTCAAAGCACTTTGGCAAAGTAATTTCTTATTTCAAGTTTGCTTCTTCAACATACTTCTTACTACTTCACTGTTTTACTTCCTTCTGGAACTTTAGAGCCTCAAGTTTCAAGCAGTGTGTTTAGTCAAAAAGGATCTTATCGATGATTTACTGTACAAATTATTTGCTACAAAACTAAATACATAGGTGCTTAGAGATTACAACCTTTGAATGCTTACATCAATCTGCGCTGCTCATGAACTACAAGTGGCATAAAAAAAAATTTCATTCACTTCAATGCTTTACTCATATTTATGAAAGGACTATTCTCTCAGAGTTGTATCAGGGTGTCATACAACCAATAATTATACACAAAACACTTGGCACAAGGCGGTAGGACTTTTCTTAGTACAGAGAGCTTTATTAGTTTCCCTTGGGTGGCATTTGTATTTCAGTAATGGATTTATTAATTCTAAAATAAGAATTATTTGCGTATTTTCTAGCTGTGGCAGATTTTGTCCTATTTACAACATGGCTGTTGCTGTCATATTAAGACTTCTTGGTTTGTTTCACTGGTGATTGACTGATTCATTATAAAGTCAAGTCCATCCCTTAGGACATTCTTTTCACTAATATCATGGGAGTTTTTTGGATCAGACTTCAGGATACTGTCCTAAAACACCAGGAGAGGATGGTCAGCTTTCCAGCCTCTGAGCCATAACCTAAACTTGGCATCCACAAGCCACACATGACAGTTGGCCAAGGCACTGGTTGAACTCTTGAGCTGTTCCAGCTGCAGCAGACCTCTGGAGGCCACTTCCCCTCACATTTTTTCATCTCCTGCCCACTCCACCGTCTTCATTAACCTAGTTCCCTCACACCAATACACCTATGGCCTGCACAGGGGTCTCTCTGCTGTCACAGCCCAACAGTGGGTGTCCAAACCAGGAGAGGTGGAGAGGAAACCTGCATGGCACCAAACTGTATGAGCTGAGCCCTGCAGCCCATGGCACCTGAAGCCCCCCATGACCTGAGGAGCAGAACTGCTCTTGTCTGCAGTGCTTTGTCAGGGGAGGCCTTGTTGTTAGACCAGGTAGGGGCTGTGAGGTTGATGGGGACAGCCCCTTCCCTGGGGTGCTTGCTGCTTCAGTTACAGGCCCGTGACGAGTCTCGGGGCACCATCCACCACGTCTGGGAGTGGAGGTACGGGCGGGCAGCCCCCTCCTCGACGCCAGCCCGCGGCAGGCGGGTCTCCCAGCACGTCTGCCGGGCAGGGATCCGGGGCTCTGCCAGCCGAAGCTGCTCTGGCCCCTTCCAGCCAGCCCAGCGAGGCCGTACGCGCGGCAGGAAGATGATTTCCTGGGTGCGCAGCCGCTCTCCCCGGTCACCGCCGGCTAATCCCCCGCCGCCCGGAGGAGGCGCTCCCCGCGCCGCACGACGAGCAGGGGCAGGCGGCGGCGGCGGTGGTACTCCGGCGCCCCGCAGCGCGCTAGGACCCGGCGGGCTTCGGCCTGCCCGGGAGCCCGCCGCTGGAGTACGCGGCCTGGTAGAGAAGCCGGGCGGAGGCCTGTCCCGGCGCCCCTTCTCCTCCCCGCGGCAGGATGCGTTCGGAGGCGGCGCCGCAGCCGGGCGGCCTGGAGAGGTTCATCAGCGCCGGCAAGGGCAGGGGGCTGCGGGCGCTGCGGCGCTACGGCGTCGGGGAGCTGCTCTTCAGCTGCCCGGCCTACACCGCCGTGCTCACCGTCAGCGAGCGCGGCAGCCACTGCGACGGCTGCTTCGCCAGGTAGGGCCGGGGGAGGCCTGGGGCGGG
>VXBZ01012241.1:92694-238027 GCA_013399135.1 Heliornis fulica
TCGCTCGCTGGTCGGGGCTGTGTTGGTCCGTGGCGTGCTGGCCGCCGCCCCGGCAGCGGGCCCTCCTCGGCGCCGCAAGCGCTGATCGTGACGGCCGTGCTCCGCAGAGCGTTCGCCGGGGGCGCTCCGGGGGGCACCTTTCCTGGGGAAACTTTCCTCCTCCTCGGCTTGTCGTGTTCCGGCGGCCGTGACGAAACGCATGGCTCGAAACAGGTTTTCCTTCCCTAACGGAGCGGCCCGGGAGAGGAAGGCAGAAGCGAACCGTCGCTCTTCGCGTGCTCTGGCCGTTGCGCTGACCGCTTGCTGTCCTGGGACGTGCCGGCGGGTTTTGTAGTAACGTGGTATTCGTGGAGTGTAGCGGGCCCCATGCACGCTTCGCACCTCCGTGGTGCCGGTGGAGTAGCAGTGATCAGAGTACATACGTATTATCTGTCACGAAACGTAAAGCAACGTCGGTGTCCTCCCGTTCCTCTATCGGAAGCCTTAGTCTTCTGGAAAATGACTGCTGCCAGGGCAAAGCGCAGGCAGCCCGAGAGGTTCCCTACGGAGCCCCTTGGGCATTGGCCCTGGAGTGCTGTGTGAGCCTAGGGCAGGCCGGCGGCAGGGTGCTCCAGTCTGGGCACTCGGCAGCCGCCCTTCTCCCGTGGAGGGGCGGTTTGACCTGCTGCGGGTATTCCTGGGGTTGCTGTAAACCTCTTAATGTCAGCAGCTGCAGCACGAAGAGCTCAAACAAAAAACCCAACCACTAGCCCGGGTTAGGGTTATTGCTAAAACATCAGGTGTGGACGTGGCACAGTGGTATATTTCACCATGTTTTTGAAGGGCATAGCACTTTGTGACTTCCTGGAGCTTAGTGGAGAATCGGAGGGCTTACTTGGTTATAGCTTGGAGCAAATGTTAGGGTTTGCCTCAGTAGAGGAAAGCAACTGTTGTACTTCTGTTCACTGCATAAGTATTGCTTACGTATGTAGACTGAGGCAGACTGCAGAATATAATTATTATATTCTAGTAAGTACTTTCATCTATTGGCCCGTCATCTTAACTCACACTTTTCATTTTGTTCTCTTGATCTTGCCCTTTTTCTTTCCTCGTTACGTTATCTACTTTATTCACTTCTCTCTTTGCATATGAGCACCTAATATACTTCCTAGTGAAGTCAGTGAAGCAAGTCCCATTAACTTGAAGAACTGTAGAACTGAGGTTTTCCTCTCCTCCTTCACACCAGTGGCTTTTCTTAGTCCTAAGTTTTGTGTGTTTGTATTTTTTTCTCTTTTGCCTAACCACAAATCTCCCTTTTCCAAAGAAACTGGTTTTGTTTATCACATGCAAAACATTTCGCCTGTAAAAGGATCAGGGAATACTTTACATGCTCTGTTGATAGAAAGTAGTGTTGCAGACATAGTAGTTAAATCTTGGAATAGCTTTTAAAGATTACCTCCAGGACAAGCCTGTTGAAATGCTGCTTGTTCTCTGTGTAAATTTCTCACGTAGTGCTCTGGAGTAGCAGAGTGATAAGGAAAACATCAAATGCCATGGCAGTTACAGTGTGGTAGTCTGAAGCCTATTTTATACCAGGGTGACAAAGATCCACAAAAAGGAACTCAGATACGTGTTTTGTGTCTGGGCCCTGTTGCATTCCCACTGTACTAGCACATACTAGAATCTGAGCACTGCTTGAGCTTGCAGGGCGTTAGGAGGAAAGTTGTGGGCTCAGCACTTGCTAAGTAGCCACAAGACTTACAGTCAAATGGGCAGAATGAGACCAGGATGTTTTACATGCATCTGATAATACTTATTTTAAATAAGCAGTTGTGCTTGAGGTACGCAATGGTCAGCAAGCGGAGTCCTGTTTGCCTGACGTGCTCACATTGCACTTTCTACTTTGCAACAACAGTCAAAGGATGTAAAGACTTGCTACCATTTATGGACCACGAATGCCAGTGACCCCTGAAGCATTGTATACGATCGTGTTGTATGAGGAAACTCACCCTTTTTTTACTCTAATTAATTGGTTAAGATTATTTTTTCCCATTTATACTGGGGACCATGTGTAGACATCTTAAAGTACTCGATATAGCTGAAAAATTCCTATTGCTGTCACACCAGAATGTCACAGGTTGGGTGACACATGCTCTATTTTTGATGGTGTCTGCTACAATACATAAACCTTGAAGGAGAAAAGGAACTTCCCTTTGGCAGTTTCCTGTGTTGGGAGGATATATATAAACATAAAAAAAAAGAGATTGCAAGGCGTAGGTCACCTTAGGTTGCACAGATATTGGAGCAGATGTTAGCAGGACAGTAAGAGGCTATGCAGTGACTGGAGATTAAACTGTATTTAATAATGCAGCATGTTTTCTTGGTGTTGGGAGTCAGTTACTTGCAAAACAGTGGTCATGCTTTCTGTAAGCAGACAGAAGCAGTGAGGCTGGCAGAGCACACATGAAGAAGGGTCAATACTGGTGAACAGGTATGCAGAGCAATTGGGTACTTTGGAAAACAAAAGGTAGCTCCCAGTATGAACTGTATTATGACAGAAAATGATGCTATCAGATAGCATAGAATAACATGTTTCCAAACCCAGCAGTTTTTCAGGGCAGCAGAGTGATTTTGCGTAGTAACATTTGTTAGGAATGTTTCACTGCAAGGAAAAGCTTGCTTTTGAAACTGAATAAATAAAAATAGTGTCTGCTGTTGGAAGATGCGATTCAGGCTGTAGTAGTGCTGTTCTGAAGAAAGTACTGTTTTCATAGTGAAATGCAAAATATCTTGAAGAAAGTGATGCAGGATACGCTTGTATTTAAGATTTATAGAATAGAATAACTTCTGTTTTCTTTTTAAGGAAAGAAGGATTGTCCAAGTGTGGAAGATGTAAACAGGCCTTTTACTGCAATGTGGAATGTCAGGTATGGTAATGCAGTATGTGAGGATGTGGGAGGAAGACGGGGAGGGGTTACTGAGCTCTGCTCTTTCTGTTTGTGTGGCATTCAAAGTCTCTAATTGTAGCTATGGTTAATAGTAGTCCAGCCAGTTTCAGTATCCCGCAGATGCTGACCATGGAGTTGTGCATTGGACAATTACAGGATTTGGACATGGTCTGCGTGAGTCTTTCAAGATCAGTAGCTCCAGGGCTTGGTACTACTGAGACTTTGATTAGAACTGCCTGTCAGCCCACTGATTATGTCTATATTACTTCTTTCTTTAAGCACAGACCAGATAATTTAACATTATCTCGCTAAACTGGTAAGAGAGTCTGTGTCTAATGGAAAAATCAAATCACTAAGTAGTTATCTTAAGGGGATTTTGTTGCGGTTTTTTTTAAGGATCTTTGCAAGTATTTTGAGTGGCCACAGCTGAGCTGACAGTAGCCATAATCACTTGAAACCTACCATGATCTCTCTCTAACTCGTTCTCGTAGCCTTCTTTTTGTGCGCTTTGCTTTTTTTTAAAAGCCCTTGAAAAGAGAATAAAAGCATACATTAAAGTAGAGCACTATCTAGACATCCAAAAACATTTGCATGTTTTAACTCCATTTTCACTTCAAACTAGAATAAGCGCCTTTCAGTAAAACCCCCAAACCCCACAGCATTTTTTGTTAGAACTAATATCTAACCTTTGTTGGCTTTCAAATTGATGTGGAAGAGTTATCTAGTTTACATGTGAAAAACTCAACTGGGCTGCCCGCTGTATAATGTAAGCTATGCAAGAGCTGTGGTTCTGGGCGCAGAGTATGGAACAGTGCTCGTGAAGGATTTGTGTCACCAGAGGTGTGGCATGCAACTGCGTGTGAGCTGCACATAATCCAAACCTTCTCCTGCATGATAGCATGTTGTTGCGTGCGTGAGTTGCATGCAAAGAATTCTCTGTTGTCGTCATCTGGTTGGAGATGGGGTTTGTGCTGTTCGGTTCCCAAGTGCTTTGGAGAGGGCTTTGCTTTTATTTCAAGAGTGTATCTTGTTTTCCATTACACAAGTTAGAAAGCAAATCTGGCCTCCCCTTTGTATTCCTTCTGTTGCCTCCTGAGATTCCTGCTTTCCCACAGTGTCTTAGTGAATTGTGGGTGAATCAAAGGGCCTTTTGGTTTTGAAGCACCAGGAAGACTCCAAATGCTTAAAAGAAATAAGTTTTTTACAAAATTTGCAGTAGTTCACAGAATATTGAAGGCCTGCAGCCAGCAGTTCCTGGGAAGAAAGAGAACATTTACTGTATGAGTATCCTTAAGGGTCTTGGAGAGAAATCTGCATGAGTTTTAAAAGATAGTGTGGAGAGATCCCATGATTCATTCATGAGAAATGTATATTTGTAAGAAAAGTTTCCATATGACATTTTGTCTTGCAAAACTTTTAACTGGATGAGGGAAGGAAATAGGTGAAAAAAGCAATTTATTGGCTGTTTAGAGCTTTTTACCTGAGATTGTCAGTTCTTCTCCTACCATACAATATTCACAGTGGTTTCTGAAACAGGTAAGTGTGGTGTATGAAGGCATGGACTCCACACAGTGCAAGTATGAAATCAACTTCATTTAGTGCACACTCAAACTTAAGGTTTTCTGCAGAGTTACGAGATATGATTAATGATCCGTGCCTCAAGGAACACGCAGCACGCCCCATGCCCCAGTCCTTTGTTTGTGTACATGTTACTTAAAGCAGCTGCACCGAGCTTGTTCTCCGAGGTGTTCTTGGGTCCCATTAAAAATGTGTACATTCTTGCCAACTAGATACGTTTCACAGTACCTATCCGGCACCTCATCTCCCTTCACAGGTCATCAAGATTTACCGAAGTAGGAAAGCTCAATCATTTGTGCCAGAAAAAATAACAAGTAGATATCATGGTGGAAGCATTAGAACTTACCTCTGCTAATCTACAGTCCTTTGCTTTTACCTCCAAGTCCCTTTTTCAGTTCCTTCCCACCTCCTGCCAGTGTCATGACTTCTAGCCTTGACAAAGCTTATACTTTTATGCTAAAGGACAAGGTTATTTTTTTCTCTCTTATCCCCTGGGTAGTCTCTTGTGCATGCATTGCTTTCCTAATTTGAATTTTTTTTTGGTCAGAAAACTTGTTTTTTTAGCAGGGCATATACCAAGAATAAAATACTGACCTGCTCAAACTGAGTGTCCTTAAGACCGCAGGATGTAATGTGCAGCAAAAGCCCGTCTCATAAATTAATGAAGTAGTCTTTCCTTTATGGTGGTGTGTAGTATGATGCCTTAGATACAAAGACCTTTTAAGATGTTGTGATGTCTAGACAATAGTATGACAGGCAGAAACACTAGCACATCACTCTTACTAGTGATATGCATGTGGCATTTGACTCCCTGGATGATAAAACATTATCTTCCATGTTTTGGGCCTTTCTGAATCAGTTTGATGAGATTTATGAATGTTGCTGAGACTGAATTTTTTTTACATTTTTTCAAAGTTACCTTCAAGCATAGTATTCTCTAGAAGCCAGTCTCCACTGACTGTACGTGCTGTACAATCTGCACTGCATCTTCATCCCTGTCTTGTTCAAAGGCACTTTTCAGCAGTTCAGCAATTCTTTGTCAAAGCCAAAAAGGACATCTGTGCCTTGATACTGAAATTGTACATGCCAGTGTTAGAGTAAATGTGTCCCTTTTGCCTCTCTGGATGTAAGACATCTTCATGCAACACTGATAAAAGGCCATGGCTATACTTGACAATTGTGATGGAATTGTTAGTTTGATTCTTTTTTTAAGTGAATTTTTCTCTATAAATCTGTGTTTTATTTGCTCAGTTCAGGTAAAATTGACATGTATGCAACAAGGACATGATATCATTTCATATGTTCGTCAGTACTTTGTAACTCAATATAATGTCAGTTAGCTGTTTATCACGTGAAGTTTATTGTAATAGGATAGAAAACCAATTTTTTTGAGCTTAATCTTTTCTCAAAGACTTGTTAATGCTGCAATTCATAGGAATTCTTTCTAGTGGGAAAGATGGATCAGAGGGAGATAAGAGAAAGGTGCCGAAGTGTGCAGCAGGAAACAATTCATTAGGTGTCTTTTTCAGAATTGCAGGTTTTGTAAGACATCATTGTAAGAAAGAATTGCAGACATCATCATCTGTCTACTGTGTTGCTGTTGAATGAGGGTATTTTTTTCTCTTTGAGAATAACGTGGTTATTGAAAACAGAGTTAGTGACACATCATATATTTTCTGCTTTGTTGAGTCACATAGTTCTTCAAATACTTCTCAAACATTAAACAAATGAAGCTTCACAGCAGCTTTCGTAGCATTCCTGGTTTTGCAAATAGGGTGTGGGTACGCAAAGGTGCGCTCACTTTCTGGAGGTCCCCCAAGTAGTAAGAGATTTCATCTCCTGCCCTGTGCCAGGTGTTTGATGCATTCGCCAAGGCCTGCTTTGCAGTTCAGTTCCTTCGCCCCTGCTGCTGGGAAAGGTGGTGTCACGCTGTAGTCTGAGGGGCTGAACGGAGGGAAGGACAAAGTCTCGGAGTGTTACAGTGACTGATGTGTTTAGGGCTCTCTATATATACAAACATAAGCACGCACGCTGGCTCTGGCGCAGTTCCCTTAGTGCTAATATGAGTCTTCTGCCTCTCATGGTCTACTGTTTAGCTTTCAAGATAGATAACCTTAATTAAACTGGATGTTTGCATAGGGGTAGATTCAGTCCTAGGTAAAGGGCGCATGGGGGAGGAAGTTGTCTTCACTGCCTGTCCTTGCTGTCTTTGGTGTTTTGGGAGTTGGTAGGATCTAGCCAGGGTTTGCTGCATCTTGCTTTACCTGGTCCCTAATCCAGTTCCCCTTTTAAAAGGGTTTGTGATTTCCAGCTGATTCATACCATTCCGCTCTCCACTACTGCCTCCTCAAAGCACAGGCCTATTATTATAGTAGTGGCTTTCAGACCCCATCTGCAGCTGTTCAGGTCTTGACTCCTTAAATTATAATAATTTTAGTGAAACAGCAGGAGACCTGTGCTCATTTTTGTTCCTCAGAAATTAGCTGCTGAAACACTCTGAAGAGAAATGTTTTAAGAGGGTTATGTGGTTGCAATTGTGGAACTGGTGAACTTGAACCAGCTACTAGAGCTCCTGTTTCTGTTAATACACATAGCTATTATTTTTCCCAGACAGATCAGCTAGACAAAATGCAGAATGAGATGCTGCTGTAATGGCTTCCTATATCTGCAGTGTATTTTGAACAAAGTATTTACAGGTTTTTCTTAACATGCTATGTGAAAGAGTGCTTCTGGATTAAGGGAAACATTTATTTTTAACCAGGCCTCAAAATGTGGTTTTAGATCTGGAATTAGCATCAAACAGATGTGTATTAAATGAGAACTTGTAGAAATTGGCCACTTCTCTTTGAGAAGAAAAAATTTCTCTTTCTGTAGAAAAAATAGGAAATTCTTGCTGTGATGATTCTGCTCAAGAGAAACGTAACTCTGACAGACCCTGCTTAAGATTGCCTTGGTGAAGTGTCTTCCCCTCATCCAAAGCTTTCTCCATGTAATTTTCTTTGATAAGTGTCTTGTGTGAACCTTTTGAACATTAACCCATGGAAGTCAAATATTGTCTATGGCCAGAATTTGGTAAGTGATAGTAGGGGAAAATGACTGTGAAGACATGGAAACTCTTACCTTCACTGCTTGGGGAAGAACCATATCAGAGAGCTTTACTGGATACTCTCAGACATCAAAGATTGCCTCACTGAAGTTCAATTAGAGTTGGATGCCGTTTCAGCATAAGTCACTCTTCAGCTTTTGAAGAACTGGGCTGCACCCCTGCACTGGCTTGCCCAGCATTTCTGTGTGGTATTTGTGCTACTTTTTAATCAAGTGAAATACAACAAATTTTTACATCCTGTTGAAATTATCTATATGAGGGAGGAGGTGTGAGGATATTTTTTTGCACTTGAGTCTTATTTTTTTTTCCATTATGTTTATTGGTTGGGTTGGGTTTTTTATGCTGAGCTACATGAAAGTGTTCTGGGAATTAATCCAGTAGTTCTGTACGGTGGAATCTTTTTGAAGAACTTGGTGGAGAAGAGGATGTATTTCCATGCTTTGATGTGAAAAGCCTAAGTTTTAAAGAACTTCCCTTCCAAAAATGTTGTCACTCACTCCTAAATGAAGGGAAAAATACTGTGGATGTAGTGAAAATAGGAAGAAAATATCATTAACGTAGCATTAGGGATTCAACTAGAACAATGCTACCTGTTATAATTCAAACCACTTAGAGAAAAACGTGGAAAAGAATAAAAAATACAGACCTGCTGTGATTGCAGGCAAAGCTGCTGTCACAGTGTTTCCATCCCAGGTATTACTCAGTCATCAGTCTCTCTTTCCTTGTGGTGTTTTAGGCTTTTATCTCATTTTGCACAATTCAGCCATATCTTGTCCCTTTAACCTTCCTACTAGTTCATATAACTCAGTATGATTCTGCCTAGGGAAAGATTTTAATTAATAATGTATAAAGAATAAAAGGAGCAAGCGGATTTCTAAAAACACTGCTTTGAGAGAGGCATGTGACTTTGTATTTTGATTTTTTTGTTGTTCTTTTACCAGGTAATCTCTCCTGTTTATTTAACTGTTGTGTATGGGTGCAGGTCATCTGGTTCTATGCCTTCTACTTCTTGCATACCCAGCAATCATGCTGAGGCTGGTGGGTGCTGCGGGTGTGCGAGAACGGGTGAGAGACAAGGTCTTCTCTGTCTCTCTTATCCATTAGCTTGTGGATTCCTAGCAGAGGCTATTGGGAATTTTCCAGGAAAAGGTTTTGGGGAATACGTAGGAAACGGGCCCCTCAGGGAAACACATTTTGTAGTGTGACAGCTGTAGGAGAGTTGAGAGTGTAATTCCACATGACAGTGTAATGTACTATTTTGGATCTGGTGGTTTGTATTGCTGCATCCCCTTAGAATGTTTACACTGGAGCTTATTTCAAGCAGCCTGTACATGGTGGGTTTTGGAAGTACCATATAGAGACACCAAGGACAATGAGCTTGACACTGTGAGGAGCTGAATGCTCAATTGCTCAAATCCTGTGTGAGGCTGGGGTCGGTGTTCACCTTTCTTCTCCCAATAAAATCAACTCCCTAAGCTGTCCATACTCAGGGCAATCAAAATGGCCATTTCCTGTGGAAGAATTTTTGGCATGCTACCTCTGAAATTGCTGATCTCAGCTTTTGTTTTGATGTGCAAAACATGTAAGTAAGTGGACCAGGCCAAGGCAGGAGACACTGGAGGTCCCGATTCAGCTGGCTGTTTGAGGTGCCTTGTGTTGTCCTGTGTGGCCTCCAGCTGTACCTCCCACCAAAATGAATCTACCAGTAGACATGTATCATATCTATGGGTCCTATGTAGATATTTCAGATAGCTTAGGGAGTCTCAAATGGCTCCTGCCACCAGTGGCTTGGCAGCTCAGGGAAACTGTGTATCTCCTGTTCCTGCTACTCACTCTGGTGGGGCTGTATTGCTGGTTGGTTGTTTGGGTTTTTTTGAAATTATTTTTCATTTTTTTGGGGGGGTAGGGTAACATGAGGTCTGTGATACAATGTCAGTCACAATAAGGTGAATTAGAGAACTTTATGGAGGCTTGTAAAGTTTTTCATGGTTTTTGCTTTCAATCATGTAGAGATTTGTGGGATTTGTTGTGATTTCTTTTCACTGCTAGTGTGTTCACCAGTTTAAAATTGGTCTGAAAACAAAACTAGATGCTCCCAACAGAGGCAGAATGGTATAGTTCTGTTCTAGCACAGTGCTATAAATGTGTGTCTGGGATAAGATATAGAAATAAATAACCGTTCATTTCATTTCTCAAATATAGAAATAAGAATAATTCCGTGTTTGAATAAATAAACCTAAATTCGATGCAGTCTGATCTCCCACGCCAGGTTCTTTGTGCCAGTGCAGAATGTTCATCTGGTAATCTGTGCTTGTCTTTGAAAGCTTCTGTTGCTTGGGAGGAAGTCTGTAGAGTGCCAAAAGCCAGTGGCTTGTGCCATCACTCCGAGTGTTACTGTATGCTGAGGTAGCAATATGCTACACATTCTTAACTAAAATGTGTTTGCCTTTATTAGTGTGGTTTTGTTGCCAAGCCACACTCTTACTGTACATCACTTAGGGAGACAAATCTGATCATTCTATCCAGTCGGTCTGGTTTTGACTGTAATACATCGATTCTTCCAGTGATTGTGCATCCACTGACTTCAGACATATTACCCCTGATTACAGCAGGGTCGCCTCATAATGAAGGGCCGCCTCATAATGAAGGGCCAAGGTGTTTAATGGAAATGAAGCCAATAAAGCCATCAAGCTCAGATCTACTCTGTCCTCACATGCTTGATCTGAACAATAAGAACTGGTGATTTATAAATCATATTGTCTGTTTGCTTCTTCGTCATTTAATTATTTTTTCCGTTGAATGAATAAAGATGTTCTGACCTTAGCTCATCCCCTGTGGATTTGTTTGAAAAAAGCAGGATAGCTGTACCCCTTAAATGTGACTCAAGCTTTTGTTCAGATTTAGTGAGCGTCATCTTATTTTTTTAAAGGAAACACATTTCACTTGACCTCTAGGATCTGACAGGACTTGCTGCATCCTCTTTTTCATCACTTTATCTTCATGGCTGGTTTTTTGTGGTTTTTTTTTTTTAATATTTTCTACATTTTCAGAAGGAAGACTGGCCAATGCACAAGCTAGAGTGTTCCGCCATGTGTGCTTTTGGGCAGAACTGGAATCCCTCGGAGACTGTGAGGCTAACGGCGAGGATCCTTGCCAAACAGGTGAGCTGGAGGCTGGACTTGGGAGGTACATTGCTACTCTGAGTGCCAGGGAAGGCAGGAAAATGAAAATTGACCGACAGTAACTGTCCCTGCAACGTGCATGCATACTGTCTTCCTGTGTACAGATGGGTGTAATATTGAGCTTGAACAGCTGAATGAACTGACGGCTAGAAGTGTCAGCGCCACCGTAGTCCAGTGGTAGACTTTTGAAGGAAGGTGGCAAAGGCTAGTGATGTAGCTGTAACTTGTTGCCCAAGATACTGTTGACCAGAGCCTGGAAAAGTTTACTGATAGCTTTGCAGTGTGTGTGGTGTTTCAGCCTGCATTCTGGAAGATAGGAGCTCTTGGTTCCATTTGTAGGCTAGCACCAAGGCCCTGTTGGTGAGAAAGAAGAATGGCACTTGATATGTGTGGTTACCTTCTAAGGAGTGCTTCTAATGTTACCTGTCTGAGGCACTGATGTTTTTTATGAAGCAGTTTGTCGTTGTATCTATATCTGCGTAGCATTGTGTAGTGTAGACTCCTGGTACGTTTGAGAGTCAGGAGCATCTCCGAGGTATTCAGGTGTAAATGTTTACAATTACTGGAGTTAACTGGTGAAAAAGAGAGTTTGAGAGAGAAATCTCAGGCCCTTGGTCTTTGGAGGAAAAGTATATTATTAGTAAGGAAATAAGATTGCCGTGTCAGCCCCCATTTCCACGTTCCCTAACTGCATGGATACTGAGCATAACACAGGTGTTTACAGGGAGGGGATGGGAGTCAGGAGTTTCAAGATTATTATGCTGTGTATCTTTCGGAGTTCTAAACTCTCTCCACAAAAACAAATCCTCTTTGAAGCATGTTTGTGTGATTGAGGTCTGCGTGTGTGACAAGGGCAACCTGGATATTGTATGCAGTGAGGATTTTGGTGGCCTGCTGGGAAGGTAGTGGCATACTTGCAGTGTGTGTAGGTATGTGTGTGTGAATTTATGTGTGTGTGACTTAAATAAAGCGTGGTTTAGTGGTGATCCACAAACAGACAAAAAGTCATCGGAATAAATTTGTGCTTTTCTCGCTTACAGGGACAGGGGAGAACCTTACGTGTCATATGAAAGCTAAATATGCAAACTATAGTCCCTGAACCTCAGCTGCTGGGCCACCTGCAAAGCTATATTTAATGGCCAAGATTACAAAGAAGTGGCCTTAGGCCAACAATGGAGCATTGCTTTAGAACTCTGTCAACAGTCAGTTTATTCACTTTCCTCAAAGTGAAGCCTGTCTCTTGCCTGCTTGCCATTGTTAGCAGCTTTCTGGGTGTCTAGAACAAAGCAAATGACATATTTAAAATACTGTATATAAATTTGATAGGAGTTAATCTTTGGCTGCCTAATTTGGTGCAGAGAGAGTATTTCTGTGGCTTTACAAAGACCAGCCAGTTTAACTCATTGGTGTTCATCAACTTCTGTAAACCCCATACAGTATAAATGTGGGTTTGCTTTACAGGTGGGAATTCCCAGCTTACAAATGAGTAGACAAAACTGCCAAGTTGAAACATTAAAATATTTTTTGTTGGTTTTTTTTTTTTTCCCCATTATTGCTAGAAAATTCACCCTGAAAGAACACAGTCGGAGAAGCTGCTTGCTGTAAAAGAGTTTGAATCACGTAAGTAAAAAAAAAAAAAGTTTGCAGTTAAACACAGTTATCTACATGCATGTTTTGCTTCCCCGTGGTCCCTCTCCATCAGAACCTTTCAGAGCATCCAGCTCCTGTTGAAGGAAAAGAATAAAGAGCGTTGTGGTGGTTTGGGGTATTTTTATAAGTGCGGTGCTGTTTGTTTTTTGGTTTTGGTTTTTTTTTTTTGTTGCTTGTGGGGACTGTGAAACGAGAGTGAAAACCTAGACAGAATTAATTACGTAGCATACATCCATCTCATGGCTTTTCTGGTACTCTAGTGTCTTTTGAGAATTGTAATGTTGTAAAATTAAAATAGCTGGTATTTGTTACCAGGAGGCATAAAATCAGAGACAGCACAGTTACTTGATGGTGACAGTGACTAAGGGGCTAATTGCAGAACCCTCTGGACGGACTGTGCTTCAGTATCTGTCACTGCCAGTCAAAGCTGACATGTTATATATGATTATGTTGAAGTTCCATGTCCTAAATGCTCCAAAATAATCCAAGGAAGGAGATGAGGCAATGGCTTGCTTTTAACTGGAAGGCTGCTGTTTATGTCCGGTGAGGCAAAGTTAGAAATTGAGCAACTAGAGGACCAGTAACCATCCTGGCAGAGGTTTCACTGGTCTGTTGTTTGTCTGTCATGGTGCTGGGGGTAATACACAAGGAGGCAATAGGTTTTTATGTTCACATTTCTCATTCTGACGGCTTCCAAAGCCCTTTCTGAACTACTGAATAAATGCAGTCATTGCTAGACTAGAGGTAGCAGAGTAACCAAGCACAGCAAGATTACAGTCACCTTTGCTTCCTGAACAAAAGTTGCTGTCACAGCTGTTCGGACAACTGGGGAAATAGGTGGGGGTGGGGTGGGCTGGAGGTGCGGGGGGAATGCCAACATTTGACTTTTGCCTAAGGCAAAAATAATTTTTACGGGTAGGTTAGCAGGATTGAGGTTGAGGAGGGTAGGTAGGAGCTGAAGTAATTTCTGTATATTCTTTTGCATTGCAGCTTGTCTTCAATAATTTCTTAACTGAGGACTTTGAAGGCTGAAATGTTTTTTTTTTTTTCTGTTGCAGTGTGCCCCTTGTCCTCAAGGAGCCTTTGTTTTCTTTCTGGTTTTGTTAGTAAGAACCGGTTTGTACTGCCTCACTGACTCTCCTCATCTCTTAGCAGACCTTTGCCATGTTCACCCTGCAACACCCTGCACAGGAAAGGAAAAAGCACCTGGCTGCCCAATGGAAGTTCAAAATGTCTTATTTGTCATTTGTCCTAAATCCCATCAAATTGTCCCATTTAATTTTCTCTCAAAAAGTATTTTTTGTGACTTTCCTGTTGTTCACATCTGCTCTTAGATATAAATTTTCCTTTCTTCCACTGTTGTGCAGCCTTTTCTCATCCTGCATGTTTTCCTCTCCACTCTTATTTGGAGTTGGTGAAGAGAGAGGAGTTGCTGGCTTTCTTAGAGCAAGAGTGAGCTGATGACAGTGCCACTGTGAGCGAGAGGTTTAGGACAAAGATTTGGAAGACTGCTCTTGTAGAGAGAGAAGGGACCACAGTATATGGTTGATCATCTAGCTTGTTCTGCATAGACCGAGCAGGAAAAGCTTCAGTGGCCACAGCTTTGTCTAGAACCTGTTATGGGCATAAATCTCCAAACAAACCCTAAAGGAACACACTTGACAGGTGTCCCAGGACATTTCCACTGATGTTCCCGCCATCTCCTGTTATCCTCTGATATCTGCAGGTTAAGCACACCTCTGCTGATGGTCAGTCCCCAGCCCATGGAGACACAGGCATTCTCAGCCACTGTTGGTTACCTCATGAAGCAGGTGCCTACAGTAGGTCAGTTGGATCGCACCCCTGGGCACCCTTGTGCTCCCCTCCTCTTGCTGCAAAAGGAACTCCTGGTGACCTGCCCACATTTTGGCCACCTTTGTTGGGTCCCTATCACACATGGCCACAAAGAGTTAGGGTCTCTGTGCTCGGAAAGGCCTTGTCCTTCCCTAGCAGGAGGCTGGGCTGGTTGCTACTGGTAAGGCTTACAGCTATATAAGGAAGTTTCTCTACACGAGGCACATTCTAAGGAGTGTGTGGTTGAGTGTGACTTCATACCACAGTGGATGGGACCAGGTAGCTCTTCAGGCCATGTTAGACAGCTGTGTCTAGCTACCTGCAGTTGATTGGCTTCTACAGGGCCAGGCCTGTCTGGTCTGTTTGCTGGGGTTAACAGATGCACTTCAGACACTGTAACCCTCCTCCCAAGAAAGGGACATTTGTGTCCAGTTACCTGCTGATATGAAGAGGTTAGAAAATGCTTTTTAATCCCGCATGTTCTTATAGCGAGCGTGTGGCCTTGGCAGAAGCAGCGTCACCTTTGTGGAAGAGCAGACACTTCTTGCAGTACTTCCAAGCAGCTGTTCTTGAGGGGTTTCTGTTTAAGTCTGGGCCTGTTCTAACCTAAATCTAGCAGCAGTTCACGAGGAAGTGTACCTGTTACTGAAATGGAATGTATTCTTTGTCCACAGACCTTGACAAACTAGACAATGAAAAGAGAGAGCTGATTCAGAACGACATTGCTGCTCTTCATCACTTTTACTCAAAGCACTTGGAGTACCCTGACAATGCTGCCCTTGTAGTTCTCTTTGCACAAGTAAGTTGGCTAGAACACAGCCTGCTTAGGTGGATGGTTCTGTAGGAGTTTAGCCTTTGTGAAAGGGGAAGAATGTTAGTGGCAATGGAAATAAGGCTTTCCTTACCTCAGGGAGAGCTGGGTGTGCTTGATGGAGAAGAGGTGACTGCCTGTGCCCCATTTCAGCAGTGAGGGGAGAGACTCTTGTCTGCAGATTGCCTATGAGGTGCTTCTCAAACACTGAAGAAAAGGGGAAACAGCCTGTATTAAACCCTGTTAGGTTTCTTGTGGGACAAGCATAGTTCAGCTGTTGTTGGACTTATAAGGAAAGCTGCTGGTCTGAGACCCTGCAGAGGCAAAATCCTTCATTCAGATATCAAACTTGTGGAAATCCTTGCTGGTCAGGTCATCATTATGTTTGACCTTTGCAGGGAGTAAACTTCAGAGAAGTAGAAAGAGTGGTCTGAAACTTTGATCTGGTTTGTGGCTTTTAAATGCAGTCAGGTCTTTTGGTCATCTGGAGAGATGAAGGAAGGGCAGGATGTCTTGTTAAAGACCTTACAAAATGTGTCACCTCTCGCTTAAGACAGGTTAAATACTAAAAAAAAAATAAAATCCCCAAACATTTTTTTCTTGTTCCTCCTGTACTTCAAAATAAACTAGTTTTAAACTTAAAGGTCTGAGTAAAAAGAAAGTTAATTTTTTTTTTGTTTGAGATGGGGGCAAATGGTGACTGCTGTGATGAAAGCTGAGATGCTCTTACCTTGGTTGGCAGAGCTGGGCATCTGCAAAAAAGGAGGCACAGTTACTATTTCCTTAATACAGTGGTACTGTTATTCTGTAGGGGAGTGATTCTTCAGCATGTTTAGCATCTGCTCGTCATCCATTGTGTTGTTTCTAATTTTACATTTCTCTTCAGTGTAAAGTGTTTTCTGTTTTGAAGATTTAAAATTTTATATTTGTCGGGAATATTTTAAAGACATTGGCACATTCATTTTTTTGGTGGTATTTCTGATTATTTTTGTTTGAATGTAGCCATAATCCCCAAAGATTACGTTATTTTGGCTATAATGTCAACATTCCTGTTCTGGACCAGTCCCTGATGATCATCCTACTTTAACTGACTTTGTGAACAGTTGAATATCAGGTCTGTTACTCTATCTGGTTTTCTCTGTAGATGCCTAATGTCACACCTGAGTGTCACCTTAAGCTCAGACTGATCACAATACAGCTGTCTGCCACCGTGGACATTGCAGTTTTTTGAACTAAAATCTCCAGAGGTAATCAGGATGCTCCTCGAAAGTGTTTTATAGGTCAGAACCTTTTGAGGTTTTAGTCACAGCAGATATTTCTAGAAGAAGGGGAGTCATGTCTGTAATTGATATATACAATATATCCTAATGATTAGTTAACCTAAATGCAGTAGTATGGATGTCTGCTGCAGTTTCTCATCTTTTCCATGTATGTTCCAGCATCTCATCTTTTCCTTGAAGAAGCTTGCATCATTTTGTGCCTTCCTTTGCATGTTCTCTTTCCCACCACTGGGAAAGTCTTGAGCTCTAGGGGTTTTGGACTTTTTTTTTTTTTGCTATTGCCTGCTTACTCCCTCCACTTGCCTTTTTTAGTCATGGATTCATGTGGTGAAAACAGTGGTATCTCATCACTTGTAATCCTTCCTCTAGAGTGCATCATACTAGAAATGACACAAGAAGTGGGTTGTCTCTGGCTTAGCGGAGGGGAGTTGATGATAACTCACTACATATTTAAAAATATTGTGATTCAGAACCACCAAGCTGTTCTTTGTGTCAGCCTTTGTAGCCTTATGTTCTTACTTGCTGTTGATATAATCTTTCCCTTCTATTGTTTTGTATTCAGCAATTACATTTTGGTTTTGGTTCAGGTATGCTCATACGTTGGCCAGCGCAGTAGCATGCTTGTCTTGAGAGACAGGGAGCCTTTGGATGCTGCCGTGTTAAAATTGCTGGGTAACGATCAAGCAAAGATACCCGTGAGTGAATCAGAGAAACAAGATGGTTCCTTAATCATCAACTCATCCTGAACAGTTCAGACCTGAGGATTGGCTTTGGGAGGTATTTCTAAAATCCAACCCGAGCTGCATTACAGCTTGTGGAGCATGTCGTTGTTGGTCACATTTGTTGTCAGCTCTTACCCTTCCAGAACAAAGACTTACACTGTACTTGGATGGCTGTTCCTGCACCCATTGTAGCTTCAGCTGGACTCAGCCCTGCAGCAGGAGCTGGCTTAGTACCTTTATGTTGCTTCTGTGAGAATTTTGATGATGTAGGGAGATGCTGATGAGTGTGGAAAGGGTTCTCTTTGTGTTCGCACGCCCGCGACTTTCACTGCAAGTGGAATAAAATATGTGATTGAGGTACATTTTGGTCACTTAGTCACACAAACAACGTGAAGCAGAGCTGAAAATCCTGTAAGAATTCCTTGAGTTCAGTCAGAGAGAAGATTTAAAGACCTACTTGGATCTATTCTGTAAGAAATACTTGTGAACCAGCTGTTTTGATCCTGTGTCTGTTTAAATTAGGAATACGCTTCCTTTCATACTCTGTTCTTCTTCTCCCCCCTCCTATTCTACATCTTTATAAGGTTCCAGTCTTTCTCACTGCCTTTGTGGATCTTTATACATACTTCAGCTGTAGCTGATGTGTGCAGCCCTTGATGATAGATGACATCGTGGCAAGTCTCTGTAACTCCGTTAAAGCTCTGTACAGCCCCAGCCAGGCTGAGTTTGTTGCTGTTCATCCCTACATGGCTCCTTGCGTGTGTAGTTCCTTCCGCTCTTGGCTTGTCATGGCCAAATGAAGTCTCTTTGCCCTGTCAACGTCAGTCTTTGTTTCGTGCTTGCAATGGTCTTGCTTTTCTGACACATTTCAGAGCTCTTCTCAAGCCCTTTTTCTCTTGGTTGGCCTTCCAAGGAGTGTTCCTCTAGCTGTTGTGTCCTGAGCAGGTGTGAGTACTAGACTGTCAGTTCTCTAGTGTCCTGCACATTCCTCTGGGCAAGACCTTTATCCTCGTTTCACTGTTGGAAATGTCGTGTAGCTGACTACTGGTGAGGTGGAAAGAGAACTGTAAGCAAATCACTGCAGTTGACTTGGAAGTGTGAAACTGTAACATGTGAGTGTGGAGTACTTAGCTGACCAGAAGCTGATCTAGTCTTTCTCTTTTCCCTTAGGTTAACTGTAATGGCTTCACAATAGAAGATGAGGAGCTCTCACATCTGGGATCAGCCATATTTCCTGAGTAGGTTGATTTTAATATTTTTTTAAAATAAAATTGACATATAAAACCAAACAAAGGTTCTTGCACAGGTATGGAAGTGGATCTCTACCAAAAGAAATTTAATTAAATAATTTATCTTGTTTTAAATACCTTGATTTTGCTAATAAAATGTAGTACATTATTTCCTTCAGTTCGTTTTCTTTTTTAAATTGGTAATTTTGGTAAAATTGCACTTGTAGTTGTTTTGAAGCTCAGATAGTGAACTGTATGCAGGTTGGTAGAAAACAATTACTTATTTGGCTAACAGGTTCTGGACAGGGGCATCAGGTAACAAGCAGAGTGAAATGAAAAGGTTGCAGGTGACTTGCTCTATTCATAACTCTCTGTTTTGGCGGGGTATAATCCTTCACCTGGTGTTCTGTGAACAACATCCCTTCTACCTTTGTTCCTTGGCAAACAGTAAATCCCTTTCATACCTTCTTTCAGTCTCCTCAGATGTTTTAAAAACTGCTATGCTTTATGTTGCTATGACAGTGGAAAAAATGCGTGCAAGCTGCTTAGCTTTACAAACAAACTGCAGATGTTAAGTGTTAACTGCGGCCTGTGCACGGGGGAGCACAGCTCACTTTAAGGCTGAGGAACATTTCTTCCATTCAGGTCTGTCCTTCCCACTTAGTGTTGTGCCCCTGTTCTTTAGAGACCCCACGGTGAAAGTATTGCCACTGCCTGCTTAGGTTGACTTCCTGTGAGGCACAGATTCTGAGTAGTTTATCTGTGTCAAAGTAGTCTGAAACTCAAGGATGCCCGATTAAAGCAGGACCTGATTTTGCTGAGTGCTGCATGCAGGCAGTAGTAGAGAGCCTGTGCTTCACAGATTCTCCTCCTACAGGCAGGAGTTTCTGAAGTCCACAGCCGTGGTTTATAGATTGGAAATTAAGGCCTTGAAATGCCTAGGATCAGAGTCACAATTGGGAGAGGAAAGTGTTAAACCAGGATGTTCTGGAAACATGTCCAACACTATCCTTTGTTTGCTCAGCATGCCAGAGCCAGATCTTTTCTACTTAACAGTTATGCCTGTGAGCTAAAAACACTGTAAAGACAGTTCATAATTTTGGTAGATCAGAACAGAAAAAAAATTAAAATTATGTGTTTTACCTCAAGCAGTGAATTGTGCTTTCTCCAAGCTTGGTGGTAAGGGGAAGTACTTCTCTGCAACAGTCCAGCTTGGGTATGTCATATGTTTGTGTAACACAGAGAGATTGCTTCCCTCCCACTTCAAACACGGAGGCTGTTTACGTTTGTGCAGAAGCCAGCTAAAATTTTAACACCTGTCTTAAGTTGTGATGCAGCAAATGACTTTGTTTTCCCCTGATGGCTTGTTTCCTTTAGGATGAATGACTTTTTCTTTCTTCTCTGAGGAAAGCAGACTGCCTGTCTTGGGTACCTAGAGAGGTTGTTGGTAGTTAAGCTCTGTGAACACCCCTGTCAGCTGTCCTGTAGCACTGTTAGGATGGGAAAATAATAACTTGCCTAGTCCTGTAATAATAGGATATCAAAACCGTAATGATTCATTAGCACAGCCATTCTCCCTATCATTAGAATAAATAACAGTACAACAGATTTTCCCAAGGTTACCTTCATGTTAAGCCTGAGAATAAGAACAGTGTGCAGAGAGGGACTGACTCAAGCTTTCAGCCTTTTTTGGGGGGTTGTTTGTTTTGGTTTTTTTTTTTGTGAAGTGGCACTTAACTTTTTGGCTGTTGCTTTTGGCAGCGGTAAGGAAAGAGATTTACTTTCCCGTTTTTACAGTGTTGCGTTGATGAACCATAGCTGTTGCCCAAACGTGATCGTAACTTACAAGGGAACCTTGGCCGAGGTCAGAGCTGTGAAAGAGATTGAGCCTGGAGAAGAGGTACGTGTTTGAGTGTACTCTGTGCACGTGCATCCTAAAAGTAGAACCCATCCCACTTTGTGGGCTTTATTCCAATCAGATGATGACTCAGGAGGAGGGTGGAAGGATCTCTTGCTTCTCAGAGAAGATTAAGATGTTTGCTTGAAAAAGTTGGAGGACTGAAGTGATTTTTGGAGACAGCATCCTATTTTGTGCTAGAGCAAGGGAAGGGCACCTGCGGCAGTTGCTGTGTATCTGCCAGCATCTGTCTCAGTTTACCCAGCTGTAAAATGAGGCTGAGTTTGCTGATGTTTGGCTGGTGCTTTGAAATCACAAGATCAAAGCAAATTATTACTGCCATAATAGTTCCCAGTATAATAGTAATGTATTGAAATTGAAGCCAGAATAAACAAGGTAAATGGGTACAGATAAGTCCTCTGACTTCTGTTTGGACAGAGCATCCACAAAACACGGCACTCGGTCATATCACCTCAGCGGCATTTGCTGTGAAGTTGCAGAAGAACAAGAATGTATTTTTGGGTGGGGTGAAGCCGAACAGTTATGGATAAAACTCTGTGAAATTGAGTAAGACTCAAGGTTTATCTTGGAACTTCCTTAATCAAATAATGAACTTGGCAGCAAGTCTTCAGTGGTAGAGCTGCTTTTTGCTTTAAAAAAAGAAAAGAACTCTGTTAAACAGAGTCGAGGAGGATGTTCAGATATCTGCAGCAGATGAAGATCTGGAACATTTTCTCTGGGAATGGAGTTTGCAGGGTTTCAGTGGCTCGTTAATGTGAATTTAGTGGGCAAGGACAAAATAAGTTCAGATTTGATTTTGGTAACTCCTGTTGCCCCCTGATGTGATACCAGTTGTGAAGAAGGGGGAGAGAGGATATTTTTGTGGATGATAGCTGGTCACCATTGTGAACAAAGTGAGTTTAGTTGCTGGAGCCAAGGGGGAATGGTGCAGCTGAGCAACTTCTTTTCATGCCATGTACTAACGGTGGTTTGTCTGTGATGTCGACAGTCAGTGAGATGCATATGCTGGTAATGGACAAGGACTGATCTTGGTTTTGAATTTTACTGTGGAATCGTGGACATTTTCAGCATTTTTGGGGAGGGCTTCCTATGAGAGATAGAGATGAGGAGTATTTCCCTTGCTTAGGATCTTCTTTTGATTAAGTCTTTGAAGCTCCATCAGTTCTCTGGGACCTCATGGTTCTGGTGCATTTTCTTTTCTGACACTTAAGAATTTATAGATGTGAGCTGGTGGATTTGCTTGGGCTCAATGAGGTCTCTCGGCCTGTGTCTCCATCTTCAGGTTCCATGTAGCCATTGCATCTCAACATTCCTAAAGTTTTGGCTGTAAATGGAGCTCCTGCATTTTGCACGCTTTGAAAAAAGGGAGAGGAGTGTGAGGTGAAAGTGGGAGATCACACAGAGTAAGAAGAATATGTACTGTATGAAGTAATTACATATACACCTTAAAGAAGAAAGAAACCTTAAGCATAAAGCCTGAGCAAAAAAGCGTTTCAAATAACTACAAGCGAGGAAATGGAACTAAAGCTGTTCCTTGGTTTGCAGAATGATCAACTGCACCGTGCATGTGACATGTTTCTTGGCGAGATCTCATTTTAAAAACAGCATTAAAGCTACTCACAGGGGTTCTTTTCTGAAGACCATTGAAGTAGAGGCAAACTTAAGAATAGTGTATGTGAAGGGCTTTTAAAATGTTCAAAAGCAGGTTTTCTTTGCTTTAAAATATTGCTGCTGAAGTAAATCTGATATTCATTCTCCTAGAACTGGAACACTGGGCCTCTCTTCTTTTCAGAGATCTAAAGATCTTGTCCTAAGTTTCTAAAGCAGCTAGTGACTGCTGTTGCCCCAATTTTTGTAGGTTTCAGAAAGACAAATTTGAGATTCCAGCCTCCAAAAAACCAGGCCACTGTCATCCTAGGCTGGATACTTGAAATCATTATTTTACTTCTGAAAAGTAGGCAACTCTTTGTAGTCTGTCAGGAGCCTGAGATTTATGTGGTGATACTTTCCTTATCCACACCTGAATCTTGCTGTCCTGGGTTTAAGCCAAGGCAATATTTGAGGGAAATTCCATAATGAATAGGAAAGGAAACACTTCTCTGACAGATTGTATTGAGAAATGGCGACTCCTGTTGCTGCCGAGAGGCTGGGAATGTGAGGGAACAGGCAGGTGATGTGGCTGCAGGGATTCACACCTTGATATGTCAGAACTAATAGTGACAAGTATGTGTCCTTACACCGCTTTTCACTGACTGCTGTGTTTTTACCACGTAGGTTTTTACCAGCTACATTGACCTGTTGTATCCCACAGAAGACAGAAATGACCGGTTAAGAGACTCGTACTTCTTTACCTGCGATTGCAGGCAGTGCGTTACAAAAGAGAAGGTAATACAATCGCTGTGAAAGATGTGCCTGACTGTCAAGGCACCTATACAGGACCTCAGATGTAATATTTTATCTGGTTTAATTACATTTTGGAAAGTAGGATAATGGGGGGGGAGGTGGGGTGGTGGTGGTTTTGTTTTTCTGTCTAGAAGACTTTCTGATGCTCATTCTTTCCATTGCAGTCATGACACATCAGGAAATTTCCTGGTGGGGGCCTGTTTAAAGTTAAGCTACAAAGCAAAGATGAAAAGTGTGTGAAAAGTAGATAATTATACTGTGTCTGTGCTACCTGGTCAGAAGAATTTAGCTCAGCACTCTTTCTTTTCCCCTGTAACTGTGTGTTTTCTGCCAGTTCCCAGCAAGTGAGTCTTGGTTGGGTCATTTCTGGGGTCCTGTTCTGGGATAGAGTCCTGCTGCAGTCCCCAGTTGGAACATCTAGGTCAATTCTGGGTGCCATTGTATGCTGTTGCTGGAGATGCTTGCAGTGGCATCATATCAGTCTTCTCAGAGACAGGGGAGGGGGTGGACAGGTCTAGGGTTACAGCCCTTTGTGACGTGCAGGCCAGATTTATGTTTTAGACATCAGCTGATGCCCTTCAAAGGACAAAGCCGGCATGGACAGCGTTCCATAAAACAAGGGGTTAGTTATTTTGAAGAGCACCACTTCTGAGGGGGGAAAAAAAGGTCCCCACACTCCACAGATAAGGAAATGGCTGTGCCTGTGCTACTGTTTGGACCTCCTTGGCAGGAGGTCCTAGGAGAACTGAGCTTTGTGTGGCTCGTCTTGTCATTCCAGCCAGGGTTAGTCTGGCTGGCATAATCCCATCCTCAAGTTCCAGATCAATTTTACCCCTGTTTTCACAAAGGTGTCCTTTTAAGAGCTGCTTCTAAATCTGACCAGTCTTTCCTCAGAGTGGTGTCATCTTTTCTAGCTTTTTCTCGATATAGTACCCTGTATTCCCGTTTGAGGCCGTTCTGTTGATACTGTAGTGTTTTTCCCCACAGTTACCTTGATAATTTTGCCACTGAGTTTACTGCAGCCAGGATTTCATCTGTGATTTCCAGCAACATGCCACTCTTGGAATCAACTGTCAGTCAGCCTCCTTCAGCTCTGGAAAGAGTTCTCCATAGCCCTCTCAGCCGGCAGAGGAAATAATAAAGGGAAAAGAAATGTAGCAGCAATGTGAGGCTTAAAGAGCGAAAGATCTCCAGATTTCAGCCTGTTCTTCATGAAGCAGTAAGTTAGATAGAAAGATAAGAGTAAGTGGAGCTGTCCAGCAGAAATAACAAACTATGTGGAAATGTGGATTTGTCTGTAGATACATGAAGGATCCTTTAGTGTATTCAGTACCGTCCTGTTTTCCACTGAGGTAGCGCTTGGTACTGGGGCTTTTCCACCCTTAAAACTAAACTTGTTTGAATCCCTAATCTCTCGGAAGCAGCGAGATTTCCTACATAAAACTGCTTTCATCACAAAATGGAAAAGCTCTTGGGCCTTTTAAAAGAAAGGGACTTCCAGCAAGGAGACAATAGCAGATGAACTGCAAGGCGCCGAGGATGCTAGGATTCCCAGCCAAGGCTTTAGAGAAGACTTGCAGGTGCACATTCTACCTTTGTTTTTACATCCCTTGAAGAGCTTAAGTTCCTATCTGTGTCTTAGAGTAATTTTGCATAGCAGGTGCACCTTTATTTGCAGGGCTTGGAGCCTGCATTTGTAATGTCCGCTGTGTTTCCTTCAGGATAAAGAGAAACTGGAAATCCGCAAGCTGAATGATCCCCCATCAGCAGAGACCGTAGGAGACATGATCAAGTATGCCAGGAATGTGATTGAGGAATTCAGGCGAGCCAAACACTACAAATATATCCTTTGTCTCACCTTAGCTCCACTGCCTTGGTGTGTGACCTAAAAGTCTTACCTGCTGGATGCCTCAGAAGTGTGATATGGCAGGAGCAGCACTGTGACCATTAGAAGTTAAACTCCACAGGTGGTGTGGGGCTGTGGGATCCTTCCCTTCTGGTTCTCTGTTTCTAACAGTGTAGCGTGCGGCCGCCTCTGCGTGACATGCTGGAGACCAGGGCGAGCACAGGTGTGTGCTTGTGTTAGCCTGCTGTAACACTGCCCGGCTTTGAGAGGCTGTGCCTGAGCCTGCAGCTACTGGTGATGGTCACAAGCCTACCTGTTGTAACTGTGGTGTGATGCAGGCAAAAGCCCAAGGTTCACTGGGCCAGAAGCAGCCTGGGGTGTCTCATGCCTGATTCAGTACCCACCATATGGAGAATTTCACTCGCCCTTCCTTTGACACATAGCTGGTGCCATGCTTCAGGAAGGCTGCTTCTGAAGGCTGGTTTTCTAGAATATCTTGGTAGGAGGGGGAAGAACATCTGAGTAGGAGAGGTAATAATCCCAGGAGCAGAGTACCTCTGAGTATGGAATACCTCTGAGTAGCTCTGGCGTTGTAGCATAGATACTTTGATGCTATTTGAGAGAAAAGAGGACTTCTCAGAGCCATTCATAACAAGTTAAAGTTCATTCTTTAGTATTACCAGGTAGTTGTCTAATGAGAGGCCATCTACTTATTGGGTTCCTTGACTTCTTGATACCTCCTAGTGAATTACTGGAGATCTGTGAGCTCAGCCTGGACAAGATGGGTGCGGTGTTTGAAGACAGTAATGTTTATATGTTACACATGATGTACCAGGCCATGGGTGTCTGTCTCTACGTGCAGGACTGGGAAGGTGCACTACGTTACGGGCAAAAAATAATCAGACCGTACAGGTAAACATGGGAGTAAATATGAGATTATTTTTTTTTGGGGGGGGGTGTTGTTTATTTGGCGTGCTCTAATTCAGTAATCTGAATAATTAAGACAAGCTTGGGCAGAGGCCACTTCTCTCAGTATGTGTTGTATAAACACACTACCTAGCCATGACATCACTACTCAAAAAGTAATGTGTAAATGCTTGCACAGTTTTTGTTACCGTGGTAGTGTTGTCTGCAGTACATAGCAGAAGGTGCTCTGAGGTACTTGCCTGAGTTCTCAAAATGAGTTGGTAGCACCTTGGTGCTGTGCTGATTCTGCTTAGCTGATGTTACAATACCCTAAGCCTTAACTAAGGCAGAGCTTGCAATTGCATCTCCAGCCCGTAGTAAAGCCAGCTGAGGCCCAGCCCCTGTTGCTGCCATTCTCCTGCCCTGTCCCAGCGCTTTCTGTCCCCCGCAGCAGCATGGTGGGTGGCTGGGAGCTGGGCCCTGTCCCGGGCTGGGGCTGAGCAGCAGAGGGAGCTGGAGCCGAGCTCAGCTCCTGCACTGGGGGCTGTGGGTGCCCCCGTGGTCTCCACTGCCCTGGAGCTGGGCGCGGGCGACAGGCTGAAGTGCGCAGCCTCTGCCGGGAGAAATGAACGCTCTCTCCGATAAACTTTTCTGTGTTTCTGCAGTAGTGATCTCGTTGGTTAGAGCCAGCCAGTTACACACTGTTTCTGATCCTGCCATGAATTTCCCAGGCAGATTCTCAACTTGAGACGTGACTTTCTTGCCAGCTGGGGGGAGCGTAAGTAAAGCTCTCCCTTTGGAGCAGATGCCAACGTAAAGTCACAGATCGCTTGGCAGAGAGCAGTGATACAAAGAAAGAGCCAACATTCCGCCCCCCTGCCTCCTTCCCCGGGGCTCAGTACTATTTATCTTCCCTGGGACTTGCCCAGCTCCCCTGGCTCCAAGCCTGGCATTCCAGGTCAGCTCTGCTGAACCGGACTCCGCTAGCTTAGTGCGTGCGAGTGCAGAATGGCACGGGCGCTGTGCACGCTGCTGAGGGCCCCTCGCTCTCTGTTCAACCAGCTACTGGGGACAAGGCAGGGTTACTTGTGTGGGTGTAGGGTGTCTCCAAAACCTCCTCACAATGCCGTCCCTTTCTGCAGCTGGCGAGATTAAAACTAGTGGCAGAAAGTCATTGCCATCTGACAGCTGTTCAGAGGCATATGGTGGTTTCAGTTCAATTCCCAGTTGACAGCCGTCCCCATCCCAGACACGGTTGGCACTGACTCTTGGCAGTCCTGGCAGAGGGGATGAGCGGTGACTGGGCAGGGGCAACGGGAGGCAGCATCTTGTCCCCAGAGAGGGGGCTGGGAATATGCTATGAAACTGCCAGGTTTGATGAAGCGGAGTTTCTCTCTCTGTTGCAGTAAACATTATCCCTCCTACTCGCTGAATGTTGCCTCCATGTGGCTGAAATTAGGGAGACTGTATATGGCGCTGGAGAACGGGACGGCTGGAGCGAAAGCCCTGAAGAAGGTATTTATTTCCCGGTTTCCTCATTAATAACACCAGTTCAGGCCCGGGATCACTGAAACACTGCTCTGTCAGCAGGCCTGGCTCGGTAGGAGGCACACCATGTGTTCATGGATTTGGTTGTTGGATTTCTGTCTCGGTTTGGATTTTTCCAAAGACACAGTATAGGTCTGCTCTCACATAGGAGGGGTCTCACCTTTTCACACTGGACTCCTGCAGCAGCTGGAGGGAGCATCGTGCTTAGACACTTGCCATACAGTGGTCCCTGAGCTAGAGCTGTGCTAGTGTAACTGAAGGAGAGCTGTAGCTCTCCTTGCTTGCTAGGTAAGGACAGAAAAAATGCTTGGCCCTTACAAAACGCACATAGCATTTCATTGAAGTCTCTGATTTCTAGATCCAAGTTAAACTGGGCATGCTTTTGGTGGTTATTTGTTCTGGAGCCAGTTGGTTTTTAAATAGCTGAAGGGAATTCAGTGCATCTGGTAATGCTGAAATGGGCAAGTACAGCATTTGTGTTTGCGGTTTCCTTCTCCCCCTTTTATGAGTCTGTTCCTTATACTTTAGGTTTTTATTCTTTTGTGCTTTTATTTGCCTGTACCATGTTTCTTGACTTTCTTCCCCTATTGTTGTTGGACAAATGTTTAATTTAGTTTCTTAAGTGTCAGTGCCTACTGTAGCAGGTACTGAATTGGTGTGGAATGTCACAGGGGTTTTTCTTTTCCTTTTTTTAATGCTGGCATGTCTTTCACCCAGCCAGTGCAGAGCCATCCAGCCGTGGTGAAAGATACTGCAAGAGCATGTGCTCTGCGATCTAGCTGTTACCTGGGTTAAAATTAGCGTGGGTTTTCCTTCAGGGTGGTGTTAAAGGTTTGACTCAAACTGGGATTTGGGCCAGTGGGACCAGGGGATGGGGGTTGGGAGCTGTAGGTAGGGTTATTGGCAGAGTTAGCTTCCTAACACAAACATTTTCTAATGACTCACTTCTAAAAGCTGCCTGCAGGAACTGCCCCAAGTTATCCCAGCCCGTGATGGCTGGGATTTAGTAGAGAAAACAAAGCCATCGTTCTCTGTCAGATTGCAAGTGGCTGGTCCAGCGGGCCAGCCCTCCTTTCTGCTTTTGGGCAGGAAGGAGAATGTAGTCTTTTTTCACCACTGCTGAGGTGGAACTAAAGCCTCTTGTTGCACTGACTTAACAAATAGAAGAGATTAATTTCAAAAAGTTCTCCAAGTAGAAAATGCCTGAAGGCTCAGAGGGTTAGGATGCTGCAGGTCCTTCCTTTCTCTTAGCACTGTGGTCTTTAAGTATTCTCAGACTTACCCCGAACTTGTTTCTTTATGTCCTACCTCCTGCTGCCTTTTATTATATCCATTTGGGGCCACTGCACTGCTATCCTCAAGCAGGAAATTTCCCTCTGCACCTACTCTAGAAGGCGGCAGGGATAGCAGCAGGAAAGTGCAAGTGGCTTTGGCTGCCCAGAACCTTCGTAGGTGAAACAGCAGGGTGTTGGGCATGGTGGCATCTGCCCTAAGCCTGATGGGATCTCGCTTTTGCCTCCGTGGTTGCCTGAGCAGGCTGCTTCCTTTGTAAAGCAGTGGTAGCCTCTGGAACCAGAGGAGAGTTTGCAGAACCAAGTCTGAAATGCCTTAGGGTAACTTCTGCAGCGGGCCTGCTTCCCCGTCTGCCAGCCGAAGGACAAGTCGGGGGGAACAGAGCTCCCTCTGATACCGGTTAAGTCCTCTGCCAGAATATTACCCACCCCGGGTGCAGTTTTCTGTCCTGGAGCTGGTTGCATTCAAAGTAGTTTTGTCAGGAATATCATTTAAAAGGTGCTTTGGGATCCTTTAAGATGAAAGATGTATTCTCTGAATGTAAAACCTTTATTACTTAGTTTTGAATTTCATTTTATTTCCTACTGGGTTTATGACTACAAGGGGACAAAAAGTAGCTAGAGGTGTCAGACTCTTTCAAACCTCTAAAGGGAGTATTTATAGCCTGGTGTTATGTGTGAATCAATTGTGTGAATATTTTTTTTCTTTTCTTAGGCAATTGCTATCATGGAAGTAGCGCACGGGAAAGATCATCCATACATTTCAGAGATCAAAAAGGAATTAGAGGACCACTGAGCCTTTGAATCTATGCAATCCTTCAAACCTTTATTTAAAAAGCCTTGTTATGGAAACCTTCAGGAGCGCTTTGATAAGCGGTAGAGTATGAACACAGTTCTGTCCTATAATTGGAATGACAAACACACTTAGGCCTCACAAAATGTTCCTACCTTCCATGCAGCTACAATTGCCTTTCTTCCTTTTTTTTTTTTTTTTCAAGGGAGCATCCGTGGTTTCTTACAGGTTATACCTTTTGACAGCTGTACTGCAAAAATGACCTTGTTTTCCTTTATGTATTTTAATGTTTATCTTATTTGTGTAAAGTAAATAAAGGTGGTCTTGATTCTGCCTGTCTGCTTCCATGAGCATAGTGGTTTGGTTTTTATGGCGTCTACTTTCACCTAAACAGTTTCACTTAATCTGCAACTTAATCCACACAAAGTGTAGGGGTTGGTTTGCTTTAGTATCCAGTTCCTCTCTTCACAAATCATTTCTGTTCGCAGTGGCTTACCCGAGGGAAAGGGGGAACAGGGGTGCTGCATTCTCTGGAGGAAAGCCACCAGCATTCCCTCAGCCAGGTAACTTGCAGGGATTCATCCTGGTAAGGACCTAGGTAGGGCTCAGCCAGCCCGGTGCAGGGAATGCTGGCACCTCCTTGGGTGCTTGAAGGCTTGCCCAGGACAGGAGCTCTGCAGCTGCCAGCTTTGTGAGCCCCTTGCAAGGTAAAGAGGATTTATTGCAGCAGAGAGCTTGTTCTTCCTTGCTGTCGTACCTTCATCACCAGATTAAAACTGTTCCATTAATACAAAGTTACTTTTGATAGAGGAATAAGAACATTTTCTGAGGAACAACCCAGGACTTTGCTTTTGCTACCCATAAATAAGACTGGAGGTTGGTTGGTTTTTTTCCATTTAGATTGATGTCAGGAGCTTGCTTTTAAGGATGGGGATAGAAAAGGAGGAAGAATGTGGCTGTGTACTTCCAGCACCTAAGTGGAAATATGCTGCACAGTAACACTACATGACCACTACTTACTGCTTTAACAGTTTGTAAAGCATGAGGAGAGAACACGTCACTCTCCGTTAAGAGCTTCATCATATTTTCTTCCCTGTAGGCGGGGCTCTGAAAAGACTCCTGCTAGAAAGCAAGGGCCTGTCAGCTCCATCTGCTGAAAGTGCTGATTGCTCTCTAGCCAGCGCAGGGTCTGCAGTACATAAAGCTGGGCCACATCTTTATGTGTCCATAAAGCGCTTAGCTAGGGGCAAGGGAGAAGGCGCCAGCTGACAACTGTTATCCAAAATATCTTACCAAGCAGCCCCTTGTCCAGGGAAGCAGCACCTTCACCTCAGAAGGGCTGTCTAGAGCCCAGACTAGACTTCAGCACCAGAGGATAGCGATAGCCTGGTGTGTGCAGCAGTGGGAGCCTCATCGCTGTCAAACTGGGTACAGAGGGTCCTTCAGAACTCACTGGGGCCTTGGCCTGGCTGCTTGACCCAGGAAACCAACATAAGCACAACAAGAACCTTCAGCTGGTTCAGGAAACAACCCAAAGAATAGTTTTCCTTGAAAAAAAAAGGTTTATTGTATACAGTGAATATGAAGGACAGCCTTACCAGAAAACCTTAGTGACTGGAGACATTCTCGTATTTGCAAAAGCATATGAGAAACTATTTACACAAAGTAAGTGAAAGGGGTAAAAAATATTGCAGTCAATTAATGCTGAGTAGAAATTTATAAAATGAGGAAGAAAAGAAACAGTGCAAAAATACTGTCAAAAGTAATCAGTTCTATACACAAAATAAAACTGACAAGCATAAGCTTATGGACTGATACGAATAATACATTAGAATATAAAATAGCATGCATAGATTTATTTTTTTAAAGGCTTTCAGTGGCACAGAATAATTCTGCCATTGAGCCCGAGGAGTAGGGAGTGGGGGCAGGAGGGACATAAAAATGATGTCTCGTTTCTCTACAGAACGTGCACGTACAATGTGGTGGTGAGATCTGGGTCAGTTTTGTACAGAACTCAGGACAAATGAAATGGGGAGCATCCAAATACTGAAGTAAAACAGGACAGTAAAAACCAGTGACATAAAGCTTACTTAAACAAGTTATTTCATTTAACGTGTCCCACACAACTATGAGGGAATATTACAGTCATCTGCATGTGTAAACTTTTTCCTTTGTAAAATAGCCCCAAAAGGTACTTTACTACTGAGGAAAACATGTTTTCCATAGGGAGCAATCTCACCAGGATAAGCATCCTATTAACAGTGTTTCTGGCACTAAAGATTTGTTTTCTTTTAAAAACCAAGTAGCAGCAAGAAAATACTTTCATTTACCATACACAAAAAGGAACACCTTATAGACACAGTGTATGATGAAGCTGTGGAACTCACCAACCCAGGACATTGTGAAGGCCAGAGGAACAAGCAGGTAATGTGATCCATGGGAGATGGATCCATCAGTAGTTATTAAACACAGCGAGCGGGACGCAGCGTCCCCCTGAGGAAGCCCCCGAAGGCCTGGTGCCAGCTGTGCTGAGGGGCTGAGCACCCTCTTCCAGACTCATTTGTGTTTCTTCCAGCCACTGACCAAGCTGGGACATGACATCTCCAACCTGTCTGAAGCCTTCCTCACTTACATCCTGCTTGCCTCATCAGGGAACGCTGCCCCCAAAAGAGCTGGAGCAGGGTGTCTGAAGGCGGGGCAGGAGAGCACTTCAGCACTATACTCATTTCAGGGATGAGCTGAGGCATTTGGCTTTCCCTGGCTGGTAAACACAGCTGGGGTTTTTCAGTGGAAGCTGCTGTTGGGAGTCCTGCCTTCCAGTTCCCTCCAGACAATGCCTTGCTGTTGGGGAACAGGGAACATGTTCCCTGGGGAACATGGGAACTCTGGATGAGGGTGCACAGAGAGCTTAAGCAGCAAAACCTCGAGGAAGCACCAATTGAAGAATGGCTGAGAGGAACCAAGGCAACTGTAGTCCAAGCTACAATAAAAACTGACAACATTTATTTACCTTAAATTATTTATACAAACATCAGTGTTTCTGACCTGTGCACCGAATGGTTTGTTTCACAATCTAACACTAGTTTCTCTCTGGTTAAGATCTCCCATCTTAGTTGTTCAACCAGCAGCCTGCTGATCCCTTCCTCAGATCACAGTCCCTGCAAGCCATGGCTGCATGCAGCTGCATGGAAACATCCTCCTCTCTTAAAAACTCAGATGGCACCAGCAGCTCCGCAGCACCAGATTCTGCAAGAAAACCTCTCTAGAGGGCTAAGAAGGAGGCTGGGGACAAGGGACAACTGCTTTGGGTAATTGGGCTTGCAGCCTTTCTCCTGTTGCCATCAAAACACATCTCCAAACTCCCTGGGACTTGAACTATACATCAGCAGATTTATATTTGTTCCCCTCTGTAGAGGGGTGGCCAGACAAGGTGTTGAGGCAGCGTGTCCCTCTCAAGCTCAGTTCTGGGTATTTGCCAGTATGCCCCATTGTTTCGCGCGGTGTGGGTGCCACCCGTCTCTCTGGCTGCAAAGCGCTCTTCTTCTCAAGAAGCATCAAGATCTAATCCTGACCTCTCTGTGACGCGTGAGAGCTGCTGCAGCAGGTGCTGATGCTTCTCCACCTTCTGAGTGCACAGTTCACCAACTGTTAGAGACTGACAAGGCTAATTCAGTCGCCATCTCCTCCCAGAAGCCGGGTGGGAAGGCAGCTGCTGAGAAAGCAGCATGGGCAGCCACGGCTGAGTTTCCCCCTGAGTGCTGTGGGCATTTAGTTGCTTGTCGGCTGCACAGACCAAAACCTGATGTATTAGCTTAAAACAACTACCTCTGTCGAAGCACTGAGAATTACTCAATTCTTCTCCAAGTTATGTTTTGCCATTTGCATTTCTGTCTGTTTGCAAGAAGTAATTAAATAAAGCTCTTGAAACCACGCAAATACCAAATAATATTTGTAGCCGAGGCAGCTGATTTAAAATAGTGGCACAGAAATGTCCTTCAGTGTACCTTGTACAAAGGACTATGTGAGCAATAGTGTCAGTGAGTTCTTAGAGCTCTGACTCCTGCCAGATGAAACCAGTTTAGGGAAAAGGCATTCCCAATATGGCAGGGTCCATTTTAGGGTCCCTATGTACCTACAGGGGGGAGAAAGTTTGTGGGATCAAGCTTCATCTTTCTTCAGGTAACAAAGGATGGGGAGGGGGTGGGGGGTGGCAGGGCAGGCTGGTGGAGGAGCTGCAACAAGCAGGACCTGAGAAGCTGATGTCAACTGTCCTCCAGCACAGCCTGTGGAGGAGGGAAGCAGGACACCCACAGCACTGATCAGCATGACAACTCGGCTGTCACCTTCCCCATCCCTGATGGGACCACGCTGGGCGTTACATGCTGAGACCAAAAAATTTGATGCTGGCAACCGCAGTACTGTGATTGGTAAGAGTCTGGAGAATAAAAGTAAGAGGTTAAATACAGGGTAAGAGCACACAGAAAGGAAACCAGACACAATGGATTCCCAAGGCCAATGTGCTTACCCAAGTTCTCTCTTAGCAGTGTAGGCTAAACGTGCCAGGCTGCAGCAGGGGCACCAGGGGAGAAGGCTGCTTGGGTGAAGCTTTAAGGTGCAGCTCCATGCAGTGACCATGCATCTTTGTGAGATGCTCAGTCCAGGCTTTACTCCGGATGGATGGAGCTCTTAGATGGTCTCTCAGAACCTGCCCACTGTCACGCTTTGATGTGACAAATCCCCAACCCATGTAACACAGCAGACAGCTGCTCCAGACTGTCCTTTTCTACTTGACTCTGCTCATAGAGCCCACAGGACAAAAACTAGACACCACTTTAAGTCTCACGTGCCCATCCCTGCTATGACTAATAATTAAAGTTGGATGCAAAATATGTTTTCCTGTCACTCCCTGAAGGTTAGGAAATATGGCCCAAGCAATTTGAGCCTGATAAAATGGCAACAGGTTCAAAGACAGAAGATTCAGTTTTTCCCTCTGCAAAACGGTCGCGTTTCGCCCACAGAACACCACTGTGCTGAGGTTTGGTTGTGTGCTGGGGAGGAAGACACACCACCCCAAATCACATACACGAGCAGATAAAATCTAGCAGGAAAAAGTACATTGAAGTCAGATGAAAGGAAAAGGTTAAAATTACCGTTCTTTGACAATGAAAGGGAGAAAATGAGTCACTTCGGCCTCTGTCGCCCGTACCAGTCACGGTAGGAACTAGTTGGAAATGACTGTTTACTGCGTGGCCACTTACTTGGCTCATTAATAGGCACTGACTTAATTTGGAAAGGGTTTTTAATGTCATTTTGTAATTAATATTTTTCTCAGACACATATGACACATCTTTGCATAAAACACATTTGCTTAATTTTCTTCCTTTTAACACAGCTCTTTCCATTCTCTTATACAGTTGCTTTCCCATGCTCGCTGTGGAGGCAGAACCACACAGTTCAGCCAAGAAGAGCTGAATAATAAGACACGGGAACAGATTCTCTTCCCTCCCGATTTTCTACTTCTCACGTGCAAGTGGAGCAATGGGACTTGACAGCTCTGAGTTCAAACTTAATTCATCATTAGGAAATTATTCAAAAAGCTATAACGAGATAACTAATTTAATACACTTTGCTTCAAGGTTTATTCCTTGGCTCGCTTCCCAGATATAAAGCATCTCTGTACAATTATCATGCAGATGCTGCTGAAAAGACTTTAAATGGTTGCTGCTAATTCAACAAGAATTGTTGGCATTGGCAGAAGAAATTAGAGGAAAACTGAAGTTGACTGAAAACTCAACTGATCCCTAAGAGGAACATGGTCGAGATAGACAGCGTGGAGTTATTTAGCCGCAGTGTCGGTAGCTACAAGTCCCCACCAGAACCCCTGATGTTGGCTCTGTGTTGTGGAGGACCAGCATGGCACAATTCTGAGTAGGTGTCAGAAGCATTCCGGTCGATGCCGGTGCTTAAGCTCCCACAGACTTTAGGGAAAGGCGGCTGCGTGGGTGCCATTGCTGACGAAGTTGAGAGCACCTGTAGTCTTAGGCCTTCGTACACTGCCCGGGGCTTTGGAGGTGGAGATGCAACGGAAAAGCAGCGATGGGACTAAGTGATGGCATTTGTCTGGGAAAGGGACACTGGGACGGGTAATTTCACAGTGACAGAATAACTGTATTGCTTCATGTGCCCTGAGGGGATGCAAAATCTCCACCCTCGGAGATTTCTGAAACTGGGTGTGACCTTGAGCAAGCCTGTCTGACCTGGGAGTCCTGGTGGACAACAGGTTAACCATGAGCCAGCAATGTGCCTTCATGGCCAAGAAAGCCAGTGGCATACTGGGGTGTCTCAAGAGAAGTGTGGCCAGCAGGCCACGGGAGGTTCTCCTCCCCCTCTGCTCTGCCTTGATGAGGCCTCATCTGGCATAGCACATGCAGTTCTGGGCTCCCCAGTTCAGTTCAAGGAGGACAGGGAGCTACTGGAGAGGGTACAAAAAAAGGGCTAGGAAGATGATGAGGGGGAGAAGCTGAGGAACTTGGAACCTTTAAGCCTAGAGAAGACTGAGGGAGGAATCTTATCAATGCTTATAAATACTTGAGAGGTGGGTGTCAGGAGGGTGAGGTCAGTCTTTTTTCAGTGGTGCCCAGTGACAGGACAAAAGACAATGGGCACAAACCTGAGTATAGGAAGCTCCACTGTGAGGGTGACAGATTACTGGAACAGGCTGCCCGGAGAGGTTGTGGAGTCTCCTGTGGAGACATTCAAGACCCACCTGGATGCTGTCCTGTGCAGCCTGCTCTAGGTGATCCTGCTCTGACAGGAGGAGTTGGACTAGATGTTCTTCAGAGATCACTTCCAATCCTGATCACTCTGTGTCTTGAATTTAGCCCTGGGGTGAGGACAGAGACCTCCAGGGCTTCTCCTCTGCCTGATCCATTCTGTGGTCCGACAGCCCTGCTGAGCTGATGCAGGGCTGGACCACCCACACAAGGGTGGCAGCACACAGAGCTGGGAAAGAGGAGTTGGTGTGAGCAGGGAACAGTGCAGGAATCAGACAACCGTGTGGGAGTCCCACCGCAACGTGTTGGGATTTTTCCCCCCACCTTTAAATATTTGAAGGCTGTGACTGCTCTGTCTCCTAAGTAACTGTAAGTAAATGGTACCACGCGCACACCGCAGTGCAATTCCTAACGGGATCTGCTCCAGCGACACGAACAGTTCGGAGAAATGAACAGGCACAGACTTGTGCCAGACAGCTCAGCAGTGCTGAGGACAGAGGATGAGGGAGAGACAGGACGGGTCTCACTGCCGAGATGCTTCCAGGACATGCGGGTTTCTTCCCTAGCTCTGTCATAGATTTGGCCTGGGACAAACCAGTTGAGAACCTGCGCCCTAGCTGTGCTGTGGAGGAAATTTGTTTCCCTTTTCTGTTCTGACTGTAAACTTCAGGCAAGGAATGTTTCTCTATTTATACAACATCCTCCTAGTCCTAACAGCAATCCCTGAGCAGTACTGGGATAAGATGGCAATACTCAACAGGAGGACGAATCCAAAGAGACCGGACAGAGAAGACGGATGACGTGTGCAATTTAATACAAGAGCAGCCTAGCAGAGGGGGGTTTGCCAGCACCGAAAGGAAAACTGCTCCACCTGCTCATAAACCACGAGACAGGGACGGGGGAAGAGTCAAGGCAGCCTCTCAGCTAACGCTCTCAAGGGCTGCTATTTGGAGAGCTCAGATATGGAGGAAAGACCACACTGATCATTTTGACAACATTCACACGAGTAGAAGTACAATGGTTACAGTCCTGAAGGCAACAGTCCACGTGTGGAACTAAGGCAACTGGAGATACCTAACTTCAATGAGATTCCTTTCCCAGAGGTGAGCCTCATGGCAATAAGAATTGAAGTGTAATCCACAAGAAGGTGCTGAGGTGTGGTTTTTTCAGCTGCATTTAGCTGAATTTCCTCCACTGTTCAAGCCACAGCCCAGCATTTACCAGAAAGACTCCTTCATTCGCTGACTTCAGCCTGCTCTGGGGCACTGCACTTCCCCTGCACTGTGTCGCCCCCTTACGAGTCCCTTCACGGATCCCAACAGTGGCACAGGCCTCCTTTTTACAAGATCCAACATTGCTTTTCTCAAGGACTAATCTAAAACCATAGTTCTTGCAGAATTTCAGCAGCTGAGCACCCAAGACTCTCTGCCTTCACAATGGCCAGTGTATGAGCCCTCCAGAACACGCTCTGCGGCACATGCAGAGGCTCAGGTCTCCCCTGCCAGGGCTGTGTCCCTTCAGTTGTACAGAGCTCTAGCTGATACCTAGCAGCTCTTTTTCTGTTATTGTTTTTTAACTGAGGAAGCCACATACCTGGTCCAAACGTTCTTGTGTGAGAGAAAGCCCACTGCCACGTGACTGTTCATTTTGGAAGCTGTACAGCAAAATAAAGCCAGCAAGCCACCTTTACAAAGGATCGCTTTCCTTACGTGGACACGTTACGATGCAGACCAGTCATGTCAAACGTGGTTCAGATTGATGGTCACTGTAAGTTTTACAGGCTATTAAAGTAATTCACAAGTTATTCCAAGAAAAATAAATTATATCTTGTATAAAATAATCCATGGGAGACTCTAGTAAAGAACAATCATTCCTTACTTTCAGGACAACTTTAAAAAGCACAACATATGCACACAGCATTGTCAAGGTAGTTCCCCTCGTTCATCAGCAAGGTTCAGTCAGATCCACAACGCTGGGTCTGGGATGTTTGAAAAGATTAAATAAGTCTGGAGTTTTGCAGGAACTGGATGAGCACTTGGTAGACAAACTTGTACTGGGCTATGGTCTGGATCATGAACATCCTCTGCTCCCGCAGGTGCCTCAGCATCACGGGAACATCCATCTTCTGCAAAGCACAAAAATAAAAGCATAAGGATGTTGCTTCCTGAAATCAAACAATCACTGTCTCAGCTATCCATTACCTGTTACGGGGAACTCTACTGTAGTTATGGAACAGGATGAATTCCAATCAACTGCAGTGAAATATTACAGGTTTTTTTCCCCCTCCTGACTTTCATTTCAAAGAATATTACAGCAGTATATAAGGGTTCTGCACATCCAGTGCTTTCCCCACTAAAGCTTAAGGGCATTTCTGGACTGATGGAAGGGGGCAGATGACCAAAGATGTGTCTTCCAGTTGTGTACCACTGGTTACCTCTCAGTGGATCATCAAGCGGCTATGTAATAAAAGACTGCTTCTCTCTGGAGTGTTTTCAACTCAGTAAGATAAAGCCAATGTGTTTTACTTTCTCAGATTAGAGGCTAGATATCTATCAGGAAGGTCCAGTACAAAACTTACACCAGCCAAGATTCTGTGGCTCAGCTCAGACTCTACCTCCGAATGCATCAACAGGCCCCGTGCGCTCTGAACTGTGCTAAGGCTTAGATCTGAGAGACTTTTTAAACAGCCCACTGGCACCAGCATCATACAAACAAAGGTTCCTGGACTAAAATAAAAGTGCAGGCAAACAGAGTGACCCTGCCACTGAAAGAGAACTCCCTGTCACCACACGATCCAGAAAGTTTTGACACCTGACCTCCCCCAGCCAAGTCTACACTAGCAAGTAACGATCTGGAAAAAATATATCTGTGACGTGAAATGATACACACTGCACAGACTTCAGGCTAGCCTTGGTCTGCCACCATCTACTGAACCTCCACTAGCAGCTGGACCACAAGGTGCTCTCCAAGACAGCATCTTCCAGTCTAGTTTCATGCAAAAGAAATTCACTTGCATGCCCTGAAAATGCTCTGCAGCAGGAATAAAGCACTGTAAGGGTGAACAGACCCAGAGATCCCCTGTGAAAGACCATTCCAGACCCCACCGAGCACACTGGGGCACCTACAGCCTGTAATGATCCAGCTCAAAAAACAAATGAGCTGTGTGAGACAGCATCCCAGGTGGCAGAGTGCTAGAAATCACTAAAAATTTCATTAGGTGTTACCACTGGATCACCAGCATTTGGGAACAACCAACCTACGATGTTGTTGTATCTGTTAGAGCAGGCCCAGGAGGAGCTACTCAGAAGTTCCTGAGCCATGAAACTCAGCCTGCCCACTCAAATTAAAGGGCACCTAATAGGACCCAAGATGAGGGATACAAACTTCCTGTGGCTGCAGTATATACAGGCACTAAGATACAAGGAAGCTCTAAAGCAGTTCAGGGTATGCAGCTGAAAATAAGAGAGAACCTCTATCAGGCCACACAAATGGCATGTTCCAATGCCAGTTTGCCATCCCAGAACTCTTTTGGCTGAGATGAGGAACATAATGACAAGGACCGAGAAACGGAGATTGCTGCTAACCCTTGGAGGCATGACTGAGCATGGAGCCTGCTTCTACACATGCTGGAAGTTTTCTGGAAAGTTTGAAGTGAAAAACATACCACGTATAGATTTCTGTCCTTGTATATAAAAGCGAGGGTCTCCAGTCTGTGCAAACAAGCCCTGACTCACAGCTGTCACTTTCTGGGCTGAAAACTCTGCCGCGTGCCCCTACAGGCTGCACTAAAAGGACATCTCTAAAGAGTCATCAACCGTAAAGAACTGTGATGAGTAATGTCATATTATCTTTAAATGGGTGCAAAGGAAAATGTCAGCTCTTTCCCGTTACCCCAGGTCACTTGGAGAAAACCTCCCCACGGGCTCGGATGCTTGCGAAAGCCACGCGGTCCCTGCTGGGCAATCACGTGGAACCTGATCTCACCTCAACAGCTACAGCAAAAACTCTGGCCAGCTTCAACCGACACGCCACACCATGCTCCCTCTCAGCAGCTCAGCACTTGACAGCTCGTTGATTTTCACTGGGCACACAGTGATCTGTGCACCTCCTCGAAATGGAATAAGCCTTGACCTAGCCTCAGAAATGAAAGAAAAACCCATCCTGCCTATTTGACCTTGCTGTCTGTAGTTAACTTAGTGTCTTACTCCAGGTAAGCAGATCCTTCAAACTCGCCCCACAACAACGCACAAGTCAAGAAAAGGCAGGTAATGTTTGTTAAGGTGGCATTTGCAAGAAGAACAAACAAAAGTGCTACTCATTTGTGACTCCCAGACTAGAGGATCTCCCCCATGAAAACACACTGCATCCGCAGTCACGAGTTAATGATGTCCCGGTGCCGAGGCCCAACTGGAGTTTGGCAGAGCAGGAGCTCAACTACTTTCTACATGTCTACAGCCGTAAAGGTGTAATAATATGACATATTACTTACTATACATCAGGTTACTGAAACTATATCCTTGCAGTGAGGCACTCAGCTTTAGACTCGCCCAGAAGCCACAGTGACGGCAGCTGTACAGGATTTGATTAAATGTGGCTTTTTTACCTAAACCCAAAACCTCAAAATCAAGAGTTTTGGCTTTAGTTTGAGCCCTGCTGCAGCCTTTCCAGAACGGTCTGTATCAGTGCTGTCACTCTCCCTCCCCTGTTTTCCTTTCACCACCAAAACATCAACACTAATAAAACTACTTACTAGGACACTTCTGAAGAAATCAACCAGTTCATCAGACTAAAGCATTTTAAGTATTATGTCATTTTATTTCAGGGGGGGGTGTGTATGGAAAAACAATTATCCTGATTCAAAATAAACCAGTAAGGCTGCAGCACGAGAAGGACTCTCCCTTGCACAGAACGCCACATCTGTCACAAAGTGAAAACATAGTGCTTTGCTAATAACAAAACCTTATGATTTTTCATCTTTCTTTTAATTGGGTTTTAACAAATCAAAAACATTAACTTAGCTCAATCTAGAGCAACAAATCCCTTAAGGAAAAGTCTCTTTAATATTAATATTAATAATTATTTCCACCATCAATCAAGACAAAAGAATGCTTTAATTAAGGGACATCAGAGAAATCCCTTATTATTGAGCACTGCCATCAGCTCCTAGTGAAGTTGATGAGAATTCTTTTGAATGTCAAGGCTCACCCCCATGCTCTGATGTTGCGGTACCGCCTTTGCCTCCATTTGCTACTCAGCTACTCTTTGCCAAATAGGTGACTTCTGTAAACCGCAGACAAACCGAGGTGGCCAAAACATGTTGCACAAGTGTTGGTGCCTGTTCCTGGCACACCATTCTCCTGCAGAGGTTACTGCAAAGCAGACACAGCTACGTAGTACCAACCAGGAACGGCTCCTGCAACCAGACAGATTTCCTCTGGCGTGTAGAGATTTCATGGCTGCCGTGTAAACGACAGAAGCAGTTGCTTCCAAATGCCAGCATGTTCGGACAGAAGTCAAGCCAGCTCAAGAGTCAGAGCTCTTGCTCCACAGAAGAGCAGTCAGCACAGGAAGGCTGCAGGATTCCCTCATCACGTACTTGTCGGTCCCCTCTGTCTGGGCCAGTTCCTCCTTCGCCTTCCTCACCACTTATCCCACCCCTCACATGAAAAGGAAAGTGTGAATCGTGACAGGAATCTAAAGGACAGCTTCACCTGCAGCAAGGCCCAGCCTGAGTCAGAGAAGGTCCATCTCAGCTGAACCCAGCCCAGGTTCTCGACATGACCCTGTAACTACAGAATGACAAGCCACTGTGGGGAGGTGATGGAAAACAAGGACTTCTTGCATCACCTTTTTTAAAAATAGTGATGAAGAGGAGATTGCACTGGTATTTCCTTGCTTTTGAATGAGTCAGAAAGTCACTCTTTGTGTAGTGCCTGGCACAGAAAGGCTCCAACTGATAACTCCTCTATAGCAACACAGAAGCAGGTGAGCATGTCAGGTGAGCATGTCCAGTCCTGCATTTCAAGCAACCCACCCAGAAGATAATTCAAAGGAGGGCAAGTGACACATATCTGTCACTCCTGCAGTGTTTTTATCTCTACAAGAGGTTTTGGACCTGGAGCAGTTTCTTTGGCAACAGAAATCCACAGTTTCAATAGGTGTCTTGTACAAACTGTGTGGCACATTGCTATTCAAGATGTGATCGACTTCCTGGACAGTTCCCCTTGACACAGGCAAAAAGTGAGTTGCTACACATCATTACTCTGCTGGTGCTCTTTGTCTTAATTCCAGATTGTATTACTACTCTTGTGATAATGGCTGTGGTTCCTAAAATTGTACTCCCCAACATACACATATCTTTTTCTTCAGATACGGTTAAGTTTTGTTCCAGAGGAGATCAGAGGCGATACAAGAGAGAGGAGGCAGCCTAGAGACTGAATGCAGATGGCAGAAAAATTTACTTAAAAGAGCAAGGAAGCTGACATTGTTCTTTAGCCTCAGGTAGCCCTTGTAAACACACCTTCTCTAGACTGTTAAGTACAGGCGTGAATTGCACTGAATTCTTCAAAGAGAGAAAAGTGTCCTAATTTTGAACTTATTAAAATAATACTAATAAACTGCACATAATACCAACTCAAAGTACAACAAGTAACCCACCATGGGAAATCTCTGCCTGTTGCATTCGAGGCCCTTGTCTCAAAGGTAACACAAAGCACTTCAGCACCTTTTCATTTTGACCTCAGAACCATAGCCAGTTGTTCAAGGAATGAGCCCAGGGCTTTTCCTGAGAAAGAGGCTGACTTACGTCGTTATGCTCCAAGCACCCGATCATGAGTTCTGTTAGGATAACCACGCCAGTCCTTCCGACCCCGGCGCTGCAGTGAACCACGATCGGAGGGTTGCAGTTGTTGCTGCTGTCCAACACGCTGTTGGTGTGGCGACGCACCGACTGGATCTCCTCCAAGTAAGCTGCAAAAGAAAATACACACAGGGTTGGAAACGTCTATACATCCAAATGTAAAAATTGGGGGGAAAAAAAAGGACTATGGAAAAGTAATTCTTTGTCAAAGTAGCAATAATTCATGGTTTTTACAACATACTAATTGCTCTGGCCAGGGTGCACTGAACAGCACTGAATCCAGCAAGTACCAGCTGGGTGTCAATTATTACTTGGGAATCTGTTCCTTTAAATTAAATAGTCCTTTTAAAAAATCAAATTCTGTCTTCCCCTCTGCAAATCTCCAGGTCCCCTAAGCAGATGATTCTAGACATTACTTACAGAGACTCCTGCTATTAACAGGCTGGGATTGAAACAACAGCTAAGTCCCACTGAAAGTACTGCCTGTCAAAGCCAGTATCAGATGGGAAGCAAGCATCCATCTGGCCTGTTTCTCCCTTCTAGAGTGAGGCAGAACGTCACCCACCCCACTGCTCAGGGTTTGTTTCTCAACAGCTACAAGCCCTCCTGGGAGCTCACTGTCTTTGTTTCCCCTGAAGCAGTTTCTAGAAAGTGCATGAATGAAGAGCAGTGTCTTGTGTGACTGTCCCAGTGCTGCTCAATGCATTCCAGTGTCAGACCGCAGAGAGTTCCTTTCCTACTGGAAGCCCACCTGGTTAGATAAATGCACCATAACTCTGACTCTGACCTCCAGGCATTGCTCCAGCACAGCCGAGATGCCATGACAAGGATAACAGGCCTCACCCAGAAAGACATAACCAGGTTCATTACTTGTAGACACTTAGCTTCCCACCAGTCAGACTGGGGAGTGAGATCCAAGCCAAACTCTCCTGCCCAGGCTCTTGGTGTCACAGCACTGCAGCCTTGAGCAGACCTTTCCACACAGGCAGGCTGTGACTGGAGGGCTACCAACATGAGAAAAGCTGCATTTTAATGCACACAGCACATCAGGACTGTACGTGGTGGCAAACAATGGGACAGAGGAAATGGGGACAATCAGGTCCCAATTACTGCCATGTCCAACCACAGCTATGTGGGTTGGCAGGAGAAACAAAGTACAAAAACTAGGAACAGGGCAACAGCTCTGCCTTGCAGACAGATCCCATGACACTCCTCCTCCAAAGCTGAAATGTCATTTTCATTTTCTGCCCTGATGGCACAACTGGGGAAGGAAGAGCATGTTACTTACACCAAGCTCACAGCAGTGCGGATCACTAAAGGACTGTAGCTGTGCCAAGACTAAAGTGGAGCTAAGGGGCCTTGCTAAGAGAGGACTTAGCTGCAAAGATTTTGGGAATTAAGAGGAAAAGCATCTCCTGCCATCAGCCCACCACGTACAGAGCCCCTGAGTGATAACAAAGATCTCTGCATCTCGCCCCACTGCAGTGCCAGAGATGCAGCTTTAATTGAGTAACGGCTGAAGTCCTACCACTTCACACGGCAGCCTTTACACTTGGCAAGAAGGAGGAAGCGCTACTAACTCGTTGCAGATGGATGCAAGGGTGCTGTTTTTGGCAATGCCTGAGCCAGGACCACGATTCACTGGGAAGGCCCTTGCCATTGCCGAGGTACGTGTGGTTAGGTGTGTGGCAGTGAGTTCTGACTTGCTGCTGACGTGAGGGAGCCCTCTGCTCCTCTGCGACAAGCCCAGCGCCTCTGGGTACGAAACGCTGTCTGTCAGCAATAAGGGCCTCCTGTGACACCAGGGCTGTGCCGTGTTTCACTAACATCTCATCTTCTCCGATCACATTTGTGTGCAGCCTAGGATCTCCTACACTCATTAGTTAGCTGGGAAGTGGCAGTAACTTATGCTGACAGATCAGCCAGCAGAGGTATCCTATTATTTGAAACTTCCTGAGTCTTTAGCACTGCAGCTACCTCTGATTTTTTCCCGTTACGTCATGTTTTGAAGGACCAATATCCACAGTCACCTCAGATTCTATTTCTTCAATACCACTTTTCCCCCTCCAAATCGCAGCAAAGGACAACCCAGTGGAGGCCTTTGTATGCCACAGCATTAGCCATTTAACATCAATCCCAACTCCAACAAAGTGCAATTAATCCAATGTAAGCAACCTCTTCCTTGATGTATTTTATCAAGCAAGTCAAAGAAATCTTACATAAAAAGCCTTGGACTTCTTCTGGGCACCCATGGTCTGGCCAGTCAGTATACTGCAAATGCCACACTGTCCTCTCTTGTCCAGAGAGAAGATGCTTGACCTTCAGACCAGTAGTTGCATAGCAGCCAGAGTCTGTGCGGAACTTGGTTGTCACCTTGAACTTCCCATAAGTGGCGGAGCTGTGCTTAGAGCCCAGTTTAGGCCAATAACGATGACTCTTACTTCTTCCTCCCTCCTTAATAAGCAAAAAACCAAACAAACAATAGCCATTAGTTTCTGCAATTACAATTTTCTACAGAGGGCATAAAACCTGCACACAAGCCAACCAGTCTCTACTTCTAACTGCTGAAAGAACAAGGAGCATCCCACAAAGTAAAACAAGAACAAAACCAAAAAAAAGGCCTTTAAAAATTCTGCTCAGAAATATTACATGGCTGAGAAAGCACTTTAAGAACTAACTTTTCTCATGGCAAAAGCCAGCTATTGCCTACAACACCTTGGTAAATATTCTCCTCCTGGGGAAGCTTCTCCTTTAAATGGAAGGAGATTTTCTTCAACAGCTTCTGAGTATCTGTTGTTGCTCAGCCCTGGGAACTGGTGAATGACTTGGTGTGCTATGGCCTTCCCTGTGTCATAAGCTAATAAAGCAGAAGGCCATGTTAGGTAGCTATGTGCACCAGGTTTTATAGCGCTGCACACAGCTCTTGGATTACAGTAGAAAGAACTGCTTTGCTTGGCATAAGAATAAAAAGTTGGGGGGTTTGGTCTGGGTTTTTTTTTTAATACGGACACTGCTACGGAAACAAGAGCTTCTGGTCTCTCTTCAGCTGATAAGAGTGATGGTATGCAGAACCGGCCTTGGATGGGGTGGAAGTCTGTGTCATTATAACCAGGAGCAGTTCAGCTCTGGCATTCCAATGGAAACACCTTTGTTTGGTTTGGTCTGCCTGAAGCCAAGCGGGGAGAAAGGGGGTTCTGCTTGTTTCCCTTTAGTACTCTCCAGACCCAGTATCAGAAAGTCACAAAGTACTGAAGCAACAGGAGCCTGTGTTCAAGCAGGGTGAGAGGAAAAAGGGATATTGATAGAAAAATCAGGCTACTGGCACAGTAACAGCAGAAGTGCTGACATCAGAAAGCTGTATTATTCTGTGACTTAACATACCTCTTCAGCTGTGACCATGGCTATAACATTCACCCCCTGTTCCCACACCATCTGCCAGAAGTCATGGCACGTGTGTGGCAGAGGCCCTTGGGTAGCAATGTAGTGCCACTCCTCGCCTCCTACAGTCACCTGGGAGTAAGGGACAAAAACACAAATACAGTCAGTGCCCAAATTCTCAGCAGTGCCTGTGCCAGAATTGCCCTTTAAACAAAAGGGATCATACCAAAACCTTTACTTCTTTGTTCTTCCATTTTTGTCCAAAATTTTGAACAAGAACCATCCTTTTGATAAGAGCAAATCTGACAAAACACAATCTTTGGTGTTTCCAAGTCCTTTCTTGATGCCAGTAAACATAAAGCTTTGAGCAAGATGTCATCTGTTTTTCTTGCCATTGCATCTGGGTCATAGAGATGAAATAAGTGGGGGGGGTTCTGAGGCCCTGTTTCTGATATAGCCTGAGTACAAATAAGCACCTGATTGACTTCCCTGGGCTTGGTGACAGACTCAGGGATGAAAGAAGAGCTGAGCACCAGAGGAAGTGTCTGTATGCAGTAAAACAGCATCACACTGCTGCAAATCAACACACAGTGGTGCCGGAAGCCTGAATGCAAGGGACATTTTGCACGGGGAAAGCTAACAGCCTCTGCTGTTTGGACCTCCCTCAATTATTTTCCACTCAGGTGACAAAATAATTTCTTAAACAGATTCTTACTACGCTGATCACTGCTGAAGGTGAGGCCAAGCTGTCCCCAGAGGATGCGGTTTTGGCCCCATGACTGTGTGTCACACAGAGCACAAACAGACCCATTGACAGCTAGTGATGAGATTGAGACTTCATTTCAACCTATTCTTCCTCGTGCATCTTTGTTTTTCAGTTCAGAAGCTGAAAACTGCTATAAAGTAAATCTAGCACATTAAATAGACCTCAACCACCATATGAAATTTAAAGCTATCTGAAGCTGTAGTCATGTAAATATTTCCCAATACAGAAATGGATTGCCAACCACATCTTATAAAAATATTTGTGTAGTTGCATGACAACACATAATGAAATTATTTCTAAAGCACTAATGCACAGATTTACACGCTATGAGTTACGTAGTGTCCTGAACAGACCCAGCATCACCTTTGAGTTACTCAGTACAAAACACTGCATCATTTACCTGAGGCAGACCTTCATACTTAGGCAGTTAAACAATAAAAAATAATAAGAAAAAAAATCACTTGTACGTAAAAAGTTATTTTATGACAGATTATTTGCTAAACATCAGGAAAGGTTTATACAAGAAAACTCCAAAGCTTTTTTCAACATTTTAAGTAAAAAGCCAAACCACTTCTAGAGCTACTAGATACTACTGAAAAATGCGCTCACCAGCAAAAAGCAAACCCAGAGGAACTAATTATTTTGGAAAGTTAAAATACTTTTCCTTCTCAGGCTAAGACCTCTTAATTCCACATGTTAGCCCAGGGCCACTTCTCAAAACAAAGTTATAAATCCCAGGGCAGATGATTTACAACAGAAATGCTGACACATCCATAAATATCAAGGTGCTGGCGGACAACGTTACAAGGAACTATCAATAACTGTGACAGGTTTAAGCATATACTACGTTTGAGGTACAGGCCTTTGAACGCAGTTTCAGAAACAGAATCTATCTATCTGTTATTCAAACAGCTGTTCATTAAGCAGAGTTACTTGGGGTTTTTACACCCCTAACCACCATAGCGTTTGCATGGCAACAAATTTTTCACTGCACTGAAAATGGGTTTTCAACCCCGCACTGCAGCTCGGTTTCTTATTTCCTGCTACGTGGCCTTCTCCTCTGTGAACGACAGGTACAAAACTGCAAGACCAACGTAGGTAAGCTCCTCGGGTTCTTGTATGAGGTGGGAACGAAGATAAACTGCACGGCACTAAGCGGCATCTCCCGCGTGGACTGGCCTTGCGCTCCCATGCTCGTCTGCAGCCCCGTGTGCTGGCGTAGTGTTACTGAGATTTTTAAGTGACTACTGACCTGGCCCAAACAGTCAGATGAAGTGGTCTTAAGGACTTTTTTTGCTTAATCCATGAATTTAATTACACTTGGTCTCTCTGGTACAGATGACGACCGTAGTGTTTTAACAGCAAAGGTCAGTGGTAATAAGTAAGAAGAAAAATGCTGTAAAATTGTGGGGCTTGCAGACTGAGCTGGAATCCTCCAGGCACGGATCTTATCATGATGATATAGGAGTTTTCTTTGTCTACCGACTTCTGGTCCAAATATCCAGCCTCCTGGCACATGATACGAAAGGACCATAAATAGTCTGGAGGGAATAGGATGCCTGGAATGTTTACTGCATTCTAATGTCCTGACTGCAGGATATTAAAAATTGGCTACTGGGCGGCAAACACACATGCACACACACTGCAGATGCGATTTCACCTTCTAAGCAAAAGCACATCTGCTTGGCTTCCGTGCGCGCCCCGACGAGTGTGAGCTGGCAGGGATCACTGCCATGCATCAGAACACTGGTCCCTGTTCCTGGGTGCTCTATGAATGCGAGACGCGTGCGTGTCCAGCTCTGACACAAGAGGTAAAATGTGGACTCAAACCCAGCCAGGGAAAATTCTTTTCTGGGTAGTATTGCTTTGTGAGCATAACTTATGTTAGGAATCTCTTTTTTTTTTTTTTGCCTCCTAACAAAGTAGATGAAAAATTTTGGGCTCAGAAATCCATCATCATGGCAACCTCTGATTATGCAAAAAAACTCAGTATCTGCTACCTACCAGGCTATACAGAAAAGTGATAACCTGCCAGGATCCTGTTTCAGAAACTGGTTTGAATCAACAGGATTCAACACTGTAAATCACACCCAAGGAGGCCAGCAAGTCTCTTTAAACTTTTAAAGAGCTTTTACTCCAGGAAAATATTCATTTAACAGGACATGTTATTTATTATTTTCAATTATTTCTTTTTAATTTGGGTTTTGACAATGAGAAAAAGCAGACAGGCATTTCTGGCAACAAGAGAATCTCTCATCTGAGAGACAGGACTGCTATTACTTCTCTCAGGATAAATGCCAACAAAGGACTTTGCTACTGGAAGCCTAAAGAAAAACAAGCAACTGCAGCCACTGCAGGACAGTTCTCTGTTGAAATTGGCAATGTTGGTAAGTAACAGAATCAAACCATATCTTAAATTCTTTCTACATTGAATTAACAAAAAGAAAACTGACGTATCTTGATGAAAACTTATTCTGAAGCACAGAGGCAGTATGCAAGCAGAGACACAGGGACCTGAGTAGTAAGGTGTTCTCTTTTTCATCACTCACTTTAAAAGTTCTCTTTTAAAAATCGCTCAACTCTCATGATAAACAGGAATAAAATAATGATATACTGTGGTATATCTAACCACAGCATCTATGTGAACATGCATTCCTCATAACTACTTATTTGTTCTTCAGGTATGGAACTGGATCATATCCTATATGCTTGTAAATGGAAAAAATATTTTCGGCAAACCTTGTGCAGTATTTCATCCAGGCTGCACCATTCGGTTGCGGGACTCACTCTGCAGGGGCTGTAGCGGTGTCCCAGTGGCCTGCTGTGGCTGTTGGGACCCACAAATCAGAACATGCACCAAGCGAGTACAGGGGTCTGTCTGCAGCTGTCTGTCTCAACTAGAAAACTTCCACTGGCGGAAGCTCTGACTATATTGCTCTTTAGGAGTGACATCTCCTCGCCCCACGCTTAGCTGCTTTTTCTTTCAGGTACAGGGTCATGACAACCCTATCACACTGGAGATACTGGGCATAAAATAAGTAAAGATGCCTCACAAATGACTTCCTAGTCTCTAGTAAATAAACCAACTCACACTTGCTAGCCAAAGGGGGCTTTAGAGATGTCCATGATTACAAAGATGCAACGATGCGTTCTGACCAAGGTAACTTTTCAGAATTTCTGGTGTTACAGAAAATGCTGCTGTGATTCCAGAAATGCAGACAAAGCTGTAATACCTTTAACAATATTTAACGATACCTTCATTTGCAAAGCAAAGGTCGAGAAAGCTTTTACCTTTACGTGGGAAGCATTGATGTAGCCTGTATTGTTTTCTTTGGTTGGCACCAGCTCCACTCGGTTCTCCTCGTAAGGAACGACCTCCCTGATGCGGTTGCGCTCGGTGTTTTCAGGCAAGGCAGCAGTGGTGAAGATGCCATCTACCTTTTTCTTTGGAATCTGCTCGTATTCTGTAAACACCATCCCCTCCTCCAGCTTCCTCTTCAAGATTTTGCACTAAGATTTAAGAAGAAAGGAACACCGATCCATTCATGCTTCCTGGAAGAACATTTACCACTAGACATCCATCAGTTATTTGAATTTCAACGTACAGTCACAGCACTCCCTCACGCACTCTTGTTTTCTATTGCAGTCATCTGAGGACACATGCCATGGTCTCATTTCTACTGAATGTAACTACTAACAAATGTTACATTTTTACATTCCACCTCCACATTTTTTAAGACCGATACCATAAAAAGCAAAGCTGTGTTAAATACAAGCCTGGCTCGGTATGAGTTGGTATGTGATGTCACCACAACAGCCGCTTGTAAAAATATTTTTATCTTTTTAGGAAGATCACACTGTGAGAAGTATGACATGGTCCACGTCGCCAAAATACTCCCTAACTCGCGCGCGTGTGATTTCTGTGGTTGAGGAAAACTCCACACACGTACGGGAGGAGGTTAAGCTCTGTCATCTGCCTACCAGACAACACAAGGCTGCATATTTCTACACAGAAAGCCAGGAAGATTCTTTGCAAATATGTTCCTCAAATCTTAATGGCTGTGTTTTTGATTTCTGAAATTCCATATACATGCACACACCCACATGCACAAGAATCAGGACGCAAACAATTTCTTTTTTTTTAATTAGATGTTGCTAACTGAACTCTTTAGCTGCATCAGAACATGAAAGGAGATATCTACAGGTAAGCACTGTAGAAAGATTGCCTGATCAAGTGAAAACTGTGCAAAATGTCACATTCAGATCTTGACATTGTGAGACATTGTATGGCCACATGAAATGGTTAAACACCTCAATTTTCACCAGCTTCAGTAAACTTTCACGCTTTGTCAGCATCCCAAGACACACAAGTGTTAAACACAGACCTTTGCCATTAATGGCTCTGAAACATTTTAAGAGATTTTTTTTTTTACATTTTAAATAAAATATTAATAATTTTAAAAACATCGCACTCCTGGGAACAAAGGGAACGAGCAACATTTCATGAGCCTCCATCTTACCCTCTCATCCATTGGCACCTTGGTGACTTCATCTTGGCTGTCCTCCGGCACTGGAACCCTAGCAACCGAGAGTCCGTTCAGTGCTGCCAACATCAAGGGCCTCTTCTGTGCCTCCAGGCCTGCCATCTTCTGCTTTTCTAGATTCTTTTGGCAAGAAAAGGCACGTTTTCATCTCTGTGTGATTATTTATAATGCCAGTAAAATGCTGGAATGTTTTTTTAATCTCCAAAATCTGCAACTCTCTGGCCAAGGAATGCAGATGATCACCATTAGCATCGTAAATTCAAATACAACCTCTATTCTTCCTGTTATTCCTCAAAGGCCTGCTCCTACATGAGCACAGAATTTTAATTTCAAAGAAGCAATCTCAGCGTGTAATACAGTTTACATGCCATCAAAAGACATAAATTCAATCCTGAGCACTTTTCTGCAAACATTACTCTGAATGTAGGACACACAAAGCATCACCCTATTACGTTAAAGCAGCACTGCTGTAGCCATGGTACCTGGGGCATCTTTTGAAAAGCAATGATTTCAATCTACTACAACAAACAGCAAAACACAGGACAGTTGTTTCTCTTCAGCCATGGTAATACTTAAAATGAGAAGTCTTCTGATGCACTCGGCTAGTGTGGCAACTGGAATAGCACCACAATATAGTTCACACTAAAAACTGAGCTCACAAGTTCCAGAAACCTGTATATCGTATTATGCTGTGACACAGAGAACCCAAGCATGAATTTTAAATCCATCCTGCTGCTCTCCTTTTGCTTCTGGGAGCTGGAAGATTAAGCAAGATGACAGACCTCCTCTAGAAGGAGAGAAGTTATGTATGGATCTTTTATGCCCTTTACTTATCAGTTCTTTCTGCTGGATTTGAAAGGGGAGACAAGTACAAGGGAAGCCTGGTTCTCAGCATGTATATGGAAGCTTTGGTCACCACACAAGCCAAGCTCAGGTCCTGGAAACACACTAATGAATTTTAATTCCACCAGACATATGTAAATGGCTTGACTTTTCAAAAGCCTAGGTGCTTTTTCCTCACCACTGGCTTCCTCCAGAGTGCTAAGTTTAAAAAAAAAAAGTAAATAGCCAAACAAACAACCAGAAAAAAAAGATAATAAAAAATTCCAAACCCAGTCTACTTTTTCTTAATTCCAGAAAGCAGGAAAATGCAAGGTCTTCTCCTTTGTTTGGGGATTTTATTATTATTACTACTTGCAAGGCAAAACAGAAAAGTCTGTGTTTAAAAGGTCAAAGACATCAAATTACTATTAAAATAACATGCAATTCATGTGACAAAAGGAAGGTCTACATTCATTAAGACTGCAGATCTAGGCTGAAACCACCTTAAAAGCTTAATGCTAAGACAACCCCTTTATTTTCAAAACAACAGCAGCACCTTTTGACCAAAGGCTGCACTGAATAATTATTTAGAGGAAGAGTACTCATAACATCCCTAAGCTCTCTTCTTCCCTTCATTTTACCTAAAATCTTTTGGGTTCCTGCTTCTCAATGTTTTCTTCCCTCAGAAGGTCTAAAGAGTGTACCTATGCCTGTTGTTACACCAATGCTTACAGTGTTCACAAAATACTATATTTTATAGTCAAGTATCTATTTTAAGTTTAAAGTTTAAGATTCTGCCAGAAGTAAATTCAGTCTCCGTGATATAACTTGGTGGCCCAACTTTGATTCCCAACCATGACACCAGCATAAGGATCACCAACAAAGAAGCAGCACTATGCATACATTTACAATTTAATTTTTTTAATATACAGTTGTACTTAATCTATTTACTGATCCAAACCATGGCTCACACTTTGGTTTGTGGACCTGTATTTGTGCTTCCCAAAGCGCTGCCTCCAGCCACAGGTAAGTCACCGAACAGTAAGCGCCCCTTGGATCTCTGACATTGCTGGCAGTGGCACTGAAGCCTCTTTATTCTAAATTCATTGCAAGTTTAAACAGACCCTATTTCTCACACTTAAATATACTTTTTTAAAAAATAAACAATCCAGATCCTCAACCACCCATCCTCTACATCTGCCGCTTCTATAATTAGATATCTGTTCACTCAGTTACTGGCAAAACTGGCACTCCACGTTCTGCAGCGACCAGCGTTTTGTTCAGATAACTATGTTATATAAAAGTGGCAGGAGAGGGAATTGAAGAGAGCATGTCAAAAAGTCAGAGCTTCCATTATGTTCTATGTGGTACTGAACTCGACATCCCTGCAAACAAGGAATAAAATGCACCAAAACATAATGTCAGAAAACACATTTCGGACCCATCCTGTCCTCAAATCTGTGGGGCTACATCACCATTCAGGCTGAAAGGGAGCAGGCATTAGGGGTCTTTGCTGTCAGCATTCCTGTCACCCCACCTCGGGCTGGCACTGCTGCCAGAGCAGCAGCATTCTCAGCTGGATCAGAGAGGGATGTGGTCAGCAGCCAAGTGGCCAAGGCAGAAGCAGAAGACAAGCCTGACTGCAGTGCATGGGGTCAGCCCCTTCCATAGCCACACACACACACACACACACACACACACACACACACACAAAACCAATTGACTGTGGCACCTGACACCATATTTCCTAACCTGAGGCAAAGCAGAATCTTCTCAAACCACATGTTCCCTGTGGCTTACTGAACCAACAGACTTCTGGTATGGAGACTGACCTGTGTGGTTACTAATTTCCAAGAAGACACTGCAACAGAAGAAGGCACTTACCCTCATCATGATTTCTCTTTCTATAATGCTGTCCTCAATAGAAAACATTTCAGACACAGGCCTTTCCTTGACAGGTTCTTTCTTGACCCTCTCTTTCACACTCGTGAGGTCGGGCTCTGAGATAGAGGGCCCAAGCGAAGACCCATTTATTGCCATTTGATCAGTTCGAGAGACACTCATGGCTTTGGAGGGTCCCGGCCTCATGGCCTTGGCCCTGGCTACAGCCACAGAAATGCTAACATGGTCCTGCCTCAGGGCTCCGTTGCTGACACTTTTCCGAGGCCCGGGATACTCCGGAGGAGGTTTATTTGGTATTCTAGCCAAGGCAGCTTGCAGCTGAGCACTATACTCCATGTTCTCGTGGAGGGCCGTTATTCGTGACACCGATTCTGGGGTTTCTTCTTCCTCTTCACTTTCACTGCTGTGTATCAGCATCGTGGCATCAGAGAATGTCTTTTTGTGATGATAATGAGGAACCTGCTGAACATCATGACCCACATGAACCGACTCTTCCGGCTGCACCTGCTCCCGCAAAGTGTTCCTGCGCGGCAGAGGGGCGTTTAAAGTTTTTAATGCCATGGCTTCTATACCACGTACCATATTGCTGATGACCTCCAAACTGTGGCGCTTGTTCACAGCTGGATGATGCTTCACAGCCATGAGGGGCTCGCTGACCTCCTGCAGCGATTGATGGACAACCGGCGAGCTGTCCTCTTGGAAGGTCTTTACTGAGAGCTGGACTTTGCGAGTGACCAAGTCAGGACTGCTCCCGCTGACGTACTTGTGCCGGTGGCTCGCCAGGTCCGGGGTGCTCGTGGCAGGACGTGGGCGCGGGTATGGAGGCGGGGGTCTGAAGAGATAATTCTTTAACATGTGAGCGGTGTTGTAACTCTGGCTGCTCTGCAGCTGCATGTTAGCCAGTTCCGGTGTGCTGACAGTGTGGGATATGGCGCTGGCTGCTGCCTTACTCTGCGCAGTATTGTTGGGGTTCATTTGGTCAGACGGCGCGACGGGCTTGTTGTAGCCACTACCCTGCGGCCCGTATGAAATTGTGTAAGGATGTCTCTCTCTAATCTCAGGCTGACTGTACACTAGGTCTTCCGGCTGGTTATAAGCGTGTGTGTTTCCAATATTGAGATTTCTCAAAGACTGACTTTGGCTATCCATCTGGATCACCCCTCTCTTCATTTGCCTCATGACAGTTTCATAGTCTGGAGTCGGCCGGTAAGATGGTACTATGATTGCACTATGTCTGTGGCTAGGGATATAGTCAGCTCTCATGATGTCACTTCCAGGGATGCTCAGATTTGAGGACATTGGAGATGCCTGGATGAAGTTTTGTGAGCGATTGAGGGAGTTCATGCTGTGAGCACTGCATACGCTTCCATTGGGTCCGTTTCCATTCAAGTAGCTGAAGTCCATTGGACACCTGTCCAAACTGGTCTGAGACCTACAGTAGAAAGTTTCTTCATTTCCGTGGAAAATGCTATCTGTGTAGAGCAGAGATAAAGATGATGACAACTTTAACATACAAGGACACATTCGATGCTTACAAAACTTCAAATGCAGTCTGCACCAACAATCGCAGAGACAGCTTAACGTACAGCAACAACTGCAGGGAACGTTTGGTCTAGGGAACAAACATCCTTGGATCATTGAAATAGAACTAAACCAAAGCTACTCCTCTAAACACTCCCAACAGTCAGCAAAATATGGTAGTTCAGATCCTTGTGGGAGATATGAAAGGGGAAAGAGAGGAAGTGTTTTTGCCTGGGGTGTCAAAGAAGAACAAAGGGGCATCTCCTCCCTCAGGATCCTTGGAAAGATTCACCACAGCTGCCACCACCTTAAATACCTAGTGCTGCCAATGAATAGCAATCCTAAAAATTCTCCTGCCTGTGTGTTTTTTAGTATGTTTTTTGCTTTTTAGTAGTGTCTGTGATTTGAAGTAGCAGATGATTATGGAACTGGATATCCTACTTTGTACCTCCCCAGCAGCACTGAGGATCTGAACTATAGCACAGCAAGGTGATCAAGACTCAAGGGGGAAACCAAACTGAAACCCCAAACCAAACCATTCTACATCTGCGCTAAAGAATATTGAGAGGGACTCAAGATGTAAACATGATGACCTAGATCACAACTTTACTGCACAACTGTCTTGTGTTGAAAAATCTCTGAAGAAGAGGGTAGCAGCTCCCAAAACTCTGGAATCAGCTAGGTCTTCATATTGTCTGCGGTAAAACTAAGGGAAATTTACAGTTGTTCTGAGAATATCGCCCTTCAGAGCTCAGCTTCACAGTAAACATCAGTAGCCACTAAGCCAAATCTTTTACTGTATGTAAGGAACCATACTGAATGGCTCTCTTCAAAACTTATCAAGTTCTACCTTAAACTTAGTCAGGCCACCAGAACTCTAAATGGCTATAAGGTATGACTAGGAGCTCCTCTGCCAGCAAGTACCTCCCCAGCTGTACCTCTTATGAACTGGAAGGAACCCAGTCTAACAGACCTGGCCACGTGATTCCAAAAGGTGCCGTGGTTTAGGGTGTGAGACTCAAGGTGTTTAGGTACTGTGCTTTGTTCCTAGCCTTGATCAAAGTAAACTGGTGAAACCTCTTAGAGAATTTAATTGCCAAACATAGGGGTAAAAAAAGGTTAACCTTCCTTAAGTCCATAAGGCTTCCTATGCAGGCAGACATTGATGAAAAATCAACAGGGAAAAAAAAATACACAGTTTTGTGACCGGGACACTATGATTTCTCCTATAGTAAAAGATATTCGCTGTCTTGTTTTTCCTTCACTCAGTTTCTCTTCTTGGTCCCCAGCTGGCACCACCTTTAAGCGGAGCCATCATACTTCCTTCAGAAATTATTTCTTCAGCTCACTGAACTGGAATACAAAGTTTAAGGTCCATATAATCATGCACAGATATTTTAGAGAAATTTGAAAACTGAAACTGGACTTTAAACAGAAGATTTACTGCAACATTAACTATAAAACTGCTAGCTCTCCTCCAGCAGCAACTTACATTTGACAACAATGGCATTAGAAATCTAGACATAAGGGGTAGGAGTTGTTTTGCATACACATAAATGCAAAGCCCATTAAAGGAAAAAAGTATGCATTAAGTACCTTGTGAGTTATGAGTTTCCGTGTAGTGCTCTCCACACTGGACATGCATAGGAGGCAGTATAAACGGATGTTGTCTTGGCTGAAATAAAAGCACAAGGGGAAAAAAAAGAGAGAAGCATTAGGAACTTAATTTGCTGCAATTTTTGCAGCTGAAACAGGAAAAACAGTTCTGTGCCCTTCCCACTGAACGCTGCTTTCTCTCCCAGCTGAAGACACACAGCTTGGCAGCTCTTTATAGAACAGAGAGTAACGTTTTGTGAATTGTTTGTTAAATTTCATTAGGGAGCCCAGAGCTGACAAGTTGAGACTCCTTTGAGCTCAGCCACTACAGAAAACAACATCCAGACTCCCTGCTCACTTAGAAATTGTCCAAAGTTTATTGAAAAGTTAAACCCAAACAAACCATACATCTAATCAGGAAAGAAGCATTCAAAGGCCTAGAACACTGTTACACAAGGAATAGGAGCACATATGGACTGCAAATCCGTATCACTGCAAATTACACAAACACTGGGTTCCCTAGGTAAAGAACTGGAGCCTTCCCCCGATACTCCATGCCACAACAAGCTTTTTAACACAAGTATCACAGGAGGAAATTCGGCATTAGGACAGCAGGATCCTTTACAACAAAAGGTGGATAAGTCACAGCTGGTGGATAAGTCACAGCTGACATATCCACCAGCTTTGCCTTTGTCCACTGGTAAACTAAGGTGTTTTGCAACCATATTTTAGTACCTGTCTGGTGCTTTGATACACAAAGTAAGCAGAAAGAGGAGAGACTACTGTCTTGCGGATAGGTCTTCCTTAACAGTGGAACAGAGGCTTTTCGAAGGAATACTGGGGGTGCCCAAGGCAAGAAAGAAACACCAAAGAATTTATACTTGCATGCACAGAACCCACCCATGTTAGCTAGTAAAGAGTGTGTGTGGGAAGGGGTTAAATTTACATTTTCTATGTAAGTGGGGAGAAGGAATGAAGATCAAAGAAACCGAGCACACGTGGAAATTTCTGCATACAAAACTGCTGTGTTAAGCCAGAGATGGAAGACGACACGCAGTATTTCTGCTGCAACAACTACTTCCAAGGGTGCAAAACCCTATTCTCACAGAACAACCTGGGCAGAGGAGCTTGCTGCTAACAATCGGAGTAGCAGAGCTCAGACTAGAACAAACCAGGATGATGGAAAGCCTAACAAATGCAATGCAGAGGAAATGCACAAAGAAAAAAGTGATTTCTGGTGGGAACATATAGATCTAGAGCAGATTATTGGCTTTGTGGTAGATGTTCTGGAAGGTATCTGCAAGAAATTAGAGATTATTCTGATGTAGGTTTTTTTGTTTTGCTTTGGTTTACTCTGAAGGCCCGTATGACTCCTCTGACAAAACAGGAGAAGCTTGAGTTCTGCAGAACATCAACAGTCAACTTCAGAATCACTCGGATTTTTTTTTCCTTTTTTTAAAAAAAATCAGCTAATTAAACATATAATTATATTAAGATCTCCTGCACTGAGGTGGTTTTGCTGGAAAACCAGCATCATTGGGTGGCCTAACAGGAAAACGCAAGAGCATAAAATGGCTTTGAAGTTGTAGTTAATAAAATACAGGTTCACCTTGATGCCAAAGCCCTGTAAAGGGTCTTAGTCTGAAAGTAATGAACATGACCCTCAGCAAAACAGAGCACCTCACCCCAGACATCTCACTTCCCATTTATGCCTACTGATTTATTACTGTACAAGACAAGTGAATAGGTAGGTGTATAAAGGTATGTACAGTGCAGACAACATTCAGAAGGGCTTTTTTTTTTTAAATCCTCAAAGAGAACTGTTCCAACAAGTTAACAAAACAATTATGAAAAAAGCAGCTGAAAGTTCAACACGAACGGTTAGCAGCCCAGTTCACTTTTTAATTGATGAGCACACATTCCTCCTCTTGATCTTCCTGAGACTCTTTTCTTTTTAAAACTTGTGGTACATTCATGTTCAAATCTAAGGGACATCAGCATTTGTTTTTCTTTTGAAAAAACAGATTTCCACTTTTTTATCTAATATTGAAGGCAGGTCTATTTTCTCCTCTGTGACATATATCTGAGGCAAGAGTTTCAGAACACAAAGCACATTTAATTTCTTCACCTTCAGTTTTTCACAGTCATCTCCATAGACCAAACCACCAGATATTAATAATGTAAATATGCCTCAGAGAGCATAACACACAGCCTGTGGATTGCAACGTGACACTTTAGAAGCATGCTATAAATGAAAGGACAAAGAAATCTGGAGTCAGCTACAACAAGCTCTCTTGCCAATGGCTGGGAAACACAGAACTCAACTTTTAGATCTAATGGACAGGAAAACAGCCTGCACTGAAATCTGCAAAGATAAAGCCATCCTAATATCAGTAGCTGCTTAAGCTTATTATGGGAACATTTTCAAGAGATGTCACCACACAGTAGGGATAGGTCAAGAAAACATTCCTGCCCACATTAGCTTTCCACCTCCCAGCAAAAAGTCACTGGAGTTACCACTCTGGGAAGGTCTAAAGAGCAGGTATTACCTCCATCACAAACGAATACTGGCAACCTGCATACAAGCAACACTGCCCGCTGTTTAAGGGACCAGTAGTGCTGTTGCTACTCTTATTTAAGGGGTTCTGAATTACCCTAAGAAATACCAACATAATAGAAGGTTGCAAAAACGTGTCCTTAGAGATGAACAGGAGAAGAGTATCCCTACAGATGTTTTTGATAAAGATTTAAGGGAATGGTTATCCAGTTCTGTCAGTTTTACAGTATTTATGGAGAACACGTAAATGGAAACAAATACAGTTTAAGAAAAACTCTGCATCAGGATTCTGTACCAATTATAACTGTTTTACTTTAAACCCACAGTAACTTCAGACAGAAAACAGGCTCTTTAGCCAAGAAAATTTTAAGTAGACTTTATAAAAAACCATGATGAATAGAAGAAATGTGAAAAGAGAAGCTGTAAAAATTACGTAATCACTAGGTTTTGATGTATACAGCAGAAGATGCTTGAATTCTAGAGTATTTTTTTTCTTACACATATGGAATTATAATCGCAATCCAGTAGAAAAGATACTCTATTTCTGCAGGGCAAATAAGAATATAATGCCTTGAAGACTGTAATTTTTAAAACTCAGTGGTGATATTATCCAGTTAAATTAATCTACCTGGGCAGCCACACCCTAGAAATTCATTCCAATCACGCTGCCTACAACAGATGAGTTAATGTGCTTATTTGAAATTTAGAAAGTATTCCACCTTTCACAATGCTCCATCCCATTAAGGATGTCTAAACCATTTCTAAAGTCCCCGCCATGGCACATACCAAGGATGACCTACTCCAAGTGGGCCGTCGTCGGATAGGAGGAGGAGAATTTGATTGTCTGTGGAAGAAAAAGAGAAGTTCTAGAAGCTACAACATTTCATTTCTGATTCAAGTATGAATGGGAAAAAACAAGAGATGAAGTATTGCTCATTAATGAAATTTAAAAATACAAACAAATGAAAATATTTCAGGTCTTTCCCTAAATAGTGAAAGTATTCCATGGCCAAAATATACATGCCTTCGGTTCATTATTCTGTTTGGCTTACTTTGAAACATAAGAAAAAAAGTCTCTGGTTTAAAAATGAATCAAACATGTCTCTTAAGCAATGAAATCCGAACATGGCACACAGGCACAGTCTCATGTGACTTAAGGTGAACATTAAAACAACGACAATTTAAAGAAATTCATAGCAATCACTTCAAAGCAATGCACACAGATCACAGGGGGAGCATCAACCGGTTAGATAACACTAGCAGAGCCACATACAATGTTAGAATATCCGTGTGCAGGAGGAGGAATGTAGGAGTGGAAAAAAAATGAGGAAGGAAAAGAAACAAGTTGAAGGAGGCAGAAATATAGTGCTTACGTGAAGAGAGGAAAGGTGGAATTTGTCCTCTTAGAGTTTCTGATCTGGTGAATGATGTTATGTGCGATTAGAGGAAATGCACACAGGAAAACAAACAACTATCATTTTAACAGAGGGCAATAAAATTATTTGGCTAGAAAACACACATTGGCATATGATGTTATCAATACCTGTGGCTCTAACAGAGGCTGATACCACATAAGACTGGTAAGAAAAGTAGCTCTCACATCAAAAGTACGTTTAAATTCCAGCTATCTCAGTGACCTCATGATGCTCCACATCTTTCTTTATTAGTCCAAGCATTTCTAAGTTGCATATGAAGCCACTACATACCCCCAGGTCACGGTATCCACATACTTATGGCTTCGTGATTAGAAATAACCACGACCAAAAGCTATTGCTTCTGCAGTCTGTATTATGAATGGTAACAGAACAGCCCTCTCTGTTGACCCCAATATACAGCTTCAGTGGGGAAATATTCCAAGATGACAGACTCTGGTATTTTGTTTTGTTCTTGACTGTCACAGGGGAGACAACCAGGAGTTTCCTCTGAACTCAATTCCTCTGAAACCCTTAAAATCACACGTAGTATTAGACTACCGAAATGCATCATATGCTGCTAACAAACATCTTTTGTGGTCTTTCACTCACCTCCTAAGAACTATAAATGCCATCTGAAATACAATCAACTTCTCTTTTCTGTAAGTGAAAAGATCACTCTATGCAGTTCACTTCATTGGTCTTCCCAATACTCTACTTGCTGTACATTAATATACTGTGCACATATGCAATGTTAGAAAGCTAGACCTTCCAATCTTCCCTTCATCATATTGACTTTACTATCCCACAAATGACATTACCCAGCTAAACAGATGGGATATCCAGCTCTAACTAGAGAAGAACTTCTTCATATCTTTGCAGCTAACTAAAACGATAAGTTTTACAAGGGGTTCATGTTCTTGTTGCTATTCAAACACTGAACACCACAAAAATTTCTCAAAACTTCTCAAAGCATAATTTATCTCCAAATAGAATTGCTGCATGCTGGTATAAACGAAGCATAGCTAATAAACTGACTTTTGACTTGTAACTGAAGCCTTATTAATTCCTCCTTTAGTTAGGGTGAATCTACCTGTGCAGAGGTCTAGCTCAAGGCCAGTTCCTTACTAAGTGCCTGAAGTAGAGCCTAAATGAGCTCTGGGTTCAGATTTACAGTCTCTGCCATGTCATGCTACTTGTGGCTATGCAGATTAGCTTTCCCAGGTGTCCTCCCTTGTTAGGTGCACATAAGCAGCAGATAAATTATACTGCCCAAAATTAGAAGATGACAACGTGTGTTTTCCACTGACCTTAACTGCTAAGTGGGTAGTGCATTTTAAAATGTTACCGCAATTCACATTTTGGCATGTTAACATAAGTCACATTTCACTCTGGTTTATACTAACACACTAGGTTATGAATGGCAGAGACCAAGGGCTTCAACTTAAGACTCTGCCAGATTTGACTGCTTGGGGAACATCAACCCTCAGAAGGCTCTGAATGAAATTTCATTTCTCAGTGTATGCTGTTGCTGGTGGTTAAAACAAGAAAAAAGGGAAAGGGAAAAAGAGTAACTGACACAAAGGACTAGAAAAAAACTAAACAAAACAAGACACACCAAAACTCAAAGCAATTCCAAAGCAAGGTGTCAGAAAACATTTCTGAAGAAAGAGTACTCACTCTGTGCAGATTTTGTTGTGTTTGTAAAACTTGTGTCTTGCTGCAAACAGACGTGAAATATATTTGGCATTTTCGAGATCATCCTTTAAACACAGAAAAAAATAAGGGGCAAAACATTAATATAACAATCGATTTTGTTATTCTTACCAAGAAGTATCAAAGAGAATTTTAAATATCCAATTGCAGTAGCACTTGGTAAGGTCTGTCACGTACAGAATCCTGCTTCCAAGCACATGTCTAGTGCCCTCAAGAGCATTCAAGGCACTGAATTACTGAAATACAGTGGCATGCCTTTACATGCTGCCACTTCACTCCTAAGTCACAGTGGGAGGGGAGGAGGGACACTACCCAAAAAAAAAAAAAAANGAAAAAAAAAAAAAAAAAAAAAAAAAAAGGGGAGGGTCAAGCTTGCCAGTCCAGTTTCTATACTGGCCATGGTTCAGGGAGATGTTGCACAATTTCAAATAGCAGAGAACAGCACTGCAGATCTCTGAGTTCCAGTTTGTGCACGCGTGGTAGCTTACGCCCAGTTTTTACAACTGCTTATGCTGCTGTATTGATGCCAGCATGAAAAATGTGTGGCACTGTGGATGCTTCATCCAACGAGCACCTCAGATTTTGCATAATTCCCAGCATAGTGTACTTTGGGGTGTTTGGAACACAAATATCGGTAGCTAAACAAAGTTAATTTCACACTCTGCCTAAAGTAAAATGTGAACTATGCTGGGGAGAGTGCTCATGGGAAGTATGGCTCTTTGTGAAAGTGGAAATTTAGAGGTCAGTAGTTGGTTTGGGTTTTTTTAAGTAGAAGCAGCTTTCTTGATGACACTGATTAGGTCTTTTTCTTACTGTGTGAAAGAGCACGTTCTCTTCTTTGTTGATCAACTCTAGAACAATTGAAGACTTGTTATGTGCTATATTCCCAACGTCATTCCACCTGCAGAGCAAAAGAATGCAGTAGTTTGCCAACACATACATTCAAACATTTCACAAACACATTAAGAATCCCTTAGTCAACATTAGTTTTGTTTTATGGGAAAGCTTTTCAGTAGCTGTTTGGTGAAGAAACATGGTCAGGAATATAAGGAAGTCATGCCCTGATTAAAGGAGAAACAGATATTCAGCTTTTAACCCAAAGTAGGAGAGTTAAAATCTCTCTTTAAAAACACTAATTTGAAGACTCACTATAGAAGATACACTGAAAATACATTAATAATAACCATTATACTGAATTTCTGTAACTGACTGATTTAAACAACACAACAGACTTTTTTCTTGTCTTTTCTGTTGGGTAGTTCTTTTGTGTTTAAGTGTCATTCCTCTCCAAGTGCTGTTTCCAACTTTTCTCCAGTGCCAACTCTTCCTAAGGAAGGTTAAGTTGACAACATGGTTATGTAGGTTACGCATAGTATGTTTAATGTTTACAATCTCCCCCATCCTCCTAGTAATTGTCAGGTTACCCAAGATCAGAGTTATAATCTTCTTACAAATAGCTGACAGACATTTGTGTTCATTGCATGCAATCCATGGGGGATGGAAAGGACTTGTTTGTTCTGTTTGCAGCATGCATTCCTCTTCATGTCATGGCAGGATGATGGAAGTGCATATTTGCAAAGAGTAAGGATCCCAGCACCAACTATCACTTCTACATGTAAAGAAACTTCTTACTTTTGTCACCTGGCATCGTTAAAGGATTATCTAATTTACTCTCAAAATTAAATATGCAAAACACCAGCTAAGTGGAAAATGGAGCCTTAACATTTCTGAAGGTTAATACACAGCAAAACAAATAAACAAATGGTACAGACAGGGTTTTCAAAGCTACAGAATGAGAAAGTTCGGGGTTCTTTTTTTTTTTTCAGTGGGCCACCTAAATATGGCAACCAGATTTTCAGAAATGCTCGGTGCCTTGGCTGCCAGCCGTGAGGTTTAACAGATCTGCATTCAGAAGCATCAAAGAAGCAGACATAAAGGCGAGAAAAGAAAAGGGATCAAAGCCTTGTAAGTAGAACAAGATACATGACAGACAACTACGTCTTTCTTGCTGTCAAACCCATTTACAGACATCAGAAATTATTCTTTATCACATCTCTTATGGCCAAGAGGCCAATGCTGAAAACAGCGAGGTGACTACTCCTTAGCTAGAGGACTGGCACTATTGAAGTTGCATATGTAAGTAAAAAGCCCCACACATGGAACTCTGAAAATAAACTCACTTTAAATATAGAAGACCCCTAGTTTTTACCTATAAATCACAGTTGTCCTTCCAATTCTGTTTTTTATGAAGACTCCCATGAAGAAAATTCCGAGGTGTATGTCATTTCCATGGTTATCCTGCAAAGAACGAATACATAATCAGTTTAATAAAGACTGGTCAATACATGTATATGAATGCATGCTGAACTACCAAACAGAAGCCCTTCTCCAGAATGAATGCAGGACTAACTCTTTACTAATCTGTATTTTGCTGCTTGATCAGACTCAGATTTTCATTATTTCAAAGCAGTTATCACTAAACTGGACTCAGTCTGTTGATTAGTGAGAACAGATGAAATCTAAATGAGCCCAAGGCTCTCCTCTACTGAACAACATGCAATCCACACACCAGCATTCATTGTATAACAGCCCACACTCCCCATCGCTGTGATTACAGCTATCTAGAGCCCATATGACTGACTCCCAAAAGCAACAGTTCTCTTTCGCATTCAAAGCATTTCGCCAGTCACCTGTTAAAACATGTTGAGATTTCAGAAAACCACACCTGCAGATGGAATCCCTCTCAAAAGCTGTACCCTTCACAGTTCCTCCTTTAAGTAGTCCATGTAGAAGTTCACAGCATGTCACTCTACAAAGTGCTTGTCTCTCTACACAGATATATTCCCAATTGTTTTTCAACTATGGCTTAAGAGTCACCTGTGTGAGCCACAGTGTCCATGGTTCTTGCATGGTTTTTCAGAAGTTCTATTGGCTTTGCGCCTATCCATGTCTCCTTGCAGGCTTCTGTTTGAAAACCACATGCCCCTATTCCATTTTGCAATCATTTTTTTCTTAAAAATGCATTTTTGCTATAAAAGCTTAGTGCTGTTAACAAAGGGGCTTTTTTCTACATTTATCAACAAAAAAATTCCCCCTCGGTTGCATACACAGCAACTGATTTGCACTTTAAAGTGGTAAATAAAAATCACACTAATGCAAGGGACGTGGTTAAAAAGAACTGCTAGAAGAAAGGATATGAGAAGTTAATGCACTACGCATGAGCAACTTCTAGAAGCCATCAGGTGTCCCTGCATTTTAATAGAGCAGATTAGAACTGTTCTTCTCGCCTTGCCATACTTGATCCTCAGAAGGCAACAATGGAGCACATGCACCGATTTCTAACTACAAAGCATCAGGCCTTCTGCAAGCATGTGATGGATGCCAAGATCCAAGCCCCAGCCTATGCACTGGTTCACAGCGGTGTGTACACCAAGTCCACAGAGGTCCTACAGCTCACAGTCTCCAATTTAGCCTGATTACAGGACTACACATTCTAACGGGAACAAAAGAGGTGTCTTTCATTTTTCCCTTTGAATGAAATTCTGTTTGCCTACAGGGCCGGCACGCTGCTCTAAGGGTAACACCTTCCTGCATTTTGGAGAGTACCTGGTCCACTGTTCATACTTGTTGTGCTGACATGCAGTAGTACCCAGGCATAGTTCCAACACAAATCCTTTGCAGCAGCAGCATGCAGCACTAATACAAAATAAGTTGAGGAAAATACTGATTTCATTCATTGTCAATAAACGTTCCATACTTTTTGTCATTGGGAAGGGGTTTTTTGCCATTCAGCTGCTCCCCTTCAGGCCAACTTTCAAATTGGCCAGAGGATCAATTCTGACTTCAGCAGAAAGTTTTTTTGTTTGGTGTGAGGCTTTCCCTGCTTTGTTTTTAAGTTCCACATCAACTGTAACTTACAGAAAAACCACTAGCAGTCTGTCATTCACAGTAGCTGGGTTGGTAAGCAAAGAAAAATATGTCGTGTTGGTAACAGCAGTTTTCTGTTTCTTAGCACAACTTTATCAAGGTGGCATGTGCCCCATAAGGCCAGGCAGCATCCCGGGCAGAAAGAGGCTTCCAGAAAAGGGAAAGTGACTACAAATGCAAAACAAACCTTGAAACCTCCCTTTGAAATGCATGGAGGACCTGCATACATATGTAAAAAACTAAGGAAAGGTTAAATAGCCACCTAGAGACATAAAAAGCTCCTATCTTCCTATCCTCTTGAAGACCTGAGCTGAGATTCACTTTCCCCATACCCTCTACTTCCTAAGTGAGCAGGCCCTTGCAACCCCTTTTCTGAAAAGGATTTTGCTGGAAGAGAAGTGACACTACAGGATTAAGACACCCTTGTGCTGCAGTGTCCATTCAAATTACCAGCAGTCGTTTTGCCCTCCAAAACAGAGAAACAAGTCCCATCTCTTTTGAACACACACAATTTACACATGTTCCAAAGGTCACCACAGACTCCTGCGTCGTTTGATTCAGAGGGTCTTTTATAACATGCACTAACATACCTTCACAGGGAAAATTTCCTGTCCAAACCCATCAAGGCGTTCCACTTCATTGATGTACATTAGCTCAGCTTCTGCTGCTGTGATGCCACTGCAATCAGAATAACAAAAGACAGCAAATGGTTCAGTGCTATCCATAGGCACAGATACTAGTGAAAAAATGGGCTGCTCACAAACCCCTTCAGAAGGCGCTTTGAGAGATGTTGCCTAGACATGCACCCCACCAAGCTAACTTTCAACATTGGGATCATCACCAGCGAGGGGAGGAATTTTACCAAATGTTGCTAAGGTGAGGTACAAAGCACAGTCCAAACTACAGCAGGAACAAACCCAACTGATCATAACACTCAGTTTCTGCTGCACAGATCAAATATTTTCCAGGCTTCATTAAAACATCAAGCACAAGATTGTATCTGGTTCTGGATGGCCAATTTGCGCCACAGGGGTCCTCATTTGCATAAATCATATACAAATCCACTGAAGTTGCTTAAAAGGCTTAAAACAGATAACCTGCGTTTTTGTGTTGGCCATTCAAAAGCAGAGGTGCTAAATCAAATGACGAGAAGATTCTCTTTCATAACAGAGAACATGCCACCTGAATGAAAACTTTCACACACGTGTCCACACATGCTGCTGTCACAGCTCAGAATTCGGACAGATTTCAGTTCTCAAAAGCAGGTCAGAATAGACTGCAGGTTGCTCCAAAAGAAGCCTGTTATTAATGTTTCTCCTCTTTGCTTTTCCTCACCATAGCTTACAAACAAATACAGGAACCAGACAAACACTTCGGAGAAAGATGGAGATATAGGAGGTGGGATGTAATGTACCTGCTGAAGGGAGAAGTATTTGTTCTTTGTGCTGCAGAAATGGCTCTAAAAGGCACAGCAGGGGAGGGAAATCTTTTCTTTCAAGTCTGTGAGTTAACCAAGATCACACAAGCAGCCCATGGCAGAGAAAGAACAGAACCAGGCCTGCTCATGGCCGGCTTGGAAGCTAACCCTTTGGTGGCATATAAGGCCCAAGCTTCCATTGAAACTCAGAGAATGGCCTTAGGCTTAGGGATTGGTATTTGCCCCTTTACAACCATTTTCTGCCACGTAATGAAGAGTGCTGCACCCTTCACATAATATTCCTATTGCATTTTGTGCAATAAAGCTTTAAATGCAGACTTGTAACACAAAAGATTATTTCCAGTGATGTATCGGCACTACCACTGCCAAAGAGCAGCACTCCAGAGGTTTGAATACTTGCACCACCAATACACCTAGATGAAAGAAGCCTGCTTCCAAATAAGGTATTTTTACTGAAGCACAAATACATACACTCCTAGCTCATTAACTAGTACCAGCTGATTGTATCTTTTCCACAACTAGAGTTAAAACCCAACTCCTGTTATTCTAATTTCCATTGCATTGGGAGCATTTGTATCCTTCTCTCTTTCATGAGAGAAATCAGACCCTTGGACCACCCTCTATCAAGTCACAGTGGGATTTAAACAAAACCAAGAAGAGAAAGGACTCTACTACAGAGCACTAGTAGTGTTACACATGCTCATTAAACCTTACGGTGCAAATACTCATTTATTTGGGATTAAGTGCCTCAGCCACTTTGTGTTCACAAGAGGCAGCTATTCTTTTGTAACAGACTAATTAAAAATCCAGCGACACGTAGCATAATAGTAACACGAAGATAGGCTGGTTTACCCCTGCCAGAAAAACATAGGTAGGAAAGTAAGTCCTGAGAGGCTTATGACAAGCTCACCTGTGAGTTCGGTGCTCCTGAGCAACCTTCTGAGTCAGCTCTTCTAAGACAGCTTCATCCTGGGTCCAGTCCTGTAAAAAATATGAAGCAGCACTAAAAACTAGTCATCCAAAGGGAGACATGAAAAAATTCAGGACAGGAATTATGATGGCAGATGTTTCAGGATGCTTTCCTGTTCATGAGGGAGAGAGAGAGAGAGAGAGAGAGAGAGAGAGAGAGAGAACACCTATCGCCAACTGCACTGAAAATGTGCAAGGAGAACTTGAGGGCCTGCTTTCTTACATAGATTTTGAGTGGGCCAGTAGAAAGAAACTTGGAAGGGTGCTTATTATTCCAAAATAGAGAAGAGAATATAGAGCATGGACAAGGGATCTTCTCCTGGGTAAGGACCTTACCCAGGTCTTTATTTAAAAACACCTAGTCTTAGGTGTTTTTTAAAGACTTTTTAAGTCTTAGACTTTTTAAGTCTTAGACTTAAAAAGTCTAAGACTTAAAGACTTAAGTCTAAGTCTAAGACTTTAAAGACTTTTTAAGTCTTAGACTTAAAACTAGTCTTTAAAAAGACTCAGAAGTACACAATTTGATATATACATTTTGGAACAGCCCAAAAAATGCACAGACCATAGAAAACAAACTCATGGTTCTTTTCTGTCCTATAACCTACAGCTACTCCTTTCATCATGTTAAAAGGGATTAAAGTTTAGTGTTCTCTTAAAATAAAAAAAATATTTTATACTTGCAACACATTTCTGAGCAGAAATGTTTATGCTCTGCAAATCTAATAACATGTGGTAGAAACAAATGTGAAATAATTGGAAGCAAGTTAATAAAGGAAGTCTGCTCATAAATTGGAGGTGGGGGGGAAGGAAGCTTAAAACCTGTCTTGCAAAACCTCTAAGTTCTTATTTTTATTTTAAAAAGCCTTAAGGCTGCATGCAATGTGCTTAAACACACTGCTTGTTTCTTGCCCAATGGGGCCCTCTCTCCGATATTTGCTTCTGCCACACAAAAATGTGAGAGTGGCAGCGTGCTAATGAAAAATGGCAGGGTACATGCCCATGCACAGCCACACACCTGTGGGGTGTACCGTGTACATAACTTTGTTCTTTTCCCTGCTGAAGAATCGCCATTTGACACACAGTGTAGCCTCCCAAGATCAAACAGTACAAAGGCGGCTGCCCCTCCCTCATTCACCAGCTCACTTCACTAATGAATTTATAGCAGCCTTCTCATTGGAGGCTCTTTCTATGCCCCAGATACACTCAAATCCTCCCACTTGCTTCAGGACTAGTTTATATCTGCAGCACTTAGCAACTGTCACTGAACTTGCAGTGAAATATTTACAATTATGTTATCCACTCCTCCCTAGAAGAGCGAAGACAAGTAGTAGACAAGAAATGTCTAGAGATGTGTTTGATTTAAGAGTATGCTTCTAAAGATTGTAGGATGCAGATGCTTCACCGATTTTGTTAAATTTAACAATAGTAGCATGGATGAAAGGCAAGACAACACAAAGTGAGCACATGCAAAACAGAAGACTGCTGAGCACAACACCAGGTAGGGAGCTGACTCAAAAATGGAGGTTTCTAGGAGAAGGGTCCAAACAGTGAACTGCTGCACCACATAGAAATTAACCACCTGAAAGCCCATTCAGGATCCTAAGTCCTTCCCTATATTTTTTTTTCTGAATAGAAAAATAGTATCAGTATATTGAAAGAACTTTGCAGAACTTCAGTATTTTACAAAGTGACAGCCTGAGACACATTTCTCTGTCTATAATCCCAGTCATCTTCTTTCCTACTTAAGCTCTCAACTTCGTAAGCCATCAACTATACATAAGATCCTCAATCATTGATAGATAACAGTGGTCCGTCAAAGAAACCCTGTTCCTCTAGTCAGGCCAACACAAGTTTCTTAATGAAAGGTCAATACTGAAGTCACATTCCAGATATATTATGATCTCTATACATTCAGTAATTCCTCTTTTTCATGACTGCACTCTGTCTATGAGCTCAAAATTGCACATTCATTACAAGCCACTGTGTAGCTGACAGATTTCTGGACTTGAGAATGGACTATCCGCTGCAGTTCCTGTACAAAGAGCACCGGTAAGTTGGATGAAATGCTTCTGGAAGTGCCTTTCTCAAGCCTTCAAATTACAGTGACATGAATCATTCTCCCTGTACTGCTCCACTACTTGCAGAGGGAAACCAGATGCCTTAACTTCTAGGCAGCTACATTCAGAGCATGGGAACCCCACCCCACTTCCAAATTTTCCAGTTAGAAATAATTCCAAGATCTTTTACATTTTATGAAGCTTACACTCAAGACTCGTGATAATGGACTTGTTCATCTGAGATAAAGCCAGCCTTAACCTCAGCAGGCTTCCCCCCCAATCCATCCTTCCAGAGAGTCTCTGTGTCATGGATTGTAAGCGATTAGCTTTTGTCACCATATTTTTTAACACCGTTAGTGACTTTAAAATGGTTCTCTCAGCATTCAAATTACTTGCTATTTTCCAATGTAAATTTCAAATAAATTTACAGCTCAGTCCCTTGAGAATGTTTTGTGAAGACCTGGTTCATGCTTCGCTTCAGTCTAATAGTTGATGTAAACTCACATTCTCTTTAGGAAAGGTTGCATGATTAGTCCTGTGACACATCACTTACTACATCAACAGTCTTCCATGGCTTATATTCATTCATATACAGTCAAGTATGTTGCAGATTTTGGGGAGTTAAGTTTATTTCCACTATTACCAGTTCAACATTGGTGCTTTTCCTGTGTTATCAACAAAGCCATCTCTGAGGCACAGAAAAATTCTTCATAAAAGACCACAAAAGAAGGGGATCAGGTACTCACCATAGGGAACAAGACATATTCTCGGAGGAAGTCGTGAGATTCAAACTGATTATAGTCTCCAAAATCCGCTGGAAAAAAACAACACAATTACTCATTTTGGCACTTTCCACACGTCAAGACCATGCTCAACCTTTGCGCAGATGCTTAATTTCCAGTGAGCGAGTTGTCTGAAGCCACAACCCAGCACAAAGATTTCTGCTTGTACTTTAGCTTTTAACATGGAGGTCTGAAAATAATAGTGGTATTACTAGAGATCAAATAACATCCAACAAGTAATTTCTCTCCTTTGATCCCTAATATTATGACCATTTTCAATGCTTAACCATCAAGCGCGCAAGAGTTTCTTTTTCCATGTCCATGAACTAATACCACCATCTAGCAAGGCTGGGATTACTCAGCCTCTTTAACTGGTACACGCTTTTGCTTCTTCAACATTTCCAATCACGTCCCAGGAAAAAAAAATTAAAAAAAAAAATTAACCTACCTCCACTACAGTTCTACACAACTGTACAAAATATGCTTAACTGCACAGCCTAGGAGGATAAAACCCACTGGACAATTCTGTCAAAAAATTGTCAACAACCAACACGGTTTGGAGTAGAGGGAGGGAAGGTCTTATGCTTCTGTAGCCACTATAACAATACAGGGACTGTGTCAGTTTAACTGTGCCCCACATCTTTCTATTTGCTTTTCTACTTCTTCTACATCTCCTTAAGAGTACTCATCCCTATGCTCACACTCTTATATGTTATGCTGATGATTCTTGTCTACCTATCCTTAAAACCATGGAGTTTGGAAACGCTTCCTAAAAGCTAAACTACTTCCAAAAAAAAAGGAAAAAAAAAAAACCAACCCCAAAAAACACCTATATTTATCTATCTGTTAAATACACAACAACTTCTATCAAAATAATATCTTGCCAGGAGGTTTTTATTTTATATTAATTGAACTGGATCAAACACCATCTACAAGATCCTCATATTATAGAGGCTGGAAATTCCCACCATAAATCATTTTAGCTAAACATTCTTTCAAAGCTTCTAGACAATTTAACATATTGCAGGATGCCAAAAATGCAGTTTCATTTTGTTTTCACCTCAGAGTTATGTTTTAACATAAACAGAAAGAAATCAAAATGGACATGAAACAGAGTCTGTAAGTTTAAAAAAAAAAAGGTATTTCAAATACCTTGGGTTGCATCATGTGCAAAGGACAAAGGGAGTAATACAAGGTCAAAAATAAAGCAAGCAAAATTCAGTGCAGCATTCTGATGCAAGGGCTTTTGAAATGCAGTACATTATATAGAAAATTCAGAATAAAAGTGATTACTTCAAACTGATTATGGTGACTGACTCAATCTCAAAGTTAACAATAAAGCTCCAAAAACACAGGCCACCAAAAGATGTTTGGTACATATTGAATCCTAGCTCATGCACTGTACAAACTTTATTTCCCTAATTGTAGAATTTGGTATGAAATCTTACACATCTATTTTCCTTAATTAATAAAACATTTCAAGATTTGACAGGAAACATTTTTTCTTCAACTTTTAACCATGAAATAAGCTACTAAAAAGGAATTTCTACTGCCCTAAGGAAGATCATATTAGCAATATTCTCCACTGAACCTTTAATTTTCAAGAATCAAATCTCCATGTTTACTTGCCTCACATCAGCGGACATACACAGAGGATGATTGCTGAAACTCTACCTTAGGTACTCATAGTCAGTCATGGGTGGACTGAAACATACCTTCTCCAAATACAGAGCTTCCTGCTCTGCCCACATACATTATGTGAACGCACTTTTATCGATGTCCTTAGGAGACTCGGAATAAAAATCACGTTGCAAGTAGTTTATTATTAATTTCTAACTCACATAATAATTATGGTCATGTGTTCTTTCATACTTCAGATAGCACTATAGAGCAAAACGAGTTTTTAATTAAAGGCAAAATTAAAGCTGCAGCTATGCTCTTTGATGTAATTGCATTTCAAACCAGAGAACGTGAAGCAAATTCATTACTGCAAAGTACTCCGTGGTTGGCGTTGGAAGAACCGGAGTTTTGTACAGATTCACAAACACGGATTTCAGAAATAGGAAAGCTGAACTCTGTGATGTGGTCCATCATTCCTTCCCTGGGGCTGTGATGTTTCATCAATAGCAGTCCACCTATGCATTTTTACATCAACAGAAATCCCAGCTGCTGGGAGTTGGGGGTCATATAAGGCCTTAGTTAGTGCCCAGTCAACATACAGAACAAACTGAAAAAAGGGCTACCTGGACACATCACCTTACCTTGCACTGCCAAACCAGCTAGTCGAATTCCCTGCTCCAATGAAGAAAGTAATCGGCCATCAAGAACATCCTTCTTCACTTGTAGGTAATACTGATATCTACAAACAAACAAAAAAAAGAGCACAAATTAGAACATCTATGCATTTAGTACATTTTATACAGAAGACTGCTGAAAGCACTACAACAGGTCAGGCTGTTAAACAGCAGTCTGTGCCTGTCTTCAGAAGTTCCACATTACCAAAACAAATCAAAATGATCCCTACACATTGCAAGGCTTCCAGGTGAAAAGGAAAACAGAGTTCTAACTTTGTTCCTAGACCACATAGAAGAGGGGCATCTGCCTGGATTACCTCCTCTGTAAATTCTGTAGACATTATTGAAGACCATGAAATCACCAATGCCCATCTGTAAGGATGACACAACACACAAACCAAACAAACCCAGCTTCTAGTATTGTGCACTTGCTGATCTTTTGACCACAGGAACAGAACTTAGATGTTTCACCTTACATTTGCAATAGATTAAATGAGGACAAACAAGAAGTTTTCCACAAAAAAAAGTGCAACAAGTTACTGTCCCCATTCATGCATCCCTCCCATCCACTGAACTTGACAAGAGCCACAGCAGAGCTGGCCAAAAAGCAGGGATATGTACCAGCCCCGCTACCACATCAGGTTAAAGTTGAGTGGAGACAGCTTTCTCAGCAAGCCACAACTTTTTATTCTGCATGGAGTGATGCATGTTTTCTTGAGCTACCTGCATGGCATGTGCAGTAAAATCAGGCAAGGGTAAGACAGGCTTCTCAAGGAACTATAACCAGAACTGCAAGGACACCACATCAGGCACTGATGTGCCAAGAATCAAACACAGTTGAGTTACAGTGATATAGCTATCTCATTCCCATCAGCCTAAACCTTTTGGGCAGACATATGTAATTTTTCCCAACTGAGATGAAAACCAATTCCTTCTCAGGCAATGTGCAACAGCTCATCAGGTCTGAGCCCAAAGGTAGAAAAGCCATACCAGTGTAGTAGCCACATTCCACATGTGTGCTCAGCCTCACTGTTCCAACCCCCAGACCTACTGATGGTAACCTATGTGCCTGGGTGGCCCAGGTTAGGAGACCCCAAAAACCAACACAGGGGTTTCTCAGGCTGTGGCTGAACCAGGTTGGGAGGTCACTTCAGTGGCATGCCTGCTCACCCCTGTGACACAAAGGACATCCCCTCAAAATGGCATGGATTTAAAAAGTAATTGCTGGATGTAAGCTGGGTTGGAAAATAACGGTACACAGATATACCAGCCAATCTCAAATCTCTGCAAGGCAGACAGCAAGGAGCCATCAGAAAGGCTGAGGCAGTAAACTCCTAACTGGACTCGTCTGCAACCAGCACACCACATCTGACCTTACTTTTGGGAGCAACAAAGAAACCGTTCTGCTCTTGTTTTAATGATTTCAGACACGTGTGTGTGCACGTGCAAGTAGGTCATCATCCCAGTACGAACGCGATTAACTCTTCCTTCTTGGTAAGGAGGACACTGTGACCCATGTTAGAGGGGCTGCACTGCCTTAACTACACTAACGAATTATTACCACTGACTTTGGTGTGGAGGCAGTAGGAAATACTGCCGTGCTTACAACCAGTGTAGGCCAACCCATGCTTTGAGGGGTATTAAACAAATGCAGCGGTTTACATTTTTCTTCAGTTAACTCAGTTCAGTCAGCAGCGTGAGATGCTGTAACTTGCCACTAGACAGCACCAATGCTCTGGCCAGACGGTGCTCTCAAGGCAGCAGGATGTTCCGAGGCTCTGCAGGGCAGAGACATCCTCTCAGGGAAGGTCTCTGTGTGTACCCCTCAGCTCTGAGAGGTTCCACTCAGAGTTCACAAGCTTTGCACAAGTTTAAAGGTAATTTTATGGGTGCCGGTTTAAGGGCTTCCTCTTCCCCTCTCCCCGTGCCCCACCCCTCCACCCCCCAAAAGGCAGAAGGGTATTTTCAAGCAGGAAAAATCTAATCTCATTTAAAATGCTTAGATTTGGCTTTCGCACAGCCTAATGAAGATTAAAACTTGAGGGGATTTTGAATTTTTATTAAGAGAGGCAGTGTAAAAAGCATACGGCTTCTCAGCTGGAGCCCTGTGCTTCAGTCCCAGGTTTCACACTTGCTCGGTCCAAGAGACAAATCAGCTTGTTTCTACTTTGCTATGACTAAATTCCAACTCTGAAAACATGCACACTTTCATACGAGCTTGGGATAAGCTGCTTTATCAAGTACGCAGGTGAGCAAGTGTTTGCTGAAGCTGGTCTGTGAGAATTGTAACCCTGAATGCAGGCTAATTATATCAGTGCTACACACACACAGAGGAGTTAGACATACTAATGTGATAGAAGAGAGGTAAAATCCTCACCTGCCCTAAAGTTAGAGCTACCAATAAAACACAAGAAGCTATGTGAAAGTTAAAACAACGTAAAATCTGATAGTGACAGCCTAGCTCTACAGAAGTCAAGAACATCGTCAGCTTTAGTGGAAGCACGATTTCAATCGGTATCCACCACGGAAAGGATTACTTAGATAAGCAGCATCAAAAAAACCATATGGTGGTGCAGTTACTGAAATATCAAATATTACAATCAAGACTTTCAAAAGAAATGATGATGTGGGGGATTTATTTGCAACTTTATTTTCTGATACTTCAGAAAGTGTTTGAAGACAGCAGTCAGCACTCACGTCGCAAGGAAGATACCCATTACCCATGTTTCACCTTGCTTGTCAGGAACAGGTCACATTTAAAAGTCTTAGTAGGACTATAGAATATTGTGGTACAGCACTGTAGTTACTGTAGCAGAAAACCAGTTTAGGATTTATTATTTATTGTAGATTGACAATAAATTGAAAGAGTTTAAAGGGAATATATATTTAGCTCTCTGACATTAACTAGTATATCCACCAGGAAAAACCTCACAGAGAAGGCAGCCACCTTCCACAGGTAATGGCACAGAAAAGCAATCACCTGCTATGGCTCTGACACCTTTTTCGGTGGAAGTGACGAGATAAATGGAAGCACATCGAGGCAGAAACCTACGGACTGTACCAGCTTCATCTTTACCCCTGGACTGGCAGTGCCAAGGGTCACCAACCTAAGGTGTCCCCTGACACCACCTTCGTTGTGGCCACATAAGGCACAAGGTGGGGCATCTCCTCTCACAAGGCACATTCCACTGTCAAGGAAGAGGAGGAGCGTACCCTGGAGGAAACTGCTAGAAGGCTCCATTAGCTCTACCAGCCACAGATTCATGGCTCAGCCATGCTGCAAAACTGTGGTCAGGCTCTCTGCCCAGCCAGCGGAGAGGAGAAATTGGCCCACATTCTGTCAAGGGTTTGAGGCTCCTCCATCTGAAATTACATTAAATGCTGTTATTATGTCACTATGCTAGCTGAGACTGCTCTTTGTTCGCTTGGATTGCAAAAGTAGATCTATAATTTGAGGGGAAATCAAACATTTTAAAAATTATTCATCTATAGATACACTGAGAAAAGCTGTTCCAAAACAGCAGATAAAAACATGCATTTCATAAACCCCCTATTAGGTGGTGTAGTTGGAAAAGCATATGGAAACCAAACAAAAGAGGAGCTTGCAGTCTGCTCCCCCAAATAATAAATGGCAAGAAATCCAAAATTAAGACTTAGAAAGCTCTAACCACAGAGCCATTATGGCATACTAGGGGAGAGCAGGGCAGAGGAGACAGCATATGAGACAGCCAAGTGGGCTGAGAACTGAAATCTCCCACCTTCGTTGCTCATTTTAGGTTAAACATTTTTAGCAGAGCCATTCTGTATTCTGTATAATAAAGGCTACTACAGTTTGCCAGCCTGTAGCTAATTCCAAGGGGAATGGGAGTGGACAACAAGTCTGAACAAAGCCATAATTATAAGGATATAATTTCTCACAACTCTATTTAGCCAACGCAGAAAACATTAAAAATGCATTTACATCTACTGCATCAAAAGCACACACTTTTTATAAAGCAAATAAGATGCATCTTACGATGGCATCCAAACTCCAGAATCAACATCTGCAGTTTAGCAATCCATACTGCATCAAAAAAAAAAAAAAGCTCCAAATAGTACTAGCAAGCAGGAGATAAGGGTACTGTTTTAAAATTTAATTGCAACATCCAGATTCAGACTTGGCTATAGCTGTGTAAATGTAAAGAAATACAATTTGCCCATACAATTCTGCATAGACCTGCCAAGATCAGGATTCGTGTTTGTTCATATGTCATTTAAAAAAAAAAAAAAGTGGGTGTTTGTAAAATGTCACTGAATTCATTGTACCCTTCCATCATCACTGCTTATCTGATGCATAACCTCTGTTGCTGCTTTATAGATGTAGAAAAATAACACCATTTTGCTGAGTTACTGCAGGGGTGCACTGTATCTTCACAATTTTCCTCTAGTGACTTCCCCAAGAACCACAAGGCAAATACTTCATCAGCAATTATTCGGTATTATCAGACCCGGTAGCCTTAGTAATCAAGCAGCAGCCAACTTTGCTAGGCAATGTAAAAGAACAGAACAAAACACACACATTGCCCCAGGGATTTACAATCTAAACAAACACATTTCATACACATACAAAAAGGTGACAGGATCAAGGCAGTAAAGATTCTGTTTAAATCCTGTGCTGTGATCAGCCTGGATTTTTGCTCTTTTTCCCTGGTTTTACTTACTTTCTCTGCACATCAGGGATAGGAAGGGTTTGAAATATACACATTACCTGTAGTACAGAAGGAAACCCTTGTAAATTTTTATTTTTTTTATTTTTTAAATCAGTCGATATGTTTCTCTGGAAATTTCAAGCCAATATGAATAAATACATTCAATTTTCAACACTAATAAATATTCGCACTGAGTACATCTGAAAACATGCAAAGCACCACAAAACATGTATTAGTTACTCAAGAGGTACAATTCCTTTAAAATAATTTCTAATGATGCAATTAGTGGAGTGACTAACTTTTTAATAACTCATTAGGTACCTTTTTGGCATCAAGCCTATCTATTGGATAACTGGATAGCTATGTAGTTGAACTTCTTCTCTGGAGGAAACAAGAGCTGCTTTAACACTTGATATCTCCAAAATAAGAAGTCTTTAAGACTCGAAGGAGAGATAGATTGGCCCACAAGTGGTTTAGCTCAAGATCTTAAGCTGTCTTCCAACTTAAGAACCAAAAGCAATTAGAGTATAATATGATCTACTAAAACTAAGAACACAATAAAATTCTCATTGAATCACAACAGTCCTACTCAGCTCATTTGGGTTTATCTTAGCATGGCAATACGCTTCTGAGCAAAGATGCTGCAATGCACACTTATGCAATAACCTGCCCACAGGGAAGCAGTTTCTTCAGAACAGTCTTTTTATCATTTATTATTTTAAGCATTAGCTTTGATAGCGATGTGTCTTTTGTTCATCTCACACCTTAAGATCTGCCATCATCTTGGCTTTCGTACTATTTAGCAACAGAATTCACAGATACATATATGGTACATTTTTAAAATAGAAAATGAGTTTCTCTTTAACACAAGGTCTGTCACATTTTCTCAGCTTTTGAGTTAGATGAACCAATGACTCTGCCATTCAATGAGCAATCAAAGCAACTAGCCGACAACGACCAAAAGGTTATTTTTATTTATTACGTATCTGAGACAATCACAATAACTCTTAACTTTTACTGGTTGCTTTTCTCTGGGAAAAAAAAAAACCAAAACATTCTTTAAATAGTATTAATGACCATTAACCTAACTTTCTAAGTAGAAAAAATATGAGGCGCATGGCTGGTGAAGCTACTTATGTAAACTTGTGAAGGACACTAAGGCAGGCTTGGGAGATCTAGGATTTGTTCCTAAATCTTTATCCAGAACACTGCCTACTGGATGCAGTAGGACTTATTTCACATGGGTCACTCAGTACACTGTAACAAAACTGACGGCAAACTCGGACTGGATTTTATGTCAAAAAAGGCAGGCAGGCAAGCAGACAAGACTGGTCTTTTCAGATGCAACATTCAGTAAATTGGCAAGGATGGTGTTTTGATTTCTGGGCTTGAGCATGCTGAAACACATTTTACATGCAAGGATTCAATCAGCACATCTTAATCTAAAGGCACTTAAAAAAAAGGCACATACAATGATGATGTCATTGTCAGCAACACAGTGAGTGCTAAAGCCTTGTCTTTGCCATTGTAAAAAACTTAGATGGTGTTGATAAACAGAACATCTCCAGCTTGCTCCTCCCTCTGGAATTTCATCAACTTCTCTCCCAGCAAAGGCCTGATGTTTCACAGTACTAGACAATAGCCATTTATCCATGATTTGTGGTAGAATATAAAAAGCTGTGCTTCCACTACTAAAGGGTAATATTTTTGGAAGGGTGTTATTGAGAACAATCCTACCACACCCTGTCACAGACCTTCAAAAAGATCAGCAGACTTACCAGAAAAAAAGANGAAAAAAAAAAAAAAAAAAAAAAAAAAAAAAAAAAAAAGGGAAGGAGCCTTTGTTACACAGGCAGAAGGAAATTCCTTCAGAACCTCAAACTGCCCATGCCAGTACTAAAAACAGTCAAATCAGTTTCTAGGGTAGAAGCTCCTTGATCATAACAACCTTATAAGGTAGGTCAGGGTTCGCTTCAGGTAGCTGAGAAATGAGGTTGTTCAAAGCAGCATCCAGCTGTCTACATCCCATTTTCCTCCTGCAGCTGGATGGAAAACATGATTGAAACTATAATAAATTAAATACATGGAAAGATCCATGTAATTTCTCTTCCCCTTCCTAATGGGACACGACGACACTGGGTTAGCACATCTTTTTCACATGTCAGACTGAAAAAAGAGGACAGATGAAAACACAGTTCATATTACCTACTTGACATTGCTTAATCTCTATCTTTAAAAGCATCAATTTATAGCTAAAGGGGAGAAAAGAGGATTTTCCTAAACCAGGCTAATTTCACAATGATGGTCACTTCCCATCTGTTTCAGAGTGCAGCTTGTGAACATAAGAGCAGGTAACACACAGACCCGGTGGCTGACTTGCTCCGAGCTGCAACAAGGTGCACAACGAAAGGCAAGGTACCACATCTGACCAGTGAAGGTCCTACCAAAGGCCAACCTCTTCAAAAGTTTAAGCTTTAGCTCCACAGTCCACTCCTGGCTAAATATACTAGAGCAGGAAAACCTTTGTGTACCTGAAACCAGGCTGATCAGAATTTGGCACTTAGTTGTTGTTTACCACCTCCATTTCATTACTTTACTAGTGAAAGGTTGTTCTTTTGCGTGCATTCCCCAAAACAGGGCCTATTACAGAACTTCAGATCTCCACCTCCGCAGATCCTTTAAAGGTGACAAAAGATTTCAAGTGTAAATACAAAGTATGAGGTCTTTAGGAGCAATTTCTTTTTTCCCCTGGCATGAATTCGGTCACTGAAGTCAAATCTCTGCAGCAAAACTTAGCATTCAAAAAAAAAGTAATAGCCCATATCTATTGCAAACCACCACAGGACTGTTTAGGAGGGTAGCAAAAGTTTTATAGTCTCCCATGTATATACATAGGCAGGTGCTTCCATCACAGCCTGTGTCAAAGCAGGGTGGCTCTCTGGTGTCCAGCGTTAAAAGGAGAGCGAGTGGAACCCTCGGCAGTTCAGCAGAGGTGACAGGACTGCACTCCGCGTTCTCCTCGGCAGCACAAGGCTGAAGTGGATTGGAAAGAAGGGCTCTGTGAGTGTTTTTCTTTTCCTGCTGTTTCTGATGGGCCACAAGCACAGACATGCACCTGGACCTTGTTGCGGCTCGCAGACATGACACAAGCCTTCCAGAACACACACTCCTCCTGCGAGAGGCTTAGCCAGCAGAAGAAGCTTTACAGCACCCACCAATTTCTCTATGTTTAAAAAGGAACCCCCCAACCACAACAGGACCATTCTGTGTACTTGTAGTTTTTGTTAAGCGTATTATACTTTTTAGATACTCCAAGTTCAAATAAACCCACAAACACAAAGTTAAACCTTAAATAAAAAGGCCAGTAATGGCATGCTTTAGCAAGAAAGGAAGACATGTCACAACCTGATGCTGGTTTTCTGCCCTTGAACTCTTGAATTAATTATAACAAATTACAGGGAGCCCCACTACAATTTATAAGCACAATAAACTCCCTTACAACCACCTATAATTTTATCATAGTTAATCCAAATGCCTAAAGAATTATACAGCACAAAACTCCAACATGCCTTTTAGAGTTTAAAATAAAAAGGGGGGGTGGGGGACGGGACAAATGGGGGGATGGGGTGTGGAGGCCATATTTTCTTCCAAACCTTCTCTCTCAGCAAAGACTACCTTTGGTCTCTACAAGATGGAGCCCAGCACAGCTAGGACCTGGTGGCACCCCCATAGCATTCATCCTCACAAAGGCTGCAGTGGGATTGGAAAAGTAAAGCAAATCAAAATCATGCAATGCACAGAGATCTGCATTTTAGAGTTTTCAGTGGGAAAAATGACATTCAGTGCAACCATATATTAGATGGAATCCGTAGAATAAAACATTTGGGAATGGAGTTTGTTACCTACATGGCTACATATCCATCTGGTTTGGGTTTTAAGCACATGCTACAAGTGTACTGTTCAACATGCCAGTCCTATTGGCTTTAGACTACTCCCACAGTTAAGCTTAAATACACACTCAACTATGCACTAATGTCTCTAGAGCTGAAAAAAGCTTGCATTTGGCTACTGAGAGTCAAAGGTTACAATACAGAACACTGGAATTTTTCTCATCAGCTTCACTTTCTATTTTGACCATTAAAAAACCCCAAAAAGTAGAACTGAGGTAGGTGACTCGTGGCAGTGCCATATACTGCTTTTCATACACAGATCTCAAAATGCTGCGAAGGAAGATCACTACTGTCATTCTCCCACACTACTGCCCCCTCCCCACTCCCCAAAAGAAAGAAAGAAGAAAAAAAAAAAAAAATCACAGTGAGCAAACAAGTGTCTGGGGAAAGATGCAACTTCACATAATGGTGGTAACATTGGAACTAAACCCAGATCACCTCTTCATCAGCAGGGTCAAGAAGGCAGATAGATCATAAAGTCTGTGGCAGAAGCCCCTCTTAATAAATTTCCTTCAGCTTTTTTGTGCAGTCTGCAAGAAAAAAGCATCAGTACTCATCAGAGTGTGGTTTTCTGGTGGGTTTTAGGACACCAAAGTTTCACACAACTGCTGCATCCACTTCACCTTCCTACTAATGTAGCCCCCATTCCCATAGATGGTCTCTTGAGCTCTTTCTCCTCAACGTGGGCTGTGTGTACTGGAGGCAGCTATTGTTCCACTCTGGAACTCCGCAAGATGCCACAGCTTTTGAATGCAAAGCCATCATCCAGCTCAACAGCAAAATGCAAAGTACCACTGTGTATGACTTTGCAGAGCGGTTTTACTAGCCATCACCCCTTCTTTGCTGCATGACATGGGCTCCGACTATGAAAGGGAGCTCTAACCACATACAGGCTCCACCTATATACAGGTGCTCAGTAAGATGACATGGCACGCAGCCGACGTGCTGTTTCCCACTTAATTAGTCACATCCTCAAAGCATCAGGCTCCCTACACACAGAACAAATCGTGACCCCAAATCCTTAGACAGCATAAAAGCAACAGCAGCTGCAAAGATGAAAAGATGAGCCATGGTTATGTATGCTGAAGACTACTAAACCCCACGGGGAAGGGGAACAAAAAACCCTGTTCGCTCTTTCTTGATTTGGAAAGATTTCAGCAAAAGATGAGACTAGACCCCAAAAAGTTAATAATAGCTTAGATTTAATTCCTTTACTCATATGTGTTGACTCAGTTCAAAATATGCTGTTCCCTGCCCTGAAAAGAAAACGCAGCTAACCTTCAAGCTGTCTCCACTGTGGGAAAAGGTGGTTTAAGTTACATATGGAAGCAATATGAGTCAACAGTTTGAAAATTCTCCTGGTAGCCAGCCAGGTTAATGGACAAGCAGGTTAGAATATCATGCTAAAAAAATGTGGTGAGTTAACTAGAATTTATGCATAGTCCAGCTTATACTCTGCAAGACTAAAAGATAACTTTTTAAAAATTAAGTACAGGAAAAATGCAAAACTATTCCTTGGCCACAAAACAAACATGAAGAATTCCAACTGCCCCACGCTCTCCTTCTCCTCCATTATCCCAGTTCAATAATAAAACATATCGTATACACCCCATAACCCCATCTCACTTTTCAGTGTACACTTTAAGTATTCCCCTCCACGACGGCTCCAAACTCCAGAATGACATAAGTCCCTCAGCCTTTCCAGGTTAAATGTACCACTGTGCACTGATGTAGAACTTGAACAGCGAGAACGTGTATACCAGTGAACAACTGGTCAGCATCCAGAAGCACATCACAACATGATTGGTTTGTGGGTGCAGAGAAGCATGCAAGTGTATTCAGGTGTTACTTTATTCAAAGAACAAGTGAACATGTTCAAACTTACAGAATGTGTGCCAAACCCAAACTTAGAAGGAAAAAAAAAAAAAACCAAAACCAAACCTCTGGTAGCCTGCAGTGAGATCTTCATAAATTTATGGACCTCATTAAAAAACCCCTTTCAGTAAAACTTTATGTAGCCAGGAGTTGGACTTGATGATCCTTATGGGTCACCTTTCAACTCAGGACATTCTGTGATCCCAACCACGCACTGTAAACATCTGAGAAAGCTCTACTGATTTTATGGAATTTTACCATGTAGGTAGGTAGCTAAAAGCCAGCCCACTGACAAATGCCTTTTACAGCAATCTGCTTGAAGTGTGACACAATGAAGTTGCGACCTATCTACAAGGCATCAGCATAACAGTTCACATTCCTGTGAAAAGATTGTTGAAGCACCTATGTTAGTGCTCACTGCCAGCAGAAAACAGGAAAACTCAGGTTGTTTGCAACTCCCAAAGAACTTGATGACCTAGTTTTTCTCACAGAAATGGCTGAAAACTTCACACATCGTCAAATCATGCGATAAAGCCATGGCCCAGGAAGTTCTAACATCCCGGTGGACACAACCCTGCAAAAGTGAACACAGCTCTGATAACAACAGGATGTTGCAGAGAAATATGGGAATTGGTGCCCCGTTGGATGGGTAAAGTAGATCAATTTCATTAAATGAATAATTATTCTTTGTAAAAGCTTCAAAAACAGCTGAAGATATCAAGTGGAAAACCAGCTGCCAAAGATAAAACAGTGAACCAGTAAACACCTCACTGCACAGGAATCTGCCATCTTCCGACACTGAGATTATTGCCAAATTCTTGCTGAGACTTTAAGCTGCAAAAGTGCCTCCACACAAATGATTCTTTTAAACACATTCAGAGGCTTCAGTATTGTACCGACATCCAACTGCAGCTCCTTTAGCTCTACACCCTGCCAGCAAGGCAACAGATACTACAGGTATGTTTAACCTGAAAAAGGGTATGTTTAGAACTTTTTTGTGGTTTGCCTCTCGGCTATAAGAGAAAGGAGAAAGTTTGCTCCAGCCTGCAGTGCAACCATCAAAATTCAATAAATTTAATTGAAAACTGGCAGTGCTACTGTAACCAAGATTTCCATTGCCTACTGAATTCTCAAAATTTAAAAAGCAGCCAGAAACACCAATCTAAAAATCACAGTTCTGCCTGCTTATGGATTGCTGCTACTGGATTAACCCTCTTCCAGATGTTGAAGCCAAATTTCAGACATTGATCTGGAATTTCTAAACAGAAGACTAGAGAACCACAGTTCCCTTTTCAAAGGCATGTAGTAGAAAAGAGAGAACACGGAAGGTTATGCACAGCAGAGGAATCCTGAACCATGCTGTGGAAATGCCCATTTCTCCCCAGTGATGACACAGGAAGTCTACAGCAACCTCACTCTTGAGGCCTCATCAGAAGAAACTACATGACTGAGGTAGGGTAGGTCTGTGTCATGAATACTTTATATAGGATATTCCGTAGCAGTCTGCAATTGCCAGAGGAGAAACTGCTAGTTGCTGCTACTGCATCACATGGGAAGATAGACAGGAGAATACCAGCCCAAATCTTGGTAACCAACTCATCTGATAAAAAACACTGCCTTAAACTACACCGGGAGACAAGGCAGAAGTAGCATACCAACCTATGAGAGACACCATAATACTCACTGTGTGCACAGTGCTCCTGAAAGAACAGGCAACCTCATTCTGAAACGCTATACATTGCTACTGTACCTTAAGGCACTGCAGCACTTTGCAATGGCCTAAGTGACAAGAGCGGTGAGCAGCACAGTTCAGAGGCTAGAAGAGGAATGATCCTTTTCATCTTCATTTAGGACATGTATAAAGGGTGCCAGGCACTTCTGTGACTCAAGCACCCAGGGATGACAAGTGTTTTCTATTTTTCCCACTTCTTTTATCCTTTCTCCTGTGATCTTAATTTTTTTTTTTGTTTACAACTTTCTTTTTCGAGGGAAAGCAAAATCTCTCCACGACAGTAACTATCTCTGCAGCTATTATACTATAATTTGACAGAGGTGGAGGAAAACAGACATTACATATTCAGCAATTTTCAGAATATCTCTGAAACTCCTCACTGTTAGCCACAAGGAAGAAATAACAAATAGGTATTCGCTGAAATAACTCACACCTTCCTTCTGCCTTAAAAATTGACAAATAGACTCATAAACATTCACAACACCTTCTCCCAAAACTAGCTTTGCTTAATAACACCCTAATGTCAGAGCTCTTTTCAGCTCTGAAAAGGTGGGTATAGCCTTGGTAGGGCAATCGCAAGTCAAGCGGATGAAAAGATGTTCCTTTTTCATAAGTAAGCAAGCATCATTTGTCCTGTGTCTTGAAAGCATCTCATTTTATGCAAACACTCTTTCTAGTTTATGGGCAATCAGTTTATTTTCTTTTTCTCCTTCTCAATTAAGGAAGCAAAAGGAAACAGTTCTAGTACCAGCACATCACTTATCTGATACTAAAGCTCCATAAACTTATTTTCATAAAAATGCAATAAAGTATGGGATATCTTTAGGCTAGCAAATGACTTTTTGCATCTCTTTGATGATGCTACAAACCAAATCCTCTGCTCTGTGTATTAATCTGGTTCAGAGGGATGCCATATATACATTTATACTGACATTATGGAAGAACAGACTCACAAAACTCAACTGCATTGACTATCACACTTACTGAGTGCTTCCAGACCCTCAATACTCTTACCTGTGGCCAGTCCCAACAGCAGACACAAATACCATCATCACCCAGCAGCTCAGAAGCAACCCCCTTGATGGGGTTTGAGACCACTGGAAAAATAGTGTCATAGATGTCCTGAAACCATACGGGTTTTACAGCACACAGTAACATTCCCATTTGAAAACAATACTGTTCTTAGAATTTTATTTTTTTTTTAAACTTGTCACTAAAGGACAGCAAAGCTAAGGAACTACATTCTTCCTGCCTATGCTCCTGTTTCACTTTTTTAAGATACAGGAAAAACTAAACTCTGGTAATCTCAGTGCTCTTCCTAATGCCAGTAGCAAATGAAGCATATAGAAAAGTTTTTTTCAAAAAGGTATCTTAGCTTTAAAGAAACATATGTGCATCAAGAGGTAAAGAGCTATTTCTTAGTGACAGTTAATTTAGTTCAAATTGTCTTTTCATGTAGTGAATTCTAAATCAAAGGAGCAATTCTGCCTTACAGGAAAATCCTTCCACTTGCTTCTAGTTGTGTATATCTGTTTTAAGACGATGATGATATACTAACAACCTTCAGAGAAAAAAACATGTCAAAACTGATCCTATTGAGAGTCTTTCCATCAGCCACCACAGCAGAAGCTTCCTCACTAAGTTTACAGAAACCTCCTGAACAAAGCTCAGCCTTTGTTTCAGAAGGTGGCATGGAGCCCCCTTTGTCCACCATGGCAATGGCAACATGCTCCCGTTTGTCAGGAATTATTAGATTTGAATTTCAAGTGTACAGAATATTATTCCTGTTGAGAAATTAAACTTTGTTTAATTAAAGTCCATTTTTTGTTTGTCACTTTGCATCTCCACATCCTATATTAAGCCTGACAGTCACTGAGAGTAAATACCTAGCTGAAGGTTTCCTGTAGAATCTTTAAGTGTGAATAGATACAGCCTGGCCATGCTGATAAGCACAACTTCTGACAAATCCTCCAGCTGTGTAAGTAGAAGATAATTATCCATCCTCCCACCCTTTCACCTTAAGACAGTCTGCAGTTCAAAGGAAGCAGGATGCATCTTTCCATTTCATTCCAAAAAGTTGCATTTCTCACGGAGTTGTTTTACCACCAGTTACAGCAAGATTTAAAATCGCTTTTCAGCACTAAGATAACCCTCTACAAACACAGGACAGGAACAGGTGGACACATTCAGATCATACAATCAGACTTTCAACTGTTTTTCCATAAATATACACACACAAGATGAGTCCTGTTAACAACACAGACGATAATATGCAACTGTGTATTTGTGTGGGAAATCTCACAGCAGAAAGCCCAGGGCCAGGAAGGACAGGATTTAAATAGAAGAGAACCAATGCTCCAGGTTATCCCAGTGAGCCATGGAACCCAAGCGTTTATCGCCAGCAGCAGCCAGGACAGCTTCCTCACAGGCTGAGAAACAAAAAGCAGTAGGTGTGACTCATCCAAACACAGAGTTTCCTCCACAAAGCAAGCTCTTCACTGATAAAAACAGAAGGCCACATTTCTAGCCTCAGCACCATTTGAACTGTCAGATATCACGGAATAAATGTACAGGGCACTGAAAAGGTTTTAATTTCCTTGCACGAAGGCAGAAGACTCCTGCATCAGAAGTTGGAGAGACCTCTAAAGGAAGTTTCAAAATGCTTCATTAATGTCCTTCTCTTTAAGGATCATAAAACATCCTAAGTGCCAGGTTCAAACAACCTCAGGGACCTTCGGCTCTTCTTTCTGGAATTAAGGTTCAATCCTGACTATCCTATGCGATTCAAGACACTTTAACATGGTGGTTTGCAGATGTGCCCTAACCATAAACAATCACTTCCTGTGGTGACCAGCGAGAGGATACAAGGAAATGGAATAAAGCTATGTCATGGAAAGTTCAGGTTGAATATTAGGAAAAGGTTCTTCAGGAGAGTGGTCAGCCATGGGAACAGGTTTCCCAGGGAAGCAGCCATGGCATCAAACCTATCAAGAGTTCAAAAGCATCTGGATGATGCTTTTAGTTTAGTTTTATGTAGTCCTGCCTGAAAACAGGGAGTTGGGTGTCAATGGCTGTTATAAGCTCCTTCCAACTTGAGATATTCTAGGATTTCTCCTCTGTCCTCTGCACATATCTATATTTTCTATCCATCTGGCCCCTTTGCACTCCTGAGATATATGCATAATTAATGTTCTGCATTCTCTGATGTTTTATGGGCAATGAATCAATTCCCCTCAAAGCTATGCTATTACTGAAGAATGATACTTCTTTATTTGGTAAGGCTAGGTGTGCTTTTTTCTTCTTTTTTTTTTTTTTTTGAAAGCTACAGAGTACCTGGAGCGATACATCTCATACCTTTATTTCATTGCTGTGTTAGCAATACAGTTTGTGATTTATTATAAACATTAAATAAAAAAAAAATCCCAAACTGAAATTAATATCATTACTTATTTCAAGAGTTGAAAAGTTTAAGGAAAATCCTAACCATAGTAAAAATCCCAAGCACAGACAATAAAATTATTGCATCATTCTACCCAGGGTGCAGAAATAAAAAAAAAAAAAATTAAATAATTTCTGGTTCCCAACTATGGCAAAATCCATTCACATTCCTCTCTCCCAGTGGAGGTCAGCAAGGGATGCTTAATATTCAATGCAAGCTCAGACCACTCAACCAATGCACAGGCTCAACAAATGTCTCCAAGAGCACACACACACTTTATGGCCCACCTGGATGTGTTAAAGTGCAAATGCTTCCACCAGCATGACAGTCATTAAAGGATTCAAGCTGGTCTACCTAGGACCAGTGAGGAGCTCCGTCACTGTGTGTAGCTATATCATATGAGAAGAGTAGAAAATCAAAATGTAACTCTTCTGGACATCTTAAAAGGCCTAATAAAAAGACTAGAGAAGCCTAAAACTAACAGTGGACATACAAATAGTTCCCATCAGGAGAGTGATATGTAAGAACATGTGGCTAAACCCCAGAACACAGAGTAAGTATTATTTCTTCACAACCAGATGTAAATGTGATACTGCCTAATGCCAAGACATTCCTGTTAGAACATTTCTAACCCTCACAGACACTGCCTTCAAAACACACAAAAGCAAGAATGCAGGCCGAAGTATCCAACACTGTATTTACAGTTACGCAACACTGTTTTTCAGAATTGTTACACATGTACTGCCCAACCACACACATGAACACACATTCACTTTCTGGTCTAAAATCACAGTATAATGTAATAGATTAGATCTAAGCATCAACAGTTTCTTAAAATATCTGGCACAAAGAGCTCGGCTTTCAATAACCAACACACGGAGAACAAGCTCCTCATTCACTGAAGAAAGTCAGCTGGGAGAAGGGTTTGCCCTTCTCAGCAAATTATTTTATAAACAGGGAATTAATGTTGAATCTTAGGTCTGCCTTCGTATTTTTAAGTCAAAGTTTAAACATCCACTAAAATACATATCCAAAAAAGAACCAACTTGAAAATATTACCGAAAACCAAAACAATGCATATGCTGCAAAAATACAAACACAAGAAGACCCAAGCAAATATTCCACATTATTTGTTGTTGCTGTCTAAAACCAACACTAAAGCTAATTAAACATCAGCTTGTTTACAAGGCAGGCTACAAGCCTAATGCATGGTTTTTTATGCTGCAGTAGCCACTAAATTAAAAAAAAAGTCTAATAATTAAAAGAAAACAATAAAACCATCAAAGGAGCACCAAAATGGAAATGCCCCAGACTGTCTAAGCCTGGGTGGCCACCCAGGGTTCTCAAGACTCATCCAGTTTGCAAGCAGCTCCAGAGCTGCTCCCCTGCCTGACTCCAGCTTGGGAGGCTGAATGCCTTGCTGCTTTGTCCCAAATCACTGCAGCTGAAAGGAAAAACAACCCCACACAAGCAACAGCCCAACAGCCAACAGTACTAAGCTGCTTCAGGACCCACCCAGAGTCTTGTGCAACAGAAGAGAGCTGGAATCTCTTTTGGGAGGCAGGACTCTCTGGAGGTTCACGACTATCCCTCTCCTAGCAATGAATCCCAGAGCTTGGGAGATACAGGGCAGCTCAAATCATGAGAGAATCAGCACCAGGACTGTGATCAGGACGGGGCTCTGTAGGGTGAGGCAGGCTGGCAATGGCAGTCAGTCTAAACCAAAACAGGATTCTGTTCCAGCAGAAATTTCTTTGCCTCCTGTTGATTTATAAAATCTCAACTCCAGAGTTGCTGCTTCCTCTGAGAGACCCCACCACACTGTCTCATGAATACTCTCATGAAAAAGACTTTTACGTTAGTACTTGTCCTGGATGCTCTTTGACAAGTTTCGTGACGCAGCACCTACCTACAGCACTGAATAGTACTTCTTTAGTTAGTACAGAAATGTGTACTACCACATGTAGGTCTGTTCACCATTCCCCTGTAAAAATTAGCCAGTAATTTGACTCTCCAAATCAGTTAGCTGAGAATAAAAGGTTTGGAGGGATTCATGGGATGAAATTCTCTTTCATTTTGAAGGTCTGCCATTCTGATAAAACAGCCCACCCTTTTCTGTTCATTTGATACAACTTCCATATATAGCAGTGATTGTCTTAATTCATGGGAATCATTTTAAATTACAGCCCATTGACTTATAGCTCTCTGTAAAACAGAAATACAATATGTAAAACAGTTCTGTAATTTTAAAGTTGAAAATACTCTATTGGAAGAAAGGAGCTATGCTGGTTTATGCGATGCAAGGTTCCAGCCCAATCCAAGAAACAGACTTAGCAAACCAACAAGAGACTTTTTAACTACAAATAGTTAAAACATGGGACCATTCTGATGATTATTATCCTATTTGTGTTGAAGAGAACAGTCTATCTTTCCAGCTGGGCAAGCCACACAGTGTTTTCCAGTGCTGTGAGTGGGCTGCATGTCATGGCCTCTCCTGCACAGGGTGAGCAGAGCTGCTCTGTGAGTGCAGCACAGAAGATCATCACATGTTCTGACAGCAGTTATGACACCTCCCAGAAAGAGAGCAATGAGAATCTGGGTGCATTCCTTTCTCTGGGAGCTATGTAACCTCCTCCTGGATACCATCTTTCCAAGAGAGTAGGTGGTCTTAAAATGTGCTGGTAAGTACACTGTAACCATTCAATGACTGAGGTTCTCCGGGAAAGAAACAAACAACCTTGGACAAGGCAGTAAAGCTTCTGCTGCCTGAAAACAAAACTTTTTTCCCCGCTCAGTCAGATCGGTAATACTGAATGGTTAAACCTTGAATTGCATCTCCCGGTGTGATAGACCAAAGTCTGGTCTTTTGTTTTCTGAAGTACCCCACCTTCCCACTTGGCCTGTGTCACTGTTCTCACTCCTTTGCTGGCCCATCCAACTCAGCAACACATCCCTCTTCTCCTTACATGCTGCATGATATTTCTCTCTGCTTTCACAGGAAAAAAAAACAATTAAGTGTTGCTGAATTTTCAAGAGCCACTGGCATTTAAAAAAAATCCTATTTGCCTAAAAGAGGTGAGTTAACAGCCAAGAGTTCCACATCACCGAGCCTGCCACAAAACCAGCCTGGCACAGGAGGATATGTGGTATCCAGCCTCAACACAACAATTAAAAGCACCCTGTAAAGACAACAGCAACTGGTACAAAACCCCAGCTGATTGTACTTGTATTAGAAGCTAGCAACACAGGAAGATGTGAAACTTTAGCTTCTTCAAAAAAAGGAAAGCAAAGCAGACTAAAAGCAAAGATAAGCTCAAGTGAGACATTTAAGAAGGACATTTTTGAGAGGAAGGAAAAAAAGTTCACAATTTAAGGAAAAAAGAAAAAGGTAGATTTGCCAGAACATTTCCCTGAAAATATGAAGCACTCTTTTTTTGCCCTCTATTTTATCATCATGAGATTTAGAAATGCCTACAGTACAAAGAGTGTGTAGTTCTGCAGGTTTTAGAAGAATGTTTGTTTAAAAAATTTTCACCTAATACTTGAAGAAAAACAAAGAATGGGAAAGGTGGAGGATTTCAAAGAAGAAATGTTTCCTTAAAAGACAAACAGAAAAAGACAGCTACAAGAAACAGTGAAGAATTGGGCAGCAAAACATCAGGGGAAATATTTTTCTTTAACCAAGAGAAGGTTTAAGTTGGAGGCCGATTTTTGACAGGCCCTTCAGGAAACAGGCCTGGCAGCCACGGGCTCTAATTTTCCACCTGCAAACACATTCATTCCCACACTCTGCAGGTGCAGCCACCCCTATCCAAACACCCTGTGTTTCCTTTCATGGAAAGCTGTACAGCACGTTCTGCAAGGGGAAAAAAGCAGAGCTGAGAGCTGAACTTGGGGCAAAAGCTCAATGCAGCACAGCGCAGATGCCAGAATGCATCCCTGCCTACGCAGTCGTGCGTACCAGACCTACCATGCACAGCGCCATGGGGACCTAGTCCCACTGGCAGCATCCAGACTAGGCACTGCTCTCAGTTCATGGGATTATGCCCCAGTCTGCATCAGCACAAACAGTATCAGGTATTACTGGGTACAGGTAATATGGCAAGGTACAGAAAGCTTCTTACAAGAAAGAAAAAAAAACACACCAGATCAAAGCACACCTTCATTCCTTCGCACATGGCACAGCAATACCAAGCATGAATACAGATATACTAAGGGGAACATGTAAATTCAGTTTTCCCTTATAACTGTGAAGGGAAAAAAACATGTGGCCGTGAATTGTCTGATATTTTGCAGAAAGCAGCACTGCACCCACATTTTCAGAGCTACAAGAGTGTGTGGGCTTTCTGTTTTCAGAGCAAGAGCACTGTGAAAGCAAGCTTGTTTACTTTAGACACTGTACAAAGACTTTTTTTTAAAATAAATGGTTGAAAGGATGCCTCCCCTCTGAGGAGTTAGCAGAAAATAAAAGGCAGATTTATATTTCTAATCTATGCAAATATCAACTCTACAGGGCATCACAAAGACTGCTTTATATCAGACAGCAGGCAGATCCCAGGTGCTTTGAATATGCCAAAAGCATGCACAGCATCCCCACCTGCAATGGCTGCTCACTCCGAGAACAGCTGGATGACTAAAAAGAGGTTGTCTAAGTAGCCTTCCATGAAAAACGGCTATTGCTCATGTGCCAATCCCCATACTCCCACTCAAATGGCTCCTGCTGTAGCTTCCATCAAGCCTGGAGAGAGGTGGGGTTTTTTGGTGGGTTGACTTGGTTTCTTTAACTTGGTTTATCACAAACTCTTCTAGAAATTTCAAATTATAGCAATCACAATGTGGTACAACTCCTACTGACACCCAGAAAAATTATCATGGGCCTTCAATTCATAAATCCCCAGGAAAATGTCTGTAGGGCTGGGTGCATGTAGAATGCAGGGACTAGACATGTGGGACATGGAGGCACAGAGATCTTGGAGAAGAGAGGATTAAGATCAGGGGATACATACAGATGAGACCCTCAATCCAAAACAAAAGAAACAGAGTAGAAAAGTACAGAAATAAGACAACTAGAAGATAGGAAATAGCTCTCCTAGCAGAGGGCCGGGAGAGCGCCCAACATCAAGAGCACAAGGCTATTACATTGACAAGAAGGCTTAGCAGTAGCACTATCATGACCAGAAACACAGGTACTCCACAACTGGTGGCTGCTTTCAGTATGTTTCCCTAGGACATCTGCAGGAAGGTTCTGTCAGAGGTCAAGGAACACAGCTGTCCTGGGAAGCCTCACCATTCACACTCACCGAGCAGGACTGATGATGTGCTGCTGGCAATTCTTACCCTGTCCCAGTGCTCAACTGAACTTTGAGGAGGAAAAAGCCCACACCACTAATGTTTGCATCTTTAAGCAAGTGTCAGTTTTGTAAAGAAGCAGCAAAGAATTGCATGCCAGAGTGTCAGATCTGACCTAGTGAAACAATTAATGTGTGCCCCTGAGTACTCTCTGCCTCATATTTTCTTTCAGGCCTCAGAGGTTGGCTTCAAAGAGCTGTTGGCTTAATAAACTGCTCTGGCAGTCTTGTCTTCTTGTTTTCTTTCCCAAGCATCTCACAGACCCTTCTTTCTCAAATTAGCAGATGCGCCTTTTACAAATTAACTACAGACATCCTACATTAAGTTAAACACCTGCACCTCTACAGGTCCTCAATAACCAGTTACCATGGCCATCCCAGGCAACCCATTCTCCCACTAAGTCACTCGATACCCATCCACATCTTTGAAACGATGAGATCATTTGGGCACAAACTGAAATACAAGAACTCCCTTCTAAGCATAAAACCTTCTTTATTTGCAAGGATGACATACATTAGAACAGGTTTCCCAGGGAAGGTGTGGAGTCTCCCCATCCATGGAGATATTCAAAGCCCAACGGGAGACAGTCCTACAGCAATCTCCCCTACCTGTCCCTGCTATGAGCAGATGATCTCCAGCAGTACCTTTCAACCTCAACTATTCTGCAACTCTGTGGTTAGCACTGCTACTTGTGTTTAGCTTCAGCATGTAAGCTGACACTCCCCCACTGCACCTCTGAAGGACAGCACTGACTTCTTACTAGATAACTATTGGACTCCTCTTCCAGCATACGCTTCCATACAGTCTGTCCACCTCTGGGGGACTGCTTGGAGCAGTGTTACTTACTCCTACTTCTGCATCCACATTTGGCTTGTGCAATACAGGAAGTCACCAGCAAAACCATGAAGAACTCCTGACCATTACCAACACCTTCAGGCAGCTAATATGCAGTAGCCTGCAGGCATAATTAGCCTCTTAGACTTCCAACGGTGATGATAAAAGGTAAACTAGTTATGATTTTATAAATAAGTTATTATGGCTTCACCTAAATATGAACTGCCTTATTTGTACAAGGATTTCTCCTGTTGGTCCTAATCACCAAACAGCAGCAGAATAAAATTGGTCCACAGACTGAAGAGTCAGACGGTCTTTCAAATACAAGTAACTGAGGAGCATTGCCTCAAAGCCACTGAACCACCCCACAAGTAATGCTCCTCTCAACCAACAACACCTAAAAGTTTTGGGTCACTTTTCCTCTTTGCAATGGCAGCACATGTGGTGTGGGGGGCTACATTAATTGGGAGCAGGAAGGAATATTCAACTTGGGGCAGATGTCTCCAAACCAGCTATCAAGGTAAAGTCTGTAATGATACAGATCAGAGTGAACCATCTCAGTAAAACAATTCCTTGGCTTTTGAATACTTGTGGATTATCTAAGTATTTTCAGACTACTTTTTGTCATTTTTAAATGAATATTAATCAACCTGGAAATTCTGAAGTCTACAATTAACTAAAAGCCTGGACTGAGAAAGGGGTTTCACCTCAAGCTCCAAACACAGCCAGGCAAGCTCAGGGCTGGAAGTGTTTCCACCAAGAGCATGTTACAAAGATTAACAAATTACCTAGACTGTCACCAGCTTTGCAGCTTCATCCTTGGGTGATGGTTTTATTCTGAGGTTGAGCTGTTTTGTTTGTGGTGGTGCTGCAGGCTGAAGTGTCTGATCTGAAGTTTTGAATTTAAGAGAGGTTTGTCATTTGTATGCAATTATAAGTCAAATACATTGGCACCAAGTGTGTGATTCTAGTGCCTACCTCGCCATCACAGGCAATCTACAATGATCAAGCTTAATTCTAAAAGCAGCCAGTCTCAATTTCAAAACAAATGTTTTATCAGTCTACAAAGGCAAAAAACCCTAACAAAAAAATCGCTCTCCTCTCCACTTAAACATACTGTAGACTAAGCCTTTCCCCACCATTTGTTTCAGAATACCCCTCCATGTCCCCATCACTCATTGCCTGAAACATAAGATTTACCATATCTGCCTACAACTGCCCAGATGAAGGTGTGTGGCCATCACATCATCTACACTCCAGAAAACAACAAGAAAAAAATCTTAACAGGCTATTCTGTACCTGAGATCCATTACTAAATCACTGGTTTTGCTACAGACATTTAAAGAAATGTAAGAGGCACTTACAAGATTCTGCAGCTTATGTTATCAATCACTTCAGAAAGAAGAAACAATTCAGCAGCCACTCCAGCTGAGCGTGCTGGGAAGTTCAATTTTCACTGAAATGTTCTGTTATTGCCAACCTGGGCAGAATGAGCAAATACACTTTGGCAGGTGAGCTATGAATGAGCAATCAGCACTGCAGGCTACAGCTCGAAGAGGTAACAGCATCCAAGTAGCTACAGCACTTCCTTGCACACAACTAGGCCAGGACTGGGCTGACAAAAGCCAACAACGGAAGATTTCAGACATTCTGACCGCACAGGAATCGCTCTGAAGGAAAAAGGTACAAGGTTTGCCTCTCCCAATGTATACAAAGCAGGAACACACAGACAAGCATCTGTGTTCAGTCCATTCCCAGAGAAATGTAAGTTTTGTGAGGCTTTCAGCCCACTCTTTGGTAAGAATTCTGCATATATAGTCAAGGGACTGCTTGAGAGCTGACATTTTAAGAATAAAATCTTTTGCATCCTACCAAAAAATCAATTCCCCAGTTCAGTGTCACAAAAAATCCTTTAAAATACACAATCTGCAATACATAAAATAATAATTGCACATCTTGCACACCTTCCAGAATTAGAGCCTCTCTTTCTCCACTATATATACAACAGTTATAGATACAATGACTACATAGTGAATTTCAGATTTGGAGCAACAGAACTTTTTTTTTCCAGCTGTGAAGCTTCTGCCACCCTGTAGCCCTCACCCTTATTCCAAGCTTTACCTCTTTGTGCTGATGCAACTTTGTTCTAGAATAGATGAATTAAATAATTTTGGTTAACAAGAAAACAATCCCACCCACCCCTTTTTGGGTGAGGTGGGCTTCTTTAATCTTTTTTTTCTCCTTTAATTTAAATAAAGCACAGATGTGCAAAACCCACGCAGTGATGTGGTTTATAAGAATAGCCCCTCAAAACAGTTGCACTGTTACAACTGTAGCACAGGACTCTGAATAAAAGAGCAATTCCCACTGAAGTTGTTTGCAAAAGTTCACTCTGATCATAATTAAAGGACTAATAGAATATCCTCTAACAATTTTAAACCCTTTGTAAAGTCTAAGGGGAAAAATCAGGAGTGGGATGGGCAAAACGCAGAAAAGATTCTGAAGTTCACTTTCAACAAAGCACAGGTAGCCATAAGAATAACCACCTAAAATTGTGTATAAAGGTCCTTTGCCTACAGATTCCTTTGCCTATGGCTTCCTTTTAATCAGTAGAATGTTACAGAAAGGGAGTATCTTTTAAAATTTATGTCAGGTTTTTAAACATGTATCTATTACCCCTGTTTTGTTTCTGCAGTTGGTCACGTACAATCGTTCACCAGTACTGCCCTCCCACCCCCCACCTGAACAGACAGGATCAAGTGGTGACTTCTCTCTTATTCCTGTTCAGGAAATTGCTAGGAAAGGAAAAGAACTAGATGATACCCAAGCAAATACTGAACACCAGAAACAGAGCAACTGCCTGTTCCCTCCCACCTATATCACCATAATGAGAACAGAGGGAAAGCACGTACCTTGTTACCTCCTGCTGCAGTCGGGAAACACTGGGCACATAGAACATCACCCCAAAGAAAAGCAAAGGCTCATTGGCAAATTTGTCCAGCTGCTTCTTCAGAGGCTTTTCCAGTTCAACCCAGCGGGCTTGCTGGCTCTTGCTGAGAAACCAGAGGCCGAAGTAGTGTGTCTAGATAAAAGAAACAAAATAGTGTCAGTTTACCTTTTTTTCAGCTAGATCACACACGCAATCAACAACACAAATGCAAATAAGAACAGATGGTATTGTGTAAGTTTTCCATATGCAAGGCCAGAGAAATTTCTTTTCAACTATCTTCTTAAATTTTTAGGACAACCTTAAAGACAAATTATTATTGCAATATAATATGCTTCACCGAGTACTATCTGCCCCTTACCATCTTTCCCAAATGCATATTAAAGAGCTCTGGCTGACATTATGGCACAGGCTACATAAATGATTTACAGACAGTGTCTGAGTCTTTGTTTTTTCTTACACCCTTGTCTTGTGAACAGACAGCAAACATCAAGTCAGAATAGAAGCACAAGAGCTTCACAAGACTCTCACAAGGCTTACTGCAGGCAAAGGACAAGGACTCTTCCAACTACAGAAAAGAACACAAACTCACATGCATGTCAGAATATATCTACCAATACCAGGACCATTTACCCAATACAGAACACTTCTGCTTTTTAACGCATTCACACAGTTTTATGATGGACAAGTCATTACACTTAAAACGTGCATCACACAAACAGGTTGTTTGCTCTAGGCTCTTACAGAAATACCAAGTTGAAAACCTCAGCTATTTCCTATCCATGTAAAATCTCACTGGCTGCAGCACATCCTGTATAAGCCACATGGGACTGTTGCTGGTGGAGAGAGCTTCAAATACTACAAATTGATAATAAGCACCTGAAAGAATAGCTTGACCAACTGCATTTCGCAGATGTTCATGCTGTTAAATAAAAAGTTTTCAGAAGTAGCAGGAAAAATTGCAACCATTACACTTTGAAAAAGCCACTAGCAACAGCCTGTTTTGCTTTGGTAGTGTTACTTCTCTAAAAATTATTGCATGTACCAGGACTTAGCATACAACACAAGGGCAACTAATGCAATATTGAAAAATTAAAATGCTGAGAAATATCAAGTCAGCAGGGGCAACACTGCTCCAACTGTTTTATAGCAGAGGGCATGAAAGAAAGAATCATACCCAAAAACTCTGAATTGGAGTGCAGGTGTATTTAGGGTTTCATTACATACATATTTTTCAATTTTGGAGAATGTCCAGATTAGCACTGAACTAAGGTAACACCTAATTCAACTTGATTCCTCGATGAAGCCTGACAAACATTAAGTATAACTCAAGCACTGCTCAGACCTTTTTCTCCAAGCTCAGTTTGATACAGTGAAGCAAGCTAGCTTGCTTGTTTGCTTTGGGGGTTGTTTTTGGTTTGGTTTTTTTTTTTTTAGAGCATCGGTGAAGTATATCCTTATAGAATTGAAAGGTATCCTCAGTTGATCAATCAATCTGGGGCACAAATAAATCAAGAAGCCAGAATCTCCCACAGGATAAGCTTAAAACTAACCAATTCATTGATACATATATAGTCTGGAGTCATCACTGGATGAGACACTGGAGGGGGGGATTATGATCACCATGACAATAATTAGGTTACAATGAAGGTGGGCAGGACAGTAAAGACAGCAAAGGAAAGAAATTGTCATGAAGGCAAGAAAAGCAGTGTGATTTTGCAACCTCATAAGGGAAATCCTTTAACATGGAAAGTCTTGAAAAATCACTGCAGGGCAGCTCATCCTCAGTGAGAAACAGTGCAGAGCAATGAAAACAGAGCTTCCATGTTATTTTAAAAAGTAAATATTCACATCTCCTAGGATCCAAATTTGCAGTGTCAAGTAAAGCATCTAGCAACTATGACGATTTTGAGTCTGAAGTCTAGAAGAGTTTTTCAAAGGATTAAGGGTATTGTCATTAAATAGCTCAAATAAGCACAGCCCCTCCTCTTTGAGTGGGGGCAGAGGGACAACCAAAATTTAGATTTGTAACAGTAGCTCTTCAATACCACATCCAGAATCCTGAGTCACTTCCAGGGAATAAAATGTGACGGTAATGCAGTGTTTAAGCTTCTAGACTACAGCAGACAGACCATGGCAGCATACATTTCAAATGACAAGGTGGCAGCTCTTTTCCTGGAGAACAGCTTAGAGAGGATAAATCAGCTGCAGACGAAGCACAGGGACTGCAGAGCAGACACATGCACTTGAGAGACAACCAGCCCAGCTAACTCAATGTCATCCACCTGTCACCAAGAACTTGAAAATGTTAGCATTTTTTAACAACCCACAGTGGGGAAGGACTTCTGTGGCCACCACAGTGAATACCTGAAGAGTCACTTCCCTGAGGAACATTACTGATTCCCAAACAGGAACAGAGGAACATGGAACTGGAAATGGCTGTACCATCAAGTTCAAGATACTATGACCAGGCAAATGACTGCCCAGGGGGCCTTATAGAATTTACAGAAGACATGCATTGCCATACACTCAAGCCCACAAAATATTTTTGCAGTAGAGACAGCCCACAAGTTAGATGAGTAGATATAAAAATGGGACCTTTTTTCCCCCATAAGCAGCTGATGGAAAACTAGATTGGCTCCAAAAGCTGGACTGCTTGTCCATCTGTACAGTGGACTGTACTTCACCCCAGTTTTCTTGAAATATATATTCACACCTACACCTGGCAGGCTCTGAAGTGACGTGGGCTGCTCTAGCAGGTACACCAGCAAAGCGGCAAAGAAAGTGAACGATGATTTCATTTCTAAAGAGTAAAAATTTCAAAATCCTTCTTCCAGCCACAGCTGGCAGCCTGAAGGAAAACTTTTCATAACTGTAAATGTATGCATGCACATCCATTCTGCAAAGACCTTCAGGTGTTGGTGCTTTTGGTCTGTCCAATCTGCAAACGCACAAAGAGCTCTGGTAGAAAAGAGTTTATGTTGATTTTCTCTCAAGGTTTTAAAATTTGTCTTACTGACGACACATGACTTCATCCATGGTACAAGGAAACTGGCTTACATCCTCCAGGAACTCTGCTAAAGCAGTGAACAAGAACCATAGCACCCGCACACCCCAACAGTACTATGCAAAAAGGCGAATCTCAAGACGTGGAGACTCAGAAAAATGGACACACAAAACCTGCACTGAGAAGTCTTACATGAGATGACATTATAGCTGCTAGTTCAGGAGGCAACATAGTAGTTTCGGACTTGGACTGAACCATACTCTTAAGTCCAGAAATACCCCTGCTTTATGTCAGGCAAAACCAGAAGAATTGTCAACAACAGGAGACGACAGACACTTACTAAACCAGCAAATCTCATTCAAAAGGATCCAACCAGACAGACTGTGTTTATTAAAGCATCTGGCTAAGCGGCCAACTAAATATTTATCCTTGAGAAAGAGGCTGAGTTCCAGTTCCTCTGGACACAAGACATTAAACCCTGCTATCCTGGGGCGTTTGCACAGAGGGGGAGGCACTATTTACAACAGTTTATTGTTCCTAGAAGTTCTCTTGTCCAAAACGTTGCCTGAACCCCATTCCCAGAAGAAGCAACTTCAAGGCAACCTGGCTGCCGAACCCAGGTTTTCATTGCAAGCCAGCCCTACGTGTTGGGGGGTGACACCTTCTAGGGCACACTTTTTTTGTGTGAATGGTCAGAATGGCAGCAAGTGGCCACCCCTGCACTGCAGTCAGCACCTGCCTGTGGCACTTGGTTTGCCATCCACCTGCTTTGGTTTGAGTTTTGCAACATCACAGTGCCGGAGGTGCCATTGTGAAATTCAGCTCAACATAGTAAATGTTGTTGGAAAGGACCCACCACCTTACAATACGCCAGAACTTTCCATCTTTAAACTTATTTTATGAAGTGAATTAAGGAAAACAAAAAGGATAAACATGAAGTGCCACACAGATTTGTTCAGATTATTCTGCTATTTCAAGCAGGTTCACTTAGCCTCACTTGAGGTGAAAAATGCCATTATATTTTGGAAAAATTTTCTTTTTTATGACCTGTGCTCATACATACAAAATTATTCTATTTCTGACCTTTCTTCTCTCTTTCCCTCCCTTTCCTCTTCTCGTCTTTAATTTTTACGTAATGCTGGCATGAGAGCTTATTTCATTAGAACCAGCAACTGTTCGGCTACAAGACCTGATGCTTTGTCAAGAGCTTTGCTGAAAAGGATAAAACCAGATTTTACAGTAGTTACACGGCTACACTTTCTACTGACCTATTCTTGAACCCTGACTCAGTCAGGGAGGGAGTTGCATTCCCCAGAGATCAAATAGAAATATGCATAATCCATTAGACACTGTTTTTCAGTCATGTGTGGTAGAATGATCGACAGTCCTTCACAACAATACACAGAGTAATCTCAAGCAGGTTTGCTCTTTGGCAGGGGGAGTTTGGACAGTTTTTCGTTTAATTCTAAGAAATCAGCTTGAGTGAGATGTGGATGTATTCCTAACATGAATGCAGAAGTTGGGGTACACCTGGGATTTATTTAAACGTAAGATCAAACTGAAGTATCATGCAAAAATTAATCTTTTCTTTTAAGAGAATGTGTGTTCTTACCTGGGACTACATGAAGGAGACAAACAGGTTCAAAAATGATGATAAGAATCAGCCTTGTTTCCCTACAAAACATGTAGGGAAAACCATAGGGGCAGAAGAAGAATTGAATGTTAGGTCTGAAGGAAAGGTCAGCACCAAGCACCAGGCACCTCCTAGTTGCAATTATTCCTCTTGAAAGAAGCAAAAAAGGATACAGGGAGACCCTCTCAGAGTTGGAAGAGATCAGTAATTCTCTTCTCTCCTAAACAGTTAAAGATGCTACCAGAATCAGTCAGGGAAAAAAAAAAGAAAATTAAAAAACAAACCCTTCTATCAAAAAATGCCGTACTATTGAAATCTGAACTTTACAGGATTTTTTTCGACACTGCCAAAACTTCATTTAGAAAAAAAAAAGCGGGGAGGGTGATGAAAGAAGAGGAGTGTTCCAACAACATCAAAGCATTCTCTTCTGTGTTTTTAAAATATCTTGAAACACAAACTTTTTGTGCTGACATATTTCTTTTTGCATGACACATAATTTTGAAAATGCATAAAACAAAGCAACAGAAACCCCCCATGAAATTGAACACTAACCAAAACAACTTCCTTTGCTACTTTACTGTTCAATTTCTATCTCTGGAAAATTTTGAGACTTTGGGCTGTGTTCCAAAGCAGAACAAAACATGTTCTGAAATCACAAAATGCTTTGTGGAAAAGACTGCTAACCCGCTGATGGGACTATAGTTCTCAAACATAGGTGGACCTCTGGAGAGAATCCTCAGACTCCAGATTTTTGCTGTACCAACTAGATTGGCCCACAAGGAATACAAGGAGAATCTCCTCATTCATTTCACTCCTTTCTAGGAGTGAAAGGAGGGGGAAGGACCTTAACCACTCTCTTAGGAAAAGCTACCAGGAAATCTTAATATCTAGAATAGAGGAGGAAAATGACTCCACTGAAACCCACATTGTATAAAACGAAAATGTATGAAAAATCACTATGTGATATTCTTTCTGTCCTGTTCCTGCCTGCACATCCTCCTGCACATTCTGCACACACCCCCTAGAAGCATGCAGGATACCTTCTGTGCAAGTAAAAGACAGTTGACTTGTGCCATGCACATTGGAGAGAGATTTCTAAAAAGGCCTCAACACTTAAATATTGAACCCTACATCAAGAAGCAAAAATGTACAGGTTTCTACAATCTTTTCAGAAACAGTGGAAATGGAAAAGAAGCCTTTCAGAGTCTCAGATGTAAAATATTTCAGGTAACGAAAGGATGAGAAAACCCCACTATCCTCAAACCTTACTAGTTCCTCCTTCTAGTAATACAGCTGTTGCCTCTTTCAGTATATTAGTAGCAAGAATGTATTTATATGATTGTGGATATTTAAAAGCCAGTGGTCTCCTTCCCACTGGTGATGAAACCATGGTTACCTTCAGATAAAAATTCCTGTAACTTGGCCTTTGGCATCCCAGTAGAGAAAGTAACACTCATCGCTTTCTAAGAAAAGAAGAAACCTCATCTTCGTATTACAAAGAGCTATCAAAGCTATGATGAATGAGCAACAGCACAAAACCCTGAGTGCCGTTCTGCCTTCAGTTTTCATGCAACCAGAACATGTTTGTCCAAGCTCCAGCTGCTGATCATATCTGGCCAACTCTGAGAATAACACAATTCAAAAGAACAGACTGCCTGAGCTAAAAATGTGTCAAATTATAAAGTGACAGATGGTCTTTCCCAGGCTACTCTTACCTCACGTAATTCCAGCCTCTGCGCGACAGCTTCCAAGCACTCCTGCCCTGTGCTCTCCACAGAGAGGGTGCACTCGATCACATTGTTGTCCAGCAGACGAATCCTTGTCACAAAGCAGTTCTTGCTCAAGACGTTGTAGCGTCTGGTCCGCCGCAGTTTCAGCCCAAAAGGCATGGCTGTCGGTCTGGAAGGTCACCCCTTCCCTGTACTCTGCCAAGAGTTATCAGCACACTTGTCGACTTGCCTTGAAGGCTTCTTCAGTTGGCACTACTCTCCTCCAAAAACGGAGGTAGCTGTCCATTCCCAGGGAGACTTTCCAGGGATTCCTGCAAAATACATACAAGTAAGTAAAGTGTGAAATAAGATGTTCCTAAAGACCAGTGGAAAAAGTAAAAAAAAAAAATATAAATAAATAAAGCTTGACTTACATCTACAACCATAAAATAAACACCTCCACACACAGGACTGCCAGGCGCTTACAACAACACCCAGAAGAACACCTTATACATCAAATCTTTCAAAATTCTATTTTGGTGCTGAATTTAAAGCACAGATTTAATTCCAAAGCCATTATTTGAGAAGCTCAGTACTAACAGCAACTCTACAGGGCACGCATCCAGAGGTGCTAACTCTCCCATCATTACCCCCACCACAGGGGTCTATAACATAATCTTCAAGTTGAGCTTTGGTGCCCTCGGGCCAGCTTTGAAAGCTAGCTTAAAAAGCTAAGGAGTAGAGGCATTTAAAAGAGGTGCGATTTTGAAAGAAGAAAGGCTGGCTGAAGTCAGCAGGAAATGCAGGCGCTCAGCACCTCCGAAAAAAATCAAACCCAAAGTATGCATGTGAAAGGCAAGAGGCATCCCAGCCATTTCAGAGAAGGCTCCTCCGAGGCAATCCCTGACATTTTGCTCACTTTCAGCTCCAAAGCAATTCTGCATTTCACCCTTTCAGGTGGAATGAGTAACTGCAGGAGCAGCTGTCAGATCCGGATAAAACCGAGTGGGAGGAAAAGAACACACATTCTAGATGGTATTTCTAATTACTATTCCTAAAATTTATCTGGGACACATGCAACAGTTAAGCCAAAACACAATGCAGACAGAAAAACTCGAGATACAGAAATAACGGCATTAAAGAAGATACGATCCTCACCCGCAAGACCTCTTTCTATAAAAAGCAAACAAACAAACGAAACAAACCCCAACCCAGTTTATTTAGGAGCAGGTTCAAACAAAACCAAAGCAAAGCATCTGTGCTGGCATAAACAGCTTCCAAATATCACTTTCCACATGCAGAGAGGAACAAAATTAAAAGCAAATTACTTGCTAGCCTTCCTTGACTTGTTTGAATATTCTGGAGAAAGAGATGGAGGGACACTACCCATGGCATTACACAGAGTACTGGCAAGCAAAAACTGGCTCCCGTTTACTTGCTTAAGAGAAGCAAGAGCAAGAAAGTATGCATCATTTAGCTGGATATGACATTTCAAACAGATAGTAGTACATTGCTCATGTATCATTGGCACAGAACTGCATGAATCAGTTATTTTCACTTTTTGCTGAACGTAGTTGCTATGGAGATTATTAGAAGCAGACTGATTGACTACAGTGATTATCATTATACCAGAAACTTTCAACTATTGCATATTTGATAAATCCTATTTTCCAAAGCCAGTATATCTTGGCATTGATTAGAGGATCAATGAAACACAAAACAAAACAAAAATCACCCACACAAACAGAAAACCACAAGCAACCTCTCCCTGGTTTGGTGTGTACTTACCTTGGGTAGTCTACTAGGTTTATCTACTACCTTCTTGACTGAAGTGCAAATAAACTTACCAAATTAGCCACTGCAATGTAATCTCCCCTTTCTAACTTTCAGGGGCACAGACATAATGTATTAGTTTCACATGACTGCACCAGAGAGCTGTTATACCTTGCATCACTGTAACATCAGAAACCATCAAAGACACATGACTACATCCCCACAACAATCTGATGAGGCAGGGACACGTTAACCATGACTCACAGAAGAGGAATTGAAACAAACATTGGCCAGCTTGTACAACACCGCTCAGGAGAACAGCATCAGATCTAGGTACTAAAAAAGCACAGACTGGCTAGTGCTTTAACCTCATGGCAACTATTTGGCAACTACCTTGCCTACTAATCCCCGCTGAACTGCAGGACAAAGTTGATAAGTGGGAAGAATGGAAGGAAATTACAAACAGGGAAGGGTGTGGAGGTCTGTATCTTATCAAGAACAGCTTTTTTTGTTCAGTCTTGGGCTTTCTGGATTATTTTAAGTCAGACACATGGGGAATTGTAGTTAGCCAATTCAACTGAAAAGAATCTTATCTTTAATTACTGTTAGTTCCTCACATTTCTGTGCAGAACATGAGCCATCCTCTTAACAGTAATTGTATAGTTAATAGTAGCCTAAAGGTAAAATCAACGCTAGCATGAAAAAGCAACCGGCCTTGCCCTGCAGGCACATTGAGAGCTACAGTGGGACAAGCCATCCCAGAAGACCTGTGTCAGACAAACTACTCTGAAATAAAGCCACCAATTCTGTGTAACAGACATATCAACATGATTTGCAAATTAACTGCTCTAAATTATACCATAGGCTCAGGTACACAAGGACAACATTTCCTCCATTTTTCAAGAAGCAGTAAAATTTTTTCTTCAGTTCTGCCAAGGGCAATCAGCCAACACCATTTTCTAAAGACTTGGACATACCAATGGGAGAATGGATGCACTTTGTGTTACAGTTGGTGTTACTTTTTAATTGCACCTAGATATAAATGAATGCCTGATGACAGCTCTTTCACATGAAATGTCACACTTAAATTAGTATCCAATTAAAGAAGGAATTGGGGTGGTGAGGTTGGGACAGTTTAAACTGTCTCCAATTGGTCCAGCCTTTAACGATTAATTATCAATTCAACACATGGCTAACTTTTCTATTTAAAGATCTTCTGAATGTTTGGCTAACTTTCCATTTGGGTTTTCTGTTAATCTGACACTGAAACTTTCTGGTAGGCTTTCTAAATAAGATATCAAAGGCCCTGATCACTTACAGGTTCCCGAAGCAAACAGGGTATTTAGCTCCTCTATGTTTGTATAACCTTAAGGCAACAGAAGCATCCCTTTTTATACAGAGTTATTTTGTAGACAACAACAACAACAAAAAAAAAAAAGATTGGAGACAGAAGGGGGTTGGTGTTCCAAGTAAAGGATTATTTCACTGTAGGGTCTCCTTTCCAGGTTAAAGGGTTGCCAAAGAGCAGCCAGGTTTCTAAACAAGTTAATGGAACTATGCAGGAATTAGCAACACTCCCCTCTTCAAATTCACACTTTCACTACAATTAAAAAAACAAAAAACAAACAAAAAAAAAACAGAAACAAAAAAGAAACTAAAGCAAGCCTACAAAAAGGTTACCATTAACTCATTCTGCCTTTAAAAAGGGATTTAAGACTATTTCAGGTCTTAAAGAAACAGAGCACATCTTTTAAACAGAACTATTTATGGATTTATTTTTCTGGAAAGAAACTAGACTGAGCTCTTCATAAGCTTTGGGTATCTTCCCTTTTTTATTCCATGTTTTGATTATTTTGGGTTCTTTCTTCCCTTGCCAACGTTATACTTCAAAATTTAGGTATCAACTGCTCTCTGCAATTTGAGCTTACTCTAACAAGCATGGTGACTGAAACTAGGTTTTTAGGAGGAGCATAAGCTTGGGAATGTAAATGTTCTGACAAATGGAAATTCCCATGGTTTAAAAGCAGTTATTTTGTAGGCATATAAAACAAACAAAAAAAGTCCCCCAATCACGTACAAGAACAATTACAAAATCATAATATAAAAAAGTTTTGCAGAAACACGAACATTTTACCTGCCCATCTAACCACTCACCTTTAAGCAAGCCATCACTAAAACCTGATATGAATACCAATTCGAAAGTAAAACCTCAAAATGAGGAGTTGTAATTAGGTCCCTCTAAAAACCAAACACTTGGCACTAAAAGTCTCACATGTCTCTGCAAGTAACAGCCTAAGAAACTAAAGACTTCTGTAAGGCTTACACAGGCATGCGTCGATGACAGTATGGGCAGGGGCAGTGCCAGGGAAGAGCAAGGCTGCCACAGGAGAAGCAGTGAGCTGGGTGCTGCTGGTGACCCCAGCAGGGCACTGCCCCATCCACTGCAGCACAGTCCTTCAGGAGATGAGCTGGGTGCTGGACCATTGGTCCACTGACAGCTCCAAACATGGGTGGGGCTGAACAAGGTCCAAGGGCACAGACCAGTAACCACAGAGCTCAGACAGGGACTGACAGTCCCAGGCTGACCATAAACAGAGGTCCCAGACCTGTGGGCTGAGTGTGGGGTGGAAGCCCCTAGTAAGGCTGGTCAGGTCCATGATGGCACACAGATGCACTCAGGAGCAGGCCAGAGTACTCTGACTGCATTTCAAATCTTTAGCTCCTTTCAGCACGTGCTTATTTAAGAGCTGAACTTCATCCTGCTCATCTGAAACTGTAAAATCAAAACAGCTTTTTGAAAAAGTATCTATCCCAAATGCAGTTTCACCAGTACAAAGAGGAGATACCTTGACTTACTGGATTCCTGGTAAAGTTTGATCTGCTCTTGTTTCAGAAAATCAAGAAAAAAACAACTTGAATAAGCAGCCAAGTCCTTTACTGTCATAGACTGAAAATTTATGTCTTACGCTACTTACTTGAAAAAGCCATATGGATAAAGTCAATGGCTACGGGGAACATAAGGAAGATTGAAGGTGGCAAAAGAGGATAAAGAATGAAAATAGCTTTGACACAGCATAAAACTAAAATTGTAACTCTTGATCTCATACCAAGCACAAAGCAAGTTCTCTTAACAGCTTTCACTAGAAAGCAGCTTATGATGGAGCCCAACATAAATCACCTATGTCTCAACTCAAGACACGCTCACTTATCTCACTCCATACTATGATGTGGAAGCCATACTAGCATACTGGCTGTGTAAGGGCAGTAGATATAGAGGTATGATCTCTCCAATGCATTTGATTCCCCCACAACACAGCTGTGTCTTCTAAAGGGAGAGAGGAGAAATCATTGAGCTTTTTTGCAAGAAATCTTTCCTTGTACCAAATAAATAAATAAATAAATAAATGTTTCAAGAGATACCAATGCTCCATGGTTCAGCAACACAACACTGTTACTGACATACACAGAGCTAGTAGAAACCATGTATCTCACATAAGCAAGAACATCTCCCAAGCACAACAGTGGGCAGCAAGCTGAAACACCTTCAAGCCACAGATGGCACAACTGTAGTGGTTCAGGGAGAAAAAGGCTTATTGTGACTGCAGCAGTAATGCTATTGACTGGATGGTATCAGAATTGCTTCTGATTTTTAAGAAAACTTGGTTAGTTTCTGTATAAAGTATAAAAATCTCCAGAGGGGCTTAAACTGACACAGATATTTGTGCCTTTTCAAAATAATAATTTGTTTATTTTTTTACAAGACACTACATGTAACCAGGCCAAACCATTACTGCACAAAAAGCAAATACATTAATATTTTACACCTTTTCCAAACCTAAAACCAAAATAAGCCAGAAACATGGAATTTTCTACCTTTGCTCTCCCAAAGTCAGTTGGGACTGGCTGGACTTCTTTGCTAGTAGTCTTAAAAGACAGACTGAAGGGAGGAAAGGGAAGCTGCAAAGTGTTTCAGGAGGAAGAGGCCAAACAGCAGAAGCTGCTTGGTGTGTTCAAGGGCACTGGCCTAGTCACAGGGCATCCTTCTTTCGATTTATCTAAAAACCAGAAGAGAAGACTACTAAATAATTTCAGCCAAGATAACTCTCAGGACATCTTCAAGTACGTGACTTGCTCCTCTATTACAGAATTCATGTATTTAACTGTGCTACATTCACAGGAGCACAAAACCCAATAATGAAATGGCATCTGATGTGAAACGCACCTAAAGCGGAACGCTTTCTCTCACTTCATTTGCTTTTACACGTAATTTCTGAAACTCCAGGAAGAAAGCAATTACTGTCAAACTGGAGCCTGTATTTACCAACAGCCCGTGGCACCCCTCCAGCATTCCTGGCGCTGCAGGAGGAGCAGCACACCTCACAGAAGTATGTAACCCTGGGCTGGGCGCGAGACCACAGAGTTTAATGTAAGCGGCAAGTGGTGTGCGAGCCCACGGTTCTAGGGGAGAATAAAAATAACAGCGCATGGGAGACAGGACGTCTGCCACAATCCATCTCCATCCAGTTGAGTTTGTCTACAGGAGGAAGTCTCGCCCCGGGAAATAGTTTTCTCTGCCTTGGTTGCTCTCGTGGGAGAGTTTTATGCAGGTAGAACATGGCAAGGAGTATTCCCATACCTAACAAGGTGTCTGCATCCTCCCAGTTATGGGTGGAATTCCCATCAAGCCTGATAAAGTCTCAAGTGTCAAATTCATCTCCAGACAGATGAAAGCAGGCTTTGACCCTCACATAATGCAAGCTTTCTGCTGCAAGGCTGGTGATTGCAACTACTTGTTTATTCAGCCCCTGGAAAGACACAGGCCTCATCCCCAGGCATTTAAATCTTTAAAAATTCTTGGGGAGATTTCAGTCTTACTATAATCCTAATAGTAATAAACATTCTCACCTCTACATTCTGGAAAAGGAGTAGCATTATACTCTCATTTTTCTAACTACTGCAATAACCTATGCCAACCTTTCAGAGTCTCTAAACATCAAGAGACCTCACACCTGCATGAACAGATGCCAGGGATTCTGGGACATTTGAAGCAGAAGACAACTGCTACTGTTACTCCTACTGTGCATGAGCAGACACCAATACACAGTGGCCAAAGATCAAAAATCATCTCAGCATTTTTGCTTTCCCAATTCCATCACAGGTTTCCCTTCCCAGGGGAAAAAAAATTTAAAAAAAAAAAATCCACTTTCCATCGGATCCATCTTTGCTATAACTTACCTTTCATATCTGTTGTCATGGGTTTTCACTGTAACCCACTTGTGTCAGATTCTGCTTTCAGCAGTCCAAATAAAACACCTAGAGAGATTTAAATAAAGCCTAAAGAATCACTCCAGTTAGGACCAGTTAAATTTCTACCCTTTCTTCTCTTTTCTTGCAATAGTATGTACTCACTGACACTGAAGTGCATAAATGTTAGTAGATGTTATCCTCTCCTCCCCTGCAAAAGCACCTTTATTGTGCATTCACAGACCAGCTCTCTGGTGGATACAATCTATCAGAGAGGCACCTAATTACTCTTCTGTATCAGGCTGCAAAAGCACCAAGTATTTCTGTGGATCTCACTGTTTGACAGTCACTATCACTGAAACAATTTGGACTTCTCAAACTGCAAATTGGTGCCTTATCTCTCACTGCCTTAGTCACTACTCCAGAACAACCTCAACAATCCAACAGGTTTCACATACTCTGGTGAAGGGTGCTTTTTAGGTTAGTGTAAGCTTTCAAGTTAGGAGTAACTGCTGTGTAAAATAACATACCTAAGTGCCATTGTGATCAGTTTTAATCCAGAATAATATCATTAATGAAGGTCGAGTTTTTACCACTCACCTGTACACCTTGTCGAACTTTGTGCTCTAAAATTAGAACAAAACAATATGCCAGACCCCAGTAGTTTTAACAAATGAGCAGGAAATGCTGTCTGTCTGTCCATACCAGGTGTCTGCAGCAGCTCCACTTCTCCCTCCCCTTCTTAATTTCAGAGTGCATGACTTAATCTTATGCCAGCTCTGGAAACCTGCTGGGACCTCTACCTGGTTGGGCCACTCCACCTCCCTAGCTTGGTAACTGAATAGGATCCTCTTCAGCTTAGTCAGGGAGTTTAAATTGCTCATGGTTGGAGACAGCATGAGTTAGCTCACTGGTACAGTGAAGACAGAAATTTATTCTGTAATAAAATGTCCATAAGGGGAGTTAATATTGTGAAATCTAGATGTGTTATGTATTCTACACAGACAAACCATCCAGAAAAGTGAGACACATTGTTCTTTCAGACCTGGTACTATACCAGTTCTCTAAGGGCCACTCTTCAGAAAAGACACCTCAAAGTTTTACTGACCACTTCCTAGCAATCAAGAAAACCTAATGTTAATATAAGGGTCATCTAAATTCTATCTAAATTCAGTTTTAAGTGCCTTAAAAACTTTTTAGAATATTTGCCAGGATTCTTCACTTTTCATCCCTATTTTACCCCACTTGCTACAACCAGGAGCAACATAGTATCAGCATCCTTTACTTTTTTTTTAGGTTAGTCACCTTTGTGAAAAGTTCTCAACCCCTTCAGGCTCCATGGTGCTACAGTGACTAAAGGAGATTACATTTCCTGCCAAACGTGATTGATAGGCATGCAAAACCATTATAAAATCAGGGAAGGATAAGCTTAGTAAAATCCACAGAACAACTTGTTACTCTCATGTTTTCATTATTCTCTCACGTTACAAAGACATAAGTAAAACTGCAAATCTAAACACAGGGTACTTGGAGGAGCAGAAACAGTAACTTTAACAGAGGCAAGTAACTGAATCAGTTACAGAGTAAAATTACACAACCTAGTACATTCACACTAGATAAATATGCACTAGAACAAACTGATGCCAGTTGTTCTAAAACTTCAAATGATGCAATGTAAAGTTTAATAAAATGAACACAAATTCCAAACATCACCTATCCTGACCTATTTTCAAGAGCTGGCTGTAGTTTCACTTCTGTATTGGGATTCTGCAAGAAGATAGTGACAAGGAAGCACCTGGAGATTAAGAAGCAAATAGCCATAACATCTGTGACACAGTAATATCTGTCTCTGTGGCTCATTCCATGGGTACCACTGCCCCAGTGTCAGCAGAAGACTGCAAGCTACCTAACTGCATTCATGCAATGCTGCTTTTATCCAATACCCTGCCAGGAAAGTGTGTTACCCTGGTAAAACACGGTCTTCTGTGCTTTGTTCCATTTCTTGAAGTGTGGAGCAACGGTCTACTTCCCAAGAGAGGATCAGTTGATCCCATTCAGGTATTAGATAATGAACTGGAATAATGCAGTGGCTGCAGAGAAGCAACAAGAGCAAAGTGTAATGGGGCAGACTAAAAAGGGAGGGAAAAAAACCTAAAAAGCACACACACAATGTACACCCTAACCCACAACTGAGCACGTTTAGTTATATAAGTATTTCATGCTAGATCATATCATGAACCTTTGAACTTGCATGGAAAAAAGCCTCTCAATGCTACAAACATTGATGCTACAAAGTGCTGAAAAAAAAAATCCTTCCAGTTCTATCAAAGGAAGATTATGTTGTGGGTATATGCATGAAGAAAGTAAATCTGTTATCTTTACTGAATATAGGCCTTGATGTAGATGACGCAGCCGCAGTCTGTGAATAACTGCATTTGTCTCAAGAGCAAAAAAACCTCATCAGAAATACAGAATAGCTGCCGGAAATGAGCTAATGGTACTTTTCTTTCTGTATTAAAGGATTATTTTCCAGCGCCCACTGTGTGGGCTTAAACACTAGCCTGAAACAGTCAAAATACTTAGAAGAAAGATGTATGGCTAAAGGCTGGGGGGTACAGAGGGCCTTCTTTGAAGTGACTGACTTCTTTGACCGGTGTCTCAGAATTACAAGGCTACAAAAGGACCCCTCTCTGTGAGCAGCCCTCTGCGTTCTCCCTTCATCTCTGCTGCAGATTGTATTGATAAACAAGATTTGAAAACAATTACCTTGATAGCACATAGGAACTGGGTTATTATTAACTGCAAATGTCATGGCTTTTTTCCTAATAACTTTTAGCAGTTAAACTCTTGTGGCTTAAATACCAGCCAGGCTATCAATATGAGTCCTTCAGCACTAGTATTTTTCAAAAGCTTTCAAAGAAGCTTGGGAGAAAAATTATGATTTTTCTTCTACAGCATTCCAAGAAGTACTGCTAATTGCACTGACAGAGGAAGGAATTGTACAAACTCTAATCCCATATTGATTCACTGTATAAAACCACAGTTTTTCTCTTTTAGTTATAACAGTACTATAGTATACAAGTTTAGATTGGCTGCTTATTTCTTCTAACTTATTGTCATTAATTCTGTTCAAGAGAACAGCTTTGCTCTGAATGCTAGTAAAACTGTATTAGGTTTGGAGTATATACAAGTATATACACAAGTATATACAATATACAAGTTGCAGCTTTATACACAAAACCATAGTAATAAATTCTGAAAATTGTGCCATGCCATCCTATGTTTAGCTTTCATAATTGTGCTTCCATAAACACTTTTCTGCCTTTCCCTGTAAGCCTGGACAAAATATTCACCCTTTACTTATGATGATAGCTTTATTTGGAATCATACTTGAGGTTATCAGCTTTTAATAAGATTAAAAACTAATTCTTGTTAACTGAACCTTATTAGAGAAGGTTCTTGCTTTGTAACACCTCAGAGGGAAAAAATGCTTTGCAGAAACTTTCACTTGGTCATGAGCTGAAAAGAAATTCTTCTTTAAAATAAACCAGCATCATTCCTTGCCCAGATTAATTTTTATGTCAATACTCTAGCATATGACTAGACCAACAAAGAGCCAAAACTGACTTACAAGTCTGCAACCTTCCCTATCTTACAAAACAGATTTTGCATATTAACATGGAAAGAATCATTAATAGCTACTAATATAATCATTTTCTTATTTTGCTGCTCTTTACAAGCAATTGAAATTTAAAACAGACTTTCAGTCTCTCTTCTAGTTCTCGCATGAAAACCAGTTACATTCACTCCAAATTTAAGTTGCAAAATTTATGAAAGAAGCCTAGATCTGAACACAACTCGCACAAAATCAAACCATCTTCTGTACGACCACAGGTAGGTAGGGCTATCTGTTGTATGTGCTTATCAAAGCGGCACAAGTAGGCCTCTGATCCATTGCAGTGGCGTCCGAAGTGCTACTGAATGCAAGCAAAGAAAAAATAATCTATTATGTAAGTTTATTTTCTTTTCTTTTTATAAGTACAAAGCTTAAACACGAGAACAGAGGAGGTGGAGTAAAATTAAAAATAAAATAAAAAATGGTTAAACTATCTCCCTGTATGTATCATGTTTTCTTGTTTGGCATCACATAACTGGACTTGCAGAAGCCTAAGGAGATGAAGAGCACCTAATATTTACACTCAGTACTAAGTGTTACACAGGGAGAAGCAAGAGAAGAACCAAGAAACAGAGATAAAATGAGTGGAGAAAGCCCATGTGGTACAGTCCTTTCTGTAATTCTGTCTATTGTTGGCAAGTTGGAAGCATCTCATTTCTTCAGCTTGAAGCCTGATATTCTAATTCCTCTGCAGCTTAATGCAGACATGGACAACATGTCTTAAAGACATGACACTCATGTCTTAAAGGAGTTAAATATTTTAGCACAGCAAGTCTACAAGCCACAAGACAGAGAGCAAGAAACCTTATGTTTACATCCAGTTTGAAGGAAAAGAAAATTAAATTTCATAATTCCCAGTTCTACTGCAGAAGTAGGCAATGTCTTAAGGATGTAATGGTTGCATCAAAGGAAAGAAAGTAAAATCTGTCCTTGGCAGCTGTGAAGACACTTCTGCCTACTGAGATGCTGCTAAGCATGGCCACCACTCCTGTGAAATCAATTCACCTGCACCTATGCATCATGGGAGCAAGGCATGTGTCCAGCTACAGCCCTTGCAGAACCACTGCAGAGCAACAAGTTGAACAGAAACCAAACTGCAGACCAAGATGTGATACCAGTGTGAATTTTATTCATCAGTTTACCCCAAAGACAAGTCTGTGATAATGTAAATTCCTATCATCGTGGAGTGGTAAGTTGCTGCGTGTGACAAAAAAAACCCAGCAGATAAAACAATGCATGATGCTTCCTTATACAACATCTATCACATATGAGGCAACAGTGTCAGTGGAAGGGAGAGCAGCACTCCCTGTCAAGTGTCCAGTGCGCTGCAATTCTATCCAAACCGTTTATTACTGCTAAAGATCATCATTTCCATTTGCAGAGACAAGACCGCAAGACAAACTTGCCAAGAATTAACCGGTCTGCCCTTTTTATAAAAAATGATTAGCTGTGCTTTTGAAAGAGTTACTAAGGACCAAAGGGTCACGGGGTAATTATTTACAGAAGTGATGCCAGGGATGAAGTGACAGATAAAGACGTTACAAAGACCATGCAGAGCAAGGAATGAGAACCTCCTGCAATTTGTTGACAATCCCCGTGAAGTGCAATTCAGCTACGAGATAGCACCAGCTCTGCTCTTCCCTCTGGATACTGCGAGACTGTAATGAAAACACAGAATCTGACTCAAGACTTTCAGTTCTCTATTTCTAAGTTCACACTGGATCTGCTTAAAAGAAAAAAAAAGAAAGAAATCAAGCCCACCATGCAGTAGATGTTACAAAGACGTGACACTGCCTTTGATTTGGAAGGTATGCAGTGCAATTTGACAGAGTTAAAGTACTGCCTCTCAGCTAAATAAAGCCTATGTTTGCAGTACAAGTCCATGTCCCACACCTCAGCATAAGGAGGATTTATGACCCACTCTTGTAGAAGAGAGGCAGGAGGCAGCACAGTTCGGCCTTGACTCTGAGGGAAGAACAGGATCGCTGGAAGAGGGGTTTATGTATCCTCATGAAAGAAAGCGCAGTTCGTATCCTCCCCAGACTGCAGCCCCCCTGCCACTGCAGAATACAGGACACAGTCCAAAAGTATTTTCAGTGACTATATATAAAACAGGCGTTCACATAGCATGAATAGGAGAATCCTTCGGAAGGGCTATCTTCAAAACAACCTCCATTGCTAAGTAAGACTATGGTTCAAAGTCATATAACTGGCATGTCAAATTCAGGATATCCTTGTAAGAGTAATGAATTTATTGTTATTGTATCCAGCTATTTTTGTAGCATCTAGAAGCAAGGAACATGAAATATGCTTATATGACTACTCGTACACCTTTGCATTTCTCTTCAGTCACAAGCCAAGAAGATTTGATGAAATACATTCATATTCCTGTAGAATTTCATAACACCAGTTTTCATTAGAAAACACTGATTAAATACCCCCCAAAATCAAGCCACTACGTTTTGGGATTTTTTTTTCAGTCCTTTTTCTACACTTCAATACACAAACTTCTCAAAGTAAAACATAGCTGGCCCTTAATACTACAGTTTATGCCAAAAATAATATGGAACTGTTACAATCACAAAGCCTAGAATTCAACTGGAAAAAGAACGCAGCCAGATATCCTAGCATAAGCATTACAATAGTATCACAAAAGAGTAAGAAGGAAAAAAGTGTAGTTTTGAAGAAAAGCTAATAGATAAAAACCAATCTAAAAACCCAACCCAAACAGCAAAGCCTCACAGAGAGAGAACTGACAGGGGATCCCAAAAGGCCACACCAAAAAAAAACCCAAACCAGACAATCCAAGAATCCTGTGCTTGTTTGTGATCCTCCTACTCCATCAGGTGTTCTGGCCAAGGAAACCAATCATCATTGATTTCCCAACAGAGTGTCACTGGGGACCATTGAACACCACACCATGAAAAGATTAACCTCTTTCTAACCACTTTATCGTGTCTCAAGCACCGTCTCCTGTGTGACACAGTCTTAGCTGTTCATGGCTATTGAAAGCAGCAGCCCAGCTGTGCCGTAAAAAAAACAGCAGTGACTTAAATGCTGAAGAGTGACAGGTATCTTCAGTTCTTACTGAAACAAGTGTACCAGCCTGGGACATGTGGCATCCTGACACCAGCCACTCATGACAGACAAATTTTAAAATCCTTTGTTACTATGTCCAAACAAGTAAACCAATCACTTCAACTGGCAGCAGAATGCAAGCACTGGCAGATACATGTCTTCTGACAGTGACAAAAGCAGCACAAAATCTTCTATCACATTTTCACAACTGAAATTTAAATAAATTAATTAGTAGAGCTACAAGACCAAGTTCACATTGCAGGATCCTTCTGGCCACTGGGCTAAACCGCTTTTTGCCTCATATAGTACCCTCTGCTTACCATGAGGTATGAAAGTATTCATCCTTACAGGAAGAAAACAAAACCCACAACCTTTTAATTGTTTTTTTTTTTTGTTTGTTTGTTTTAAGTTAGAGCAAGTATTTAGTTTGCAAAGAAGGAGAATAATCCTATCACATTGTTTGCTGTAAAGCAGAGAGAGTTGGGAGGTGGGGAGGGGAAGAGGCTGGCAAAGATAAGCAAAGAACACAGAGAAAACATCTCTTCAGTGCAGAGAATAGAGGGCAAAAAAACGTCCAGCTGTTGAAAAAGATTCAGAATTGATCTGAAGAAGTAAAACAGTGGGTGGCATGAATACCATGTAAAGTGCATGATTTAGATGGCTAGACCTTTCCTGTTCAAGCTACATGTTTTTCAAATTCAGCCAAAGCTCATCTACCGGGTTTTTTTTTGGTAGAGCGCTAGTAAAAAGCAACACTAACTCACCTGACTAGTGCTCTACACAAAAACAAATGTACAAAAATATGGGACTCACACCACTGATCAAAACCACAGCTAGAAAACACCTCAAACCTAATTTTCACTTTAGCTCCTTTACTACAGAGGCCCAACATTACTACGCATTACCCATTTTCAAGATTCAGTCTAATCCATTTATATGGGTTATTATTCAGAAAGCAGAAGAGAGCAATTATACAGCTCCATGAAAATACATTAGTATTAGCATATTGCTATCAACTCCTGAAAGTTCACTTCTGTTCATCTGGAACTCACAGAATGAGAATAATATATATGCATACAGATGTGAAAAATGTTACAGTAGTTTCAAAAAGTTAACAAGGTGAAGTAGCCCATTCTGGAATCAAGGCTTTCTGCTACTCCAGATATCAAAATGCCTTCAGACTTCTCACTTGGCTCTTTTTTTTTTTTTTTTACCTAATGCATTTTAAGGGGTTCTAGAAGCAAAACTAGCTACTTTTATAGTCAAGTAATAATGTCATACAGAATTTCTTACCACTACTACAGCTACCTGTGGAGTCTTAAAAAAAATACAAACAAAGATCATCTGGGATTTTGAGTATTGAAGGGAGATGTTCAAGCAAGAAGTCTTGCATTAAAGAGCGGTTCACACAGTTGAGGAAGCTTAAACACCCTCTTTCAGCTGCAGAAAGAAGACAGGAATGACATAACTCTCAAGTGATCGGAAAATTACATGTCAATATCCAGTTAGGTCTCCTTCACAAGGTGGTACCCCATATGCAGCACAATGAAAACAGAGGAAGAGTCTGGCTACAGACATCAGTATAAACCTGCTTTCATAAGTATTGTTTTCCTTCTCCAGAACAAAGAGTGAAATAATCTGTGTAACATTTTATCCTCCTGTAAATGAAGAATGCAGCATGCAGACTTCCTGTAGCGGAACACACTTTTCCATACGCAATTTAAACTGCCAAGTTTAAACAGAGAAAAATATTATATGTATCCATGGATATCTAATTTTAGAGTAGACAAACAGTTCTCCTGCTCCAGCAATAGGGAAAAAGATGGTAAGAAACAAACAGTTACTACAAATCACGCAGAAAGGAACTATGACAGTACAAGATGTGCACAGAAGGTAGTAGGGACTGATTTGGGCAAGTGCCCATGAGGGAAACAAGGATTCATTGAGCTCTGCATATTAAATGGACTGATTACAATCAAAGTCATCACATCTGACTGCCAGCTTGATAAGCTAATTTTTATAAACCAGAAATACTCTGAGAGTATCACACCTTTAGAACTGTTGCAGCCACTCTCAAGCCCAAGTCATGTTAGTATGCACTGCGAGCAATTATATGGCATCAATAGGACTCCATGAAAGGAACTGTAACAACTACATGCAATTTATATGCATTATTTCCCCAAAGTCATTTTTTCTTTGCCTTACAGAATTTGGACAGAAGTCTTCATAAACTTAGATGGGAGATTTTTGAATCTCTTAAGCAGAGAGCATGTGGATAGTTTATTGCATACAACCACACTATCACATATTATAGTTCTTACAACCAAGAAGTAGTAAATGCCAGCATCTGGTAAGTACTACGAATATCCCAAAAGGATTACAGACTGAGAAACAAAACAAACAAAAAATTCCAAGAGACAGTTGAAATTTGTTAATTTTCTAAGGTCACATTTCTCCAAAAGAAATACCTGGATATACATGTAGATGGTCTGGAACACTATATGCAGCCAACAAATCTGCTTGAGCAAGGAAACTAGTCAGGAAACCCTGGACCCTATTAGTAAAGTTTTCTGACATAAAAAAAAGTAACATTCCTTTTAGTTTTAAAAAAAAATAAGAAGTGGCAACACAAAAGCTTCTGCAGAGAATGCATTTTCTGCTGACACAAAGCTACAGAAAGCCTTTGGAGATGCACTGTTCTAAAATATTTTGGGTGCTAAGTATCAATTCTTTCCCACCCTAACCAAACAAACAAATCAGGCATGCCTGAATTTTAAAGTTTATTTTCTACTTTAGTTTTAGGCAATGAAATAAACATATTGAAACCTTTAAAGGAAAATATTTATGTTCACAATAGGATACATTGCTTCTGTGTGAAGAAGTCCCAGTAAACAAAAGGCAAGCATTTACAAAGAGAAAGTGGATAAACCCCAGCATGTTAAGGGTCCTGAAGCAGCAGGCTGGACTCTCCATATAAATGGGTCCATCAGTGCTGGAAAACTGATCATGTGAAAGATGTGAAAAGACCCTTATATTTACCTGAAAAAGCTGTTATAGACAGTCCTGCTCCCTTGCTAAAAGTCACTACTCTGCACTTACAGCAAAATTTATTCCTGTCAACATAGTAAGGTTCTTGAGAACTAATTAGCCACTGAGTTAGCTAGCTTCAATTATGAACAAGCTTTATAATTCAGATACAAATTGCATAATACTACCTGAAGGTGTAAAACACTTTAAATATACTGTTAACTGGATTCTCAAAAAGATATGTTACTTGCTTTCAAAAGTCAAACTTGCCTTGTGCTTCTGATCTCTTGTACAGAATTGGTAGACAAAAGTTCAGTCCTCAAGGCATCCTGAATCCTATTTAAACCTTCCAGGTTACCTGATCATAAAAATTGTTTATTTTTCTTCTTCAGCTCTTGCACAGAGAAACTCCCCACAGAAATATACCAATCACAAGTACTTAGCATAAAAAATCAAATTAGCAATCTTGGGATGATCTTAAATGCTTGGTTTTATTTTTTGACAGTATCATTAACAGAAAGCAAAAGCATCTTATCCAGAAGGACTGAGAAAGGAAAAACAATTGGATTATCATGTTATTAAAAGTATGACAACACTGATGGATCTTTTGAGGATGAACGCTGAAAAGTTGTTATCCAAACTGAGAAGCTGCTAATGTTAAATTCCAAGAGATATATACCTTATCCTTAAGTTCGGCAAAAGTATTGGTGAGACATGCATGCATTGTTCAGTGTCATTTGCAGTTTATCTTGCTTAATAAAATCATTAAAGTATACCCAAATAAAATTAATTTCACTTAAGTAGATGGTCTGTGGGCAAAATAACCACCCACACTCACCAAAAAACAAAAGGTCTGTGGAAAGTCCAACTGAAAAACAAAGTAACAAAGCATTTTTTTAAAAGGCGGTTTTGAAATCTACTATAAAGTCTAGAAATAGCCACTGAACAATCACAATTATGAATTTAGCTTGCCAAATTACAACTGCATTGCATAATTGCAGAAAGTTACGCAGGATCCCATGCAGGGCACTAACACCCCCATCTCAAGGTCCTACCGAGACACTATAAACTACAGACCAGATGATCTCCCTTCTCTAACTCTCTATGTGGTTCTTTGTTAATGCCCAGCTCAATTTTCTGTTCCCTTATTTTTATCACATACAAGGACACTGAGATATTTTGACTACTTAGAGCGGTCAAAATGTTTTTGAATGAAAACAGCCACAAGAACCCAAATAAAATTAATCAAGGGAAAATACCAATACATGACACTCATTTTCCTCTGTTAAAACCTTGCATTTTAACCCAAATTTTATCTGCTAAAAGTTTACCAGCCAGATTTCCTCCCCCTGTTCTAGCCATTCAGGCCCTGAAGAGCAGCTGAATCTCCCTCCCAGCAGTCAGCCAAGAATTCCCTAATTTCTGACCCATGCAGTGACCCAGGCTGGAGCTCCAGGCCGGAGGTGCCCTGACAATCAGGTAGTCCTTGTTTTCCACAGTCTGTGCTGAGCAAACCATGACAAAAACTGCTTCCATTCAATCAATGCGACTTTAAAACAAACCAGATTCCCAAGAATCCCTGTAACAGGGATCTGAAACATGTCCATGAACACACAGAGAAAAAAAAAACCAANTAAAGATCTTTAGGAAGCCCAGTCCCCAGTCATGAGCATGTGTTCAAGACCCGAAAGCCAGAGCGGTTGAAACACGATACAGTCTCTTTGATACAGCCCACTAGTTTAGAAGTGGACGGACCGTATCCTATTAAAAATAACAGGAAATTGACCACAGCAATAAATCTAAAGCTTTGGATGCCGCAATTTCTCATCTTCCACAAGCAGTCATTGGTGTGCAAAAACCACGTAACTTTTTCTTTTTAAAAAAAGAAAACAAACAACAATTAAAAATCATTCCAAAACTAGAGTTTCCACTAGGTAATAGCTTACATCAGCCGGTCACAGCCTTGGGAGACCAGGATCCCTGAGATCTTCTCCCTGTCATGCCAGGATATCCTGTTATATTTTGATGGTTTACTGCTGCCTCCAGGCAAAACCATGCCACTGAGAAAAGTTAAGTCGGTGCACTAAGACTGACAAGTCCCAAGGAATCTCATCTGAGGCTCTGGCACTTCTGACAGGACTTGTGTTACCCTTTTCATGCAATTTCTGCACCGGAGTGATCTCCCCGTCTCTCTGATAGCATTTTTCTCTTTACCTACTGAAACTAAGATCTGAGACGACTGCAGCTTCTTCTAATGGCTTACCTATGCTGAAAAAGGACTGCACTGGCAGCCTGATCTTCATGAATCCCACGAGTGGAGACACAGTTTCTGCTGGGCTGGAGAAAAAGGGATGGGGCACAGGGAAGGGGTAGCCAAGCCTCTTCCTTGAATGGAATAAAACACATACGCCAAAGGATTTAAGTCAACTGGCAGAGACTACACTGAGCTTTTTGCCAGCACAACTGTGTCTATTGTGGGTATGACTTGTTTTCCCCACTCCTAAAAGGCAGAGCTTTGCCAACAAAACTTTAAAGACTAAGACCAACAGTGTGGGTGTTGGGTTCGGTTTGTTTTCAGTACACATGAGTAAAGTTAACCATGGTCCAGTTTCCTGCCAATCTAATCCACACATCACACAATGCCAGCATTTTCTTTGCTTCTTATTCTGATTAGGTCCAACAAGCATTTCTGGAGCAGACTTTTCAGGGAGGCAGTCCTCCTCTGAAGCCATTTTATTCTTTCTTTTTTTTAAATCTCAGTGTAAATCCCAAAGGCTGGAAAAATATCAGGGACAAATGGTTCAACTCAAAGGGCAGGGACCTACTTTATGAGCTAAAACCACTTCTAAAATGCATCTATTCTGCCTACGCTTGGACAACCAGAACACACGAGTTGTACGAGATGTTTTCCAGGGATAAACCAAACCAGTGTACCTATCAAAAACAAAAACAAAACCCCAAACCAAAACCCACCACCAAAAACCAAGCCAACAACCCCCCCCCCCCAAAAAAAAAACCCTACTCTTCCAGCCCAAGAGACTTAAACACCAGAAGCTGAACCTCCTTGTACTAGGACTAATTACAGCAGAGTAGTTACAACATGTTTGGAGATCATCTAACCTATGTGTTCATGCCAAAATAGGGCTTAGCACTCTCTTGCTACCCTGGAGGAAGGTGGGAGGGAAATAAGTACCATTTCGGATCCTGAAGGACCCCAAGAACCCCTTTGAAAATAGATGTAGTAAACAGAGTTGAAAAATATTCCTCTGCCTCACATAGGATTATTTTTGTATTGCTGTTCCTTTGACTGTAAAAGCTATGGTAGAGCTGGGACTGCTACATAAATCTGATTTCAGTTGCCCTGTTTTGAATCTCAACCAGTTCCTGATCCTAAGCACAAGAAACACATCACGAATTTTCAGAAGAGCTGTCCACAAATGCAAAAGCTTGATAGCCAAACAGTTCCATTTCTTGACATTACTCCTGGAAAGTCCCTCCTCTGGCATCAAAAGCCATAATACAGAAGTCCACAAAGTACATGGTGATCCCACTGTCTGGAAAACTTATACTGGCAAAGGAATCCTCATCAGGCCACCAAAATGAGTTTCCACCAGCATATTAGAAGGACGTTAGAGCTATGAAATTTCTTCATGCTTGAGGGCTAAGTTTTACCAACACCAGCCCATCTGTCATACATTGTTTTATGTCTGCTTTGATTTCTTTTTGCTGAAAAAAAAAAAAAAGAAAAAAAAGGGAAATGTGCATCAGAAATGTTACGGACCACCACATTTGTTTCATGTATTATCAAAGCTAAACGTTCAAGCATTTTATGGAGATTAAGAGATTAGAGTCCAAGAGGTTTTATTCTTCTGTGTGCAAGGCTCTCTCTTTCAATCAAATTAAAAAGTAGAGTTCAAGGTATGTTGTTAATTCCTGAGGGGAAATGATACATAACCCACACGCACAAAGAAGTTGGCGTGCATGAGGTTGTTTTTACAGCATGGAATCTGTTTCAATCTATGTTTGTTTAACAAGATGAGAGTCTAACAATGGTAATTTACTAAAAGCTTGTGCACTAAGTATGTACAATACCAGAAACAATGGTCATAACTCCTTCCAAAGACACAAAAGCATCTACAAAACTACCAAAACATTAGCACTGCCCTGGATTAGTTGTCTCAAAATCCCACATTCCGACCAGCTTCATCATGTCAATAATCCATCTATAAACGATTTGGCTAATTTTGGACTACCGTTTCACATTCCAGCAAAGAGTTACTGTAAGTGAATCAAGCACAAAATTTCACCTTTTTTTTTTTTTTTTCTTAAATTCAAAATATCATCACTGTTTGCTTGGACATCTTTTGCAAAAGTAAATCTTTGCTTAGGTATTGTACTAGAAACACTGATTGTTTAAATAGCTATTTACTATTAAGCTCCTCGATCTATATTTAAGCACTTGAATAACCAGCTGCTTGTACAAGTAATGGCCAGTGACAACACAGCTGCAGGAGGCGAAGTGGCACTCTGCCTCTCCAGCAGACCTGTTTGTCAATGCCAAGGCCCAAACTGCATGCTGCAGGATTACAACCTTAATCACATTTTGAAATGATTCATTATTTACAACAGTTGTTAGAGGCTTACTAGATGATATCCTGTTCTCTCTTAAAAGCTGATACATCTAAATGAAACTTTGTGATGAACAACAGCCTCTGCCTTTAGCTACTGCATCAGGCAGGGCAAAACTTCTTCAATCCCTACCTGATGCATCCTCAATATACGTTACAGAAGGCACCTCACCATGATTTATCCTAGTTTCTTACCTGCCTGGCACCTGTGCCAGAAGAGTGAATTTTCTTTTGTCTTGCTCAACATGTGGACTGTAAAAACTACAGTCTACTGTCGTACTACAGTACAACATTTGCATTTTGCTCTTCCAGTCAGAGCCCGGATGCAGTTTTAAATCACGACAACATGGAAGCTTCTGAAGTGATAAGTTTCTTCATTAAAAAGTAATGGACACAAAAGCAACCAGGTGTAGCAATTCTCATAGAGGCTTATTATCATTAGAAAACAATCAATAACACCACCATTTGAAAAGTGTGTTAAAAATGCTAGAAATACTTGCTTGGCAACAGCAAACACAAACTTACTGCACAAACATGCAATACAAGTGGGTTGGTGTTTTTTTTCCTACAAGTAGATTGCAGTAGGGTCTGTAAACTACAGGTATTTACAGTGCACTCCTTATTACTTTCAAAAATAAAGTGTTTCACATTTCTGATTCATTAGGTCTTAATCAACTGCAGCAGTCAGTTAACCATCACTCCATCACACATACTTGGAGGGTGACTCATCAGATGTCAGGTGTTTAAACTCCCATGTTCCTCTAGTAACCATCTAGCTGCTAACATTTTTTTCTCCCTAGTCTCCAAAGCACTGTGCACAAATGATCACAGTGGCGGAAAATTTGCATCAGAGGATTAATATCATTAGTTATCACAGTTAGGATTAATATCATTAGAAGAGATCTGCAGTGTCATTACCCCTCTGAATCCTGTAACAACCATGAGCAAAGCTGCAAGTTGTCTCTGTAAAGAAAATAATTAAGGGAATGGAATTTCCAAGATGATGTAGAAATCCCTTTTTTTCTGGTAATGTTCTATTGCTCTATTGTTCAGCAAGTATATTGCAGGGATTATTTTAATTATTTTAAAATATAAATTCAATGGTATTATCTATTTTAAGTAGATCTGTCGTGTTAATTTAGGACAGAAAAAAGCCACAAGTCATATGCTTCATTGTTTTCCCCATTACTGTCAGCTGTCACTGCATTCAGCATTCATAGAACATCTGGTTAGCAAGATGTGGCAGCCTTCGAGTTTTGGAATTTCTTTCTGTGCTTCTCTAAAAGAGAATAGTTTTGATCCCCAAGTCGGTCCAGATAGTATCTCAGAGCTGTCCCACTCCTTCTTTCAAGAGAGCTGCCACTATTGTACCAGAGGGGCAAGCAAACAGGCTTTTCAATGCAAGCCATAGCTACTTGAGATGCTCTACCTAAGAAATCCTGTAACATCTAAATTATCTAATAAGCACTGACAGGAAAGATTCTGTAAATGAAAATTATTTCTCCAGTGTATCAGACTAGAGCTTTGAAGTCCTATGCAGCTGCTGGTCTGGTAACACCAGGGAATGGATTTTCTCAAAACCGAGTGCTGATGCTAAAAATCACAACAAACTGATTATTTGGTTGGCTTGGACTGGAAGGCTTGGAGTGGAGTTTTCTCCACTCAAGGTGCAAATTCTCCTTCAAGGTCTGAATCTAACTACTGACTTCAATACCTTCAGTGTGAGGATACATCCTAGTCAGAGAAGGGCACTTTTTCCACATCCTAAGGTCCTCCCTATCTCACCACAGACCAATAGTAACCCTAACTTGCCATTTCCCCTCCTACATAGTGCTGTTGTGATTGAGGCCAACTTTATTATCTTTATTATCTTTATTATCTTTATTATCTTTATTATCTTTATTATCTTTATTATCTTTATTATCTACTAACAACTGCCCCGCTTCCTTAGTGCCACTGCAAAAATCATTCTTCTACTCAATGTAATCTCACAATTTCTGTAGGCAGCAACATAAGTAACCAGCTATACACTGCAGAATTCCCTTCTTTCTTTTCCTTTCCTGTTTGGTGGGGGCTCTCTGAAATCATTTCTCCTTGATCTGCTCACAGTTTCTGGTCAGAGGACTAACCCTCCAGGTTACTGTGCTAAGGCCACTGCTCACTCTTCCTTCTCTTCTGTAACTTTCCATCAGTTTACACGGCTGGTCTGGAAGGCTCCAAGAACAACCCCGTGTCCTTGGTTGTTTGCACATATGTTCCTGTATTATACAGATAACAACAATGAAAACCATTTCTGAAGCAGAAAAAATAAATTACTCTGCCTCAGACAGGCTTGGAATGTGCAAGTCAGTAAAAGAGTTAACTAGATCTTGATATGATGGTATCGCATTGAAGTCTCCAATAACTAAAACTAAGGTTTTAAATGTAATTTTCACAGTGTAAATCCAAAAGGCAGAGGTATTTGAGAAAACAAGCACTAGATAGAAGCCCAACCTCTGGTGAATAAACAGCACTAATCTAGCAAAGATGAAACACACTGCTCAAAAAGAAGGGGTTTTTTTTACATCTCTTTTACCCAGATGTGTAAAATTCACATCCAAACAATGTGTTTCTAAATGCTGAAATCAGAGCATTTCCTAGAAGACATTTTGGAAGATAACAGTGAAAACCTTTGGAAAGACAGTCCACAGCAGAATCCTCCATCCTCAGCACATGCCTTTCGGTGGCATTAACAAGATGTATTTCCTTACACAGTGAGAACTACTGGACCTTGAATGCACGTTACGATTCAGAGCGTACTGGAGCAAAATAATGATCCAGGCTAATAATTTGCAACAACCAAACACAAACGCAGTTACATCTAACAAAAACCCTGAACACTGCTGCACTTCAAAGGCCCAACCCTGGCCAATGAATGCATGCACACAACAAAATATACAAGCAATCCATATTTCTGTGTATACACGTGCAGCACAGACAGGGTCTTAAATTCATAGTGGTGCCTGGTTTCATAACATATGCCCTTCCTTATCAAATGTCATTTGTTTTGCCATTCCTGCATCTGTCTCCACAGATGTCATCCCATGTAATGAAGCATATGGGCTTAAGCTGACATTGTTTGCAAACAGGAAGAGCTGTTGGCAAGAAGAATCGAACATAAAGTGTTCTGCGGGCTGCCTCTCTTAACCCATCTTTGGTTGGCTCCTCTGCTCGGCTGAAACTGGTCGGCTACTTTCTGAGAGGGCAGAGTGCCAACCTAACAGATGGGCAAAAGTAAAGTCATGCCAAAGAACCAGAATGTGCATCTAATTTGATAATTAGGGGCTGAATTTCCCCTTAGAAATATTGCAATGGCAGCACAGAAACCAAGTTTCCAAGCTTAAGGGTAAAGAATATGCTTCAGCCTATCCAACTGAGGGTTAATTCTGAAAACAAACAAAAAACCAAACCCAAACCCCAAAACAAACCAACAACAGTGAGCCATGGAAGAGGGAGGAGACCATCCATGGGCTCCTATCAGTCAGGATTAGTGTTCTTCAAGGAGAGATGAAATAGAGAGAAGGGGAGGAAAGAAACAGTAAGATTAAGCCTTTATCCTGAAATAGCTCTCCACAAGGGACACCTGCAAATCTTGGCCAAAACTGTTCTGTGGCCTTGCTGAAAATAATTTATGCTGAATAGAGATAAAAGCAAGGAACTGATGGCCACTTTACAAAGCATTAAACAGAGCTTTCCTGTCCACAAGGAACAGCTAAGCCAGTAGCTAAAAGGACAAGGAGTGTTTATGGCTTGGTGGAAATCAGACATCATAATTTACACACGTACTTGGAGCTGTTGACAACTGTTGTGCTGGTTTTGTTGTACAGCGATACAGAGCTAGAGCATTCAAATAGACAGTTAGCACAAATGAGAGAGAAAGCTGGGGACCCAATTGAAATTCTCTTGTCATACATTTTACAATGTTTTCATGCAATAAGGCAGTGGTCCTGTATTTTTTTCCAGGGAGTCCTATTGACTCCAGGCTCTTCTGGGCCTTTTTTTCCTCTTCATCTTGTGTGTCTCCTCCCCTTTCCCAAACCACTTGACTCAGCAGGATGAGAGCCAATAGCCAGGCAAGGGACGGCTTGGAAAAAAACCCACTGTTCCAATTAATTTCTCTCTTTCCATTCCTAAAGTGACTCTTCTGATTTACATTTTTTAAAACAAAAATATCAGGACTAATAACTACAATGACTTCAATTAAGTATATATTTTTATAAAGAAAGAAAACAATCCTGTCTTTTCATCATATCACCCTTTTTTGAAATATTCCATGAAGCTAGGACACCACTTACAATCATCTCACCTGCTTTGGGAAGAGGACGATTTGAGGGGATTTCCACATCTTTGGTAGATGGAAATTAGCTCTCCAGCACAAGCAGTGCTCTGGGTCACAGCTTTAGAGCAGAGCAGAAGGCTCAGCCACAGATTTAAAATAATTTAGAAGTGATAGCTGGTAAGTGCCCACAATCACATGCCCTGCCTTACAGACCTCCACTGAGACATCTGCCTCTGAAGAAATTTGTCAATGAAGAGTCCTTTGTTCTACTGTCAAAATCTGGCAAGCTGCTTCCCAGTAGAGTGTAAGACTTAATTGGGCTTTTGTTTCATTACCATCAAAACAATGACTCTCAAATGAAGAGCACAACTTATGAAAGCCAGTGAAAACAATCAATTAGGATGACCCTGAAACTATATTTTAAAGGGAAGGAAGGGGATACTTGTTACTGTGGTAATAGGCTAAAAATGCAAAATATAAACCTATCACTTACTGAAGTAATTTGTAGTTTTCGGAAGCAAATAAATAACAGTAACTGCAAAGAAAAAGCATCGCTATAAAGCAAATTCAAGACTTTATACCTAAGCTGCCACAGCTGGAGAAAACACAGAATTAAGTTAGTGGATGCTGATGTCAAATCCTCCCATTCAACTCACCATGAGTAGAAAGAGCCTTAATTATACTATTAAGGAATTAATGAACACAGAAGCCAACTGGTAACAACTAGCACACAAGGAGTCAAGAAACTACATAGCCTCCCAAAAAGTAAAATATGAAAAAAAAAACCAAATTCAGTATTACATTTGAAGGTTAAAGAACACAAGAGAAGCTTATGCACAGTTCATGACAGTAACACAAGGCTTGACATGAAATCCATGAAGAAAAACAGCAATTGGCAAGGCAGCAGCTGCATCTGCGAAGCCAAAGAAGTTTAATCAGAGGGGGTAAAACCTCAAAACCAGCCTAAAGACCTTCATATTCAAGTGTCACTTCAATCTTTGCTTACCCTAAAAACTGCAACTTCACCCACATTACAGGCAAACGCACACCCTGGCAAGCAAATGCTACCAATTAATGGAAACAGATTTAACCATAAGGGACATGCAGAAGGTACACAGGAACAGCAAAAATGCTTGCCTATGGTCTAAGGTGGAACTGTCCTGGAGGAGCCCTACTCCACTGGTTGGAAAATTAATCTCTACGTTTTGCTCTAAAACCTCATTTATATTTACCTTTTGCTTTGATATGTAAATGAGCACATGTGAAATCCAGCATGTCCATTATTTTCAGTGCCCAGAGTTTTCATGCTTGTCAGAGAATATGCAGAACACATATTTCAAGACTCATATTTCAAATCTCTACTCTACATGTGCCAAACATGACACCAAACATCTCAGATACTTATTTTTCAGCCAGAGGTCGCAGTTGAAGGGTCATCACTTTCACTGTGAGAAGCTAAGGAAAGTAGTATAATGATTAGTTAGAGCATCATTAATGCAATTTCTATTGGCCAACCTGAGATATCACACACATTGAGTTTACCCCTCTTGCCAGCACACAGACTTCTAACACACTGAAAGCAATCAACTAAAATACCCACACCATGATGCCATATGCTAAGGACCTCTTTTGACTCATGCAAACTAGCATCAGCTGGCCCAGTGAAGGATGCTGCTCTTCCAGAACCACACTTAAAAAGTTCATTTAAAAGTCCTTCAGAAGAAGGATAATAAGTGATAAACAAGTTGCTTGTCTTTTTTTATAGATTATTAAAAGCACCAAATGCAGTTAGAAGCGGTAGGATGCTTTCTTAGCCTGCCTGCAATTAAAATAGCATCCATCATTGAAAAATAAATAACCTGAGAAAGTAGAAGATTAGAAAGCTATTTTATACAAAGTAAAGAAAGCAGAGAGAAAAATTATATAATCCCAACAGGAAAAAAAATCCGAACATAATTTATGCGTAACCTTTATTACAGAAACATGATATCGGTACCTCCTGAAAGAGACTGTAAAAATAATGGAAAAAACCCTGTTGAGACAGGAAGCTTAAACACAGCTAATCTAGTGATGACTTTCATAACACAGGAAGCAAACACACTACCAAAGAGATGACTAAAACCAAAGATTATTTTAGGTATTTACTTATTCCCAGATCTAGCTAAAAAGTATGCTAAAGGAATTCAGATTAAGCACATCAGTCTTACCACTACATTTTTGTTTGTTTTAAAACAAAACCAAAGCAACTGACTTTGCAAGTAAAAATCCTCCAGGTTTAATACAACACAACTTTGCAACAAACTGTCAAGAGTTACTGACCCCTTTCACACATTCACCTTTGGAAATGTAATTTCCTTTTACAAAGTGATGTCCTGATCCTGCAAACCTCTACCCACATGAACGCACCGGTATGGTAAGCAGTGCTGCAAGTTACGCTGGCGGCTGCATGGCCGGAGGCTTTGGGATGCAGTGCTCACCAACTGGACTTCCTGCTTGGAGCTCCCAGTGCCAAGGTAAATAATCATGACACCACATTGACAGATGTGTCACAAGTATGAGATATTAACAAAATTTACTACAGTCTTGAATAACTGAGTTGTAATTTTCCATTGTCCTCGCATGCAACATAATGATGTGAGGTGCGTTACAATGCCAGTATGTACCCAACTGCAACACTTAAACTTCTGTATCTAGAATTCATATGGACTGCAGTGGCTTCTCTTGCAGAAGGCTCTCAGCCCCTTTTGACTAATTTAGCTGCTTCATATCTATGTCCAGGAAGAGGTCTGAATTTAACCTAACCAAGTCTCAATCACCTTAGAGTTTACCTGGTCAGGCAACATGGCCCAATTATCAGGATGTCAGGGACAGAGTAATCAGTGCTCAGTCCTACCAGACATGTCAACTGGGCATTCTTTTATTTTCCTCTGACCTTGCAGTTTGTCCTTGTAAAATTCCCCCTTTTCATGAGCTAGCATATCTACATTTAAACAGAGTACACAAACTTCTTCCACATACTTGATAACGTCTTCTGCCTACACTTTCATGAGATCATCGGAACCACTCTGCATTGCCGTGTTTTTTAAGTCAGAAAGAGATGAAAATATACAAATCACTGAAAATGTAATATAAAAGATTTGGTATATAGTCTTTAAAGGCATACACAGACAAAGACTGTAATAAAATGCTGTAATTGATTCCAGTATTTCAAAGTCTCCTGAAAACAAAGAGACCTTTTCACTGTCTGACACATTTCTAACTCCTGAGAGGTATCAACTGCAGAGGTAAAGCTCATGGCCATGTCTAGACATTGCTTTTCCAACACAGAATGCCACAATGGCTGTGGTGGTACACACATATCATACACAGCCTATAATAAAGCACATCACACTTGGAAGACTACAGATTAATAGTTTTCATCAGTTGACAGAACTACTCATAAGCAATATACCTTAAATAATTCATAAATTTCATTTGCCTTTCCTGTATTTCTCTATCATTATAGGTATGAGACATATATTATGTCTTAAAATGTAACTACAAAAAATTAAAACAGAAACAAAAACAAAACAAAACCGAAAACATTTCAAGCTCTCCTCAAACTCTTTTCCTAGCAGGCAGAGGACTCAACACAAATATTTATTTAATAAAACACCCAACACTGACAATATAATACAGAACACATCCTGCACTAATTGGTGCACAGCCCCCAGTCCATGCACTCCAGTTAGCTCATGATAGCATAATCTGTTTGTTACACTGATCAAATTCTTTTAGGTTTGAGCCCTGTACACAAAGATTACCACACATGCCAGTAAAATAACTTTGCCGAGACAGCAGTGGAGGAAATCTACGTTTAAGTCATCACAGAAACATCCACACTGGTTCTCCATGAGTTTAATTTAGCACCTTGCTTAAAGTATGATGTAGAGAGCAGGTCTAATGAAGTCTGATGAAACCTGGTGTATGAAACCTGGCACATGAAACACTCAATGTAGCTAGTGTGAAACTAACTGGGGCATCACCTTGAAGAGAGCCATAGCCAGAGAAGAAATATACGTGAGTGAACGAATATATTGCCAGTCAAAGGGCTCAGAATTAAACTGATATCAAAGTACACAGGTACGAAATACTGCAAAGGAGAATTTTTTTAATGAAGGTGCCAAAAAACTATAGTGCCAATACTATTTACATAAATATCTCTGGACTGACACTTTTTTACCAGATTCTTTGCTAAAAAACACATAGTAAATGTGTTTATACATATAAAGAAGCTAAAAAACAACCACAACAACTTTTCCCCCACATCCAATAACGCAGCTTATCCTCATCCTTAATAGAGCTGCAGAATAATAACCATTACTGAAACTAGTAACACATGCTTTTAGTTTTTTTAATATTTTACTATTTCAAACCACTAGAAAGAGACAGACCTTTCTGTTTATAAAGCCAGAACCTTTTCCATTCTTCTGAAAGAGAATCACACTCTTCACTGAACACTCTACCAGAATAATTTTTACACTGTCCCTCAACAGAACTACCATTCCTGAGAGATTAATACAATAAATCACAGAGCTCATTATCAGGAAGGTTTTCCTAATAAACAGCCTAGGTTCAGTCTTAATCTTATAAAATTATTTTATGCACTCTATTACTTTTTCAACATCTAAGTTTTGAAGTACTGGAATGAAAACAACACTTAACTTTCATAAAATGCACTTGATAAAATGAACACATTCTGCTCTCTGAACTGTGGGTGCAGCTCTCTCAAGCTGTTGCAAAAGCCTTTTTAAGATAACCGTGCACAAATCTGTCTTCTCGTCCTAAGAAAATATCAGAATGATTGAGAATATCCTTCCTTGTCATTGCCACATCCTCCAACACTCTGTCTGATTGCAACATAAAACTTGAAAAGACCAAGAAATGCATTTGCTCTGATTCCATACCAAGTGAAAAATAAATTGCATTGTAAATCTACACTACTAAGGAGAACAGAGAAAACAAAATCAAGTGGTAGTTAACAATGCACAGTGTTTTCTGAAATTAGCTGAATACACCATTCATTTAAGAGATCTACTTGCAGGGAACTTACCTTATTGTCGCAAGCTCACAGTCCTGCCACTCACAACTCTTCCAGCGTGTTTCTCTGGGAGGGGAAAAGGAAGTGCAAAATTTCACGGCTGTACGCAGAGTTAGCAGTACTTGTCAAGGACACTGAACACACAGAGCTAACACAAAAGTAATGCTACGTGTTAACAAACTTCTAGTGTAACACAGAAGGAAGGTAAGAAACCTTATATAACATCAACAGAAGTTGACATTACTAACAGAATAAAATGACTAATTGTCTCCTGTGTGTGTCCACCCCTTGTCAGATGTTTTGACAGATTAATTAGTGCATGGGTGACAATCTTCATAACTAAGTCAGGTTCTAGGAAACTAAGAATACATCAGTTTCTCTGGGTAAACCCATTTGTACATCAGAAGAAACAACCAAGCCATTATTAGATGAGGGTTTAATGTTTTTTAAGAGCACATCCTACCCCATTAATCATTTACCCTTTCAGCAGTGAAGAGTTCTGTGCAAATGCATACTACAAAAGCTCAGTTCTGTGAGCAGCTGGTTTTGGCTACTACACACACCACCACCAAACAACAAAAAAACCCTACAGCAATCTTAACATAGAGCAAGTAGAGAAGATCTCACGATCCTGCCACATTCTCCTTGAAAGTGCTTCCCTCCATTCCCATTCCAGAGAAATGCTCACCACTTCATAAGGCCAGATTCTGAAATGAACAACCCTCTCCTAATTACCGAGCTGTAAGCTTGCAGGAAATGTGCTTTCCTGATTTGCATATTTAAATGGACATTTATGACAATTTATTAAAAAACTTCTGGGAAATGAACCAGCTATAGTGGGCAGGCTATGAACAAAGAAACAAAGATCCTCAGACCTACCAGCTCTCCCTGACATTTGGCACATTATAGGCACTATTTGCCTATAAATCAAGACACATATTATGTCTTTTGCTATCTGTTATGAATATGCCCAGCACATTCTACAGTGCAGAAAGACATTTAAAATATGAATTATTAAATTAAAACTAACTCTCTAAATCCAGCTTTTTAACAGAAAGGAATTAAAAACTTGAATTATTAAACTGTATCTCTCTATATCCAGCATTCTATTTATTTGAAAACTTTTCTCTACATAATGTTAAGTAGTACGAAACATTAAACTGTGTACCAATAGCCCTAAAATATCTCATATGCAAAAATAAATGGCAGCTTTTATTTCCAGCTTGTCAGAATGTTAATTTAAAATAAATGTTAAAAAGAAGTGAAATTACTAGCAACAAACACACTCATGTGTTTGGCTACAAAACGGTAACCTACCTCAATAATGCTATTCTGCAATATTTTAGTTCTGGTTTATGAACAAGATTTCCAACTATGCGCAAATGCACTCTGGGTAACACCCTACCAAGAAGAAAATGGACACAAGGAAAAAAAATTGCAAGAAATCCCAACCATTGCCTTTCGCTATTCTCAGGATGAGCCACAACAAAGTGGAAAGCAACAGCACATAAGTATCAATACAGCTATTTGGCTTCCTCTGCCATCACAGATTCCCACAACACAGTCTTGGCAAAGATGCAAGTAATCACAGGACCATTACTCAAATATGTCTATGTGAGTTGTTTTATTCGCAGGCAGAAACTTGCCCTGTCCACCCCCTGTTCTGAACCTACCAGAGCTCTGAAATCTCTGTCAATACATTTGCCAACTAGCAAAAGGCTGCATCAGCCATTCCCTTAAGTTAGGGGCCAACTTCTTTCTCTGCTAAGCTGACCAAAGCGTTTTCCTAAATAGACTCCATCTTCACAACACTATGAAGAATGTAAATAAATAACAATCCTACTCAATAGCTCCTACTGTATGCCAACAGAGGAAAAAATAAAATTAAATTAAAAAAAAAGAAATTATTTTAGATACTTGTTTTCTGGGACCTTTAAAATAAATTCCTATCACCCCCAAAACTCAACAGTGTCCTTCCTCCTGAGGCAGGTCTGTTCACATTGAGCATTTCAGAAAGCTCTTAAGGGAGAAGTCAGCTTTTCTATATTTGAGGTAGGACTCTCAAGGCATGCTCCCACCAAAGGCACCAGAAGTTTTACTCCAACTCAGCACAAGGTGAACTCCCCTCCCTCTGTCTTGGTAAACAACAGGCATAAAGTTTACTGTAGAAATTCCTTTACACATTGTCTCGCTTTTAAAGCACCTGAGATAAGGACAGCACATCACACACTCAAAAAATGCAGGATTTCCACTACCAACAGGATGCAGTTTTGCATTGAGAGAACAAATGAAAAGTGCTGAGAGGAAAGGGTAGAAATTAAAATGGCATGTAGTGGTAGACATCAAAAATGGGATCTGGCTTCTGTTAGTTGAATCTCTCATTGGCATAGTCCCTTGATTTTGCTCAGGCTTGTCCAAAAACCTAGCTTAATTATCATCATCAATAAAAAGCTAAAGGCATTTTATCTACAAGGTAACAAATGCCTCCTCTCAAAGGAGGGAGTTCCATGATAAGAGCTAATCTAAAAAACCTGAGGAATGCAAACTATTTTCTCAGTTGTAAAAACAAGAAAGAATTGCACAAACACAAGTTAAAACAACTGCTGGTGAGCTCCGCTTCCACTACACAGCTAACTTCTCCTGGGGTAAGGGGCTACCCAGTGATCTTTGGGTAGGTATGCTTCGAATCAAACCCAATGCTCACAGCATGGAGTCCCAAAAGAGGACATCATCTTTAAGGATCTTCACAACTGAAAGCCTTCCCATTAATGTTGTTCTCTGAACATGTAAAAGCAGTGCAAGGCTACCTTCAAAACAGCTTCAGCCTTCATGTGGAAGTCAAATCAGTCCACACTGTATTCTGTAGATAGGTGTCAGGCAGCCTGTGAGGCAGCTCACTCCGGTTGGTCAGAAGACTTACAAGTTGTAAAAGACTTTGCTTTTTCTACTTTGGGTTTACTATACTTTTGGTATAGTTTTCTAAAACTCCTACAAAACTTAACGGTATTTACCTGTCATACATTGATCTGTTACATGAGGTGTTTGTTACTATATCAGTCATGATGTCTACTGCTAAATCATTTTTTCCTTACTTTCTCTTCTGCAACAGATTAATATTTACAGTCTATTGGTATGCAAGAACACCACGGTGTTGGTACACTACTGCTTTGACAATACATTCTTTGAAATATCCACTAAGTTACAGAGTACCCAGTTTCCTCCAGAAACTGGTCCATCTATTTGTCACAATCCGACACACAACTCATTTTTTTACAGAATTAAAAAAAATTTGTATCAACTAAACAATTTACAAAATATGCCTTGTCCATTAAGACACAAATAATTGATCATCATAACCAATTGATTAATAATAGATAATAGACAACTGCCTTTTAAAGGAAGTCTAACCATCATTTCTGATCCTATATAACCCAGACACCAATACCATGCCCTGTCCTCAGGTAAATTTCTTCATCTCTGTCAGATACCGTCAACCTACACCCGAGAGCATCACAGTTAACAACCCTGCAGCTGTAGCCTTGACTGTTCCTCCTCAGCCGAGGAACCGTTCACTCTTCCATCCTACCAGGGTCTCAGTTTATATGCTCTCCTTCAGCTGTTTGGGCTGGGTTTTTTGTTTTTTTTTTTTAAATGGTGATGTAGGGGGACTATATACATTGACTTTCAAACTACTCCCAATTTCTAGTGGTTGTATCAAAGGGTAATGGAATCGTTACTTGGTAACAGCCATCTGAGTATTTTCCAATCTCTCTTCTTCCATGGCAGATCACAAATTGATTATTCCAGGTGAATATGAGCACCACTTTAATAATGTTCTTTGTGTTATTAATGCAACATTATGCAACTGTGGCATTTATTTTCTGCCCAATGCTAAGCATTAGGGAGGTGCAAAAGTTCAACAAAACCTTGCTGAAATCTCTCTCCCCTCCTTAGTATAGTTAATTTACAATCCACTAACACAAACGAGTAATTTGATTATTCCCTCTAACATGCATATTCTTGAATTTATCAACATCATCTGCTATGCTTCCCTTTTACCCATCTTTCCTGGATTCCCTTTACAATTTCTCAGTCTTCTTCAATCTTGCCTAATCCAAATACTTTTGTATCATTAGCAAGTTTTGGCACACCATCATTCATCTAGTTTATTAGATCACCAACACACATGTTCACCACACTCTTTTCAGAGGTGTTTCTACATCACATGATAATTTAAGGTTTACATTGTTACTGACACACACAAAAAGTATTTTTAGTCATAAGAAAAACTACACTTTTTGAGAACTAGAAAGGAGAATTGCAGTTTTTAAAGACTTGGTGTTAAGTAAAGCTCAATATCTAAAACTCATCAGGGGAGCAGAACACAAGACTGTCACAATGGCTACAGGACATCAGTGGGGTTCTCTGCGGGCGGGCATTCTCTTCCTCCCAGGACATCATCCATCCGATCTGTGACACCTGACTCACTCAAGAAAAATGGTTTGGTTAGAAGACCTTCTTAATGTTAGCTGGATTTATGCTTAATTAGTGCTTAGTCCTTAGGTATTTTCAGAAGCTGCTCATATATAGCTGACCATAATATGTACACCTGCTTATTAGGGTAGCAGCAATGGGAGGAAAAGATATTTTACAACAAGTATGCATGTTCCTTTTACATGCTCTGCGCTACATCATACTCTTTTTGTCCTTAATTCCAGGTGGCACTTTCAGTATTGATGTGTTGACCTTGAAAAGAGCAATCTTTAAAGAGCAATCTTAAAGCCTTCTTTACTTTGCTCTGCACCTAAAGCAAAAAATACCTATCAATATTGTTCAGAAGGCAAGGCATTGCATTTGCATAATTACATTGGCTCTATCTGACTACAATCTAATCTTGCCAATTCACTAAAGCTGAGCCAAATTTCATTATATTATGGACATTTAAAGTCAAAGACAATGAAATTAAAATGCTCCTAAAACCTTCAAACCTTCACATGAAGTCATCCTTGAATTCTGTAAGTTGGCTTTAAAAATGTATCCCATTATTTATTAACAAGTAAAAAACCAGCAACTGATTTAGCTAGTGAAATCATTCTCATTAATTCAGAAAAAAAATAGCTCAAACTGTGCTATCTTAATGGAAGTGGTAAAATCATTACTGAGATTTTTTTTCCCTACTAAAGCATCAACTGTGAATAAACAGATTAAAATTACCTAAAGATTTATTTAAACAGAAGAGGTGCAAGCAGAAGAAAAGGATGTGTACATATTTAACAAGAAAAGCCAACTCTAATATTCATAAAAATATTAATAACAAAACCACCTTTGATTCCTCATATATTTAAGACAAGCTGTACTTTGTAATATCTTTCACCTTAAAATTTTTCGGCAAGGCCAAATTTTGTGTCCTGGTTGCTTATTATTACAAAACTATCTAGACACTTCAATCCTAAGGTCCATTTTCACAGGTAGCTTTACAGTAAAAGAAAAAAAAAAAAACAAAACTATCCCCAAAGACCGAATAGCCAAGCCCAACACAATCAAGAAACAGGAAAAAAAAGAAAATTATAAACACAACCCAAAAATAAAGGTGTCGTGCCTCAAAATCACACTGTTTCACAGAGCAGATGAAGACCGAGTGAACAATCCACCCCCACCACACCCCCATAACCTGATAAAGCACCTAAACATGCATATTTTTGGACACTTGGACATTCAACTCATTGATCCTTTCATGCTCCAGAGCTCTGCTCACTCCCTTCTACAGCCCAGAGGAATGGGAAGAGTGATGGACTGCAGTTCTTGCTCCTGGGGCTATTTCCACATTTGAAAGGGACACGATCTCTTCAGATCATGTGAGATGTCTCCTCCAAGTGCACAGCAAGCCATAAGTCCTGAAGCAAAGATGGGCACGCCAGAGGACATGCTACACTGAACACAGACTGGATCTAGCACACCAGAAGAAGCTATGAGTATCTGCAGAGTTTTGAGGTCTCCTGCACTAGGCTGGGTTAGTCAGTGGAACTAAAAAAAAAAAAATAATTTAAAAATCACACATTGATCACAGTCCTGGACTTCAGCTCAGACTTACTTCAGTTCCTTCAGGATCTAATCTTTTATTTTATGGGGTTGGTTTTTTTTTAAAAGCAATCAATAACATGGAGGTACCAGCTTTCACAGATGCTCCATATACAGAACGAGTAGATTTAAAAAAAAAAAAAAGGAACTAGACCTTTTCACATAAAAGTCTGAGAGAACCTTATGCACAGTCATACTCTTCACAGGAGGAACATCTACAAGGTAGTGGTCCAGGAGCTGTTCCGTTGGAACTCCACATATATAACAGGCCAACAAAGGCCTTTCACGGTGCATTTCATGGTGGACATAAAAAAAAGCCAAACCACTTTTATGGCATCTGTTCAGCATAAAAAAATAAGCCTTTATTTAAATCTTCTTGTAATTGAGCTGGATAGTATGCAATGTATTTGTGCATGTGTAAGTATTATAGCCTGGCTCCTGCAAAGACTTGTATACATGTTTATGATTATGTATACAAAAGAAATTCCGTGGCTTCAAAAGCGCTATTCATCAATGTGAATTTAAGCATGTGGGTGGGTCTTTGCAGGAGCAGGACCCATAAGCTGAGCAGAACTGTCTGCTGAAAACTTTATACCTTTTGTATACTACCAGCAGTTTATAAAACCCACTCAGCTCACTACCCCTTGAAAAAGAGGAGGATCTGCTTCCAGCTGGAGAGCTGGAGTTTAAGTACACTTTTCATACTGCCTATATCTATGCTAAACTTAAACCCAGATTAAAATGAGCTACTTAGTAATATTTAATCAAAGAGCCTCACTGGATACAAAAAGTAGCCCCTTTGGCTGTAGCGGTGCCAAACAAACACAGAAAAAGTAAGCAACAGAGTTACCAAGAGCACATAGATAACTTTTTTTTTTTTTAAATTATATTAAATACTTTCCCAACACTGGAAGAGCCACTGACAGCCAAGACAATTTGCTAAGTGCACAAAAGCAGATGTATTTCATAGACAGCTGTTTCATACCCAAGTTACAGTAACTAACGGGCTTCTGCCGGATACGAATGACCAGAAGAGTCAGTCATTACTACTAACAATGATAGCTAGTTAATCCTCATGAACAGCACTGAACCAAAGCTTGTTTGCTACTGTTACAGAAACATTTAAACAAGGCATTTAAAACTGGAAATATACGCACAAAAGCTCAACTTGCTCAGTACTGAAATCAGTCCTGCAGTCCTAGCTCTGGCCTTGATGTGCACCACCAGATCTTCTTGAGGTTACATTGAGTCAGCCATGCCTTCTAGCTCCTCATACACAAATGCTGTGGCAGAAGAAGATGGTCACAAGCTCCACCACAGATTCTGGGGACTACCTCTTAGCTGTGCTTCAATCCCTAAGTTTGCAAAGCTCCCAACTTTCGAATCACAACCCACAAGATACACACAAGTGCCCTCTGCCTGTAAGCAACTCTGGCACAGCCTCCTAGAGAAACAAAAAAAGTTCAAAAAAGTACTGCAAATAACAGAACAGGGCCTAAAGCTTATTTGCATTACTATAATATCAACATGCGCTTTATTTTAAATCATGTAACAATTAGATGTCAGTTACAGGCCCCCCAGAGATCAACAGCAAAAGCTGTATAATCTGTATTTTGTCACTCATATTTGATAGGACATTCTCAGCTGGATAACCAGAAAGCAGGGGACTGCCTCCCCTGTGCCCAAAAGGACCTGACTACTTTCTCTCATACTACAGAAGTTGGCAGGTGATGATGCCTTGTGGTTTGGGAGGGAGCCATTTTATAGGTATATTTTTCCAAACTCTAGAGACCTTCAGCACAGAACAGTGCTTGCAGAATACCCGAACCCCGCAGCGCCTATCTGCGTGGAGCTTAACGAAAAACAAAGCCCTGGCATCTGGTAAAAGTGTTCCAGGACATATGCTCAAAGGCTCAGAAAACTTTTCTGGGTGAGACATTTTGAATCCAAGCCTTTACCGGTCACTGGTTTTTCCCACCTCGATAAAGTCACAAACGGCCAAAGAGATGCTTCTAATAGCAGCACAAGATTATTTTATGCAAATCGGAGGAGCTAAAGCGTTCTCGATAGGAGAGCTCCAGCACACGTTAAATCCACATGCCACACACACGCGTTATGCAAGGCTCGCCCCAAAGACACCCCAATAAAGAGAGCGAGATCTCAGAGATTCACTGACTTTGCCACATCAGAAACGAGAGCAGATGTCATCCCTCCCTGCCCGGCTGCGATCGTTTCTGCATAACTCGGCGTTACATATTTGTGAAGACGAACATTAAGGCTTGACTGTAGCTAACAAAGAACAAGGTAGAAACCCCCCCGGGCGGGGTGTGTGTGGGGGGAGCAAACACGGGCATGCCGCGGTGTAAATACGAGCCAGCCCAGCAGCGAGCCCCCCTCCCCGCCCGTCCCTAGCTATTTACAAACACCTCCCGGTCATACAAATGCCGCGTTATCTGCGTGCCCGGCAGATTAAATCCACAGGCTGGACGGACTGTCCGAGGCTCGTTTACCGCAGGTCAATGGCTGGCATTTGTAACCCAAGCTTTGCTATTTTCGTAGTCTACAGACGGCAGCGGACACGTCGCTGAGCCGTAACTGCGCACCGCTGAGCCTGACGCAGAGATTGCCCACCGCGCACACGGAGCACAAGGCGGAACTCGGGACTCTTTCAAAGTCAGCGCGGGCGGCTGATAGGAGCAGGGACGCTCCCGAGCCCGAACTCGGCGGCTTCTTACCTGCTCGGCGGCCGCCCGGGCGGCTCCGGCTTTGTGCGCTCCCGCGGGAGGCGGCTGTCCTGGCCCGGAAGGCGGTGGCGGCGGCTACCGGCGGGACCCGAAGCGGGTGGGGAACGCGGCTGGCCGCTCCCCGGGGAGGGAGACCCGCTCCCGCCGCCCCGGCCCGGCCGCCGCGGGGAACTTCGGCGGGGCGGCC
>VXBZ01012241.1:243547-310282 GCA_013399135.1 Heliornis fulica
TATATCTATATCTATATCTATATCTATATCTATATCTATATCTATATCTATATCTATATCTATATCTCTACCATAAAAAAGAGAAACAAAGTATGAGCTCAGATCACAGGAATGCGATATTCAAATGGAGATTAGCCATAGCCACCGTAGCCATAATTGATCAAGAACTTGGAAGAATACACACGTCAACAAGCAAAACTTAAGACTTTGATCGCAATCATGCAGATGATGGCCAGATACCACCATGTGAGTTGGCCTTTGAGGAAAGAGACATTAAAAAGAAAGAGTTAAAGGTGATAGAGGGAGTAAATTACTGAAGGTAAACCAAAGAAAATCCTTACAAAAGAAAGAGGCAACATAAGTCACCAGTGAGAGTTTTCTATGTGCCTCAATAAAAAAAAAAAAAAAATTGGTAATAAAGATTAAACAAATCAGAGATGGCTCTGAAAGATGTATGTCTTCAGTTTATATGTACTGCACTTATTTCTTAACCACTTTTCTCCCATGCTGGAAAAGAAAAATACTCAGAGTAATGTACATTTGTACAGTTAAGACTACAATCTTAACAAACATAGAGGTCATGGGAGATGCAAGATATGAACCTGTGAAAATCAGGAAGGATTGGGCCATAAAGGAAGTTGGTTCCCATCTTACCAAATTCACCCTGAAACCTGATTACTCTTTGTCAATAAGATGTAGCAATATTGATACAATCATGATTTATTTTTTATTTTGTGTGTGTCAACATCTGTAGTATGAAAGATTTACTTGGTATTGCCATTCCTAGCTGTCAGCAGAACTATAAAAAGAAGAATTTGCCATTAAGAAGAAAAAGAGTTCCAGACTTATTTACAGCTCAGTGACTGGTAATTGAAACCCTAGACAATATGGACTTGATGTGTCATATCTTACTGTAATTGCTGTAATTATTTATCATTTTCTTCACTGCACATTAGTTCTTTTAAGCATTATGCTTATGGCTGTATTCACAGTGTTTAAAAATATGGTTTTGGAACAGGAAGGAAAGACATAAATACCTTTTCACTACTGTAACCATTGCTAATAGCTGCAAAGCATTCACAATTCCAAGACAGTATGTGTGCGCTTAAATAACACACATTTTCAACATCATCTTCCACCTTTCCAATATACTAACAAGTGTTAAGCAACTAACAGCCCCTTCTTATTTTCAGTTCTTTGTACAGTTAAATAATTTTACTATTGTTTGTGGTAATGAGTCTATTAGTCTAACTGCTCAGTAGCTTTAATTTAGAGGTTAACACTTCCACAGAAGTTTGTAGGCTATTAAAAATCACAATAATATTACATGCAAAGGTCAGAGACTATTTTCCTGTGGTGAAACTATTCAGAGTAATTGCACTTAATATGTAAGAGACACTTAAATGAAAGCAGAAGCTGTAAGATAGTTTCATCCTTGTAAAACACACAAGTTCTAAAACACAAGAATGCATTTACTGTGGGAAGATTTCCTACCAGATAGGTGTTGAGGAATGGAGCATGGGGATTTAGGGCCTTGGAATTTTAACTGATCTAAAGTGGTGCCGCCACTCTCCTGGATATACCCATTCCATCTGTTGAGCTGGGTCAGACATTTACCTGACCCCACAGTGCAGCACTTTGGAGATCCAAGCTGCATGCAAGCTGATGTGACCAGAAAGGTCACATTTTGCCCTGTATTACATATTGCCATGCATTGCCCTGTTTTGCCTGTATTTGTCGCTTACCAGTTTAACCACCTCGCCTGGCAGTTCAGATCAACACCAGGGTTGTCAGAAGGGAGCAGTGACAGTGTGCAGCTGGGGGACAGGAGGGAGGGTGGGAATGTGGCAACATTGCCTCAAGGTGTTTTAAACTGCTGCAGAGCCTCACCCCTGGGTTCTTGTCCAGCACCTGCATGTGATTTACTGTGTCACCTTAGACAAGCCAGGTAACCTCAGCCACCTTCTCAGTACTACGAAATCTACCCGCTTGTCTTTAGTAGGCTGTAGGAGACAACGTGATCACCAAACTGCGAAGTATCTGTAGGTATTTTGTCCATTAATAAGTTCATCCACTTGACTCTAGTCAGTATGAGCACCTCAGTAGCATGTTCCCTTAGTATGTAAGAAATACTTTAACACCGGAGAAAGGTCACGTTTTCTTTGGGAACAAAGTTACAGTTTATGATGTCATATACTGTGGCCTCTGATTTTGTTAATGAACTGTAAAAAAGATTGTGCAGGTCACCTTTTTAAGACTAGCAGTAAAGAAACCCATGGTGTAAGGTTCTCTATGCATCCGAATTGCACCTTCCTTTACATTTGTTCTGTGCACTGAACAAGGGGATTCTGTGGAGAAATGCAGTTGTATAAACGATAGGAAATCTAAGGGTATATGAGCAATCAAAAGTATTTTACAACAGTTAAGTTGTAAAAAAAACCAAAACCAAACCAAACCAAACCAAAACAAAACAAAACATACAAATAAAGCCCAGTAGATCACAGGGCATTACTGTGCAGGCTTCACCGTATGCCTCCAGCACTAACACCTAAGCAGCCATCATCTGAGTTACCTACCCACACTGGCAGAGATGGAGAATTTTGTTTTCCAGAGGCAAGAGGCATCACTTAGTACAGGGTGGGGTTTGGGTGAGGCTGAGGGAAATGATCTGGCTTTCTTCTCTTTCACCCCCAACCTGGCAGAGTGTCTGCCTCTAGCTGCCTCTACAGGGAAGCTGGAACCACTCAGATGCAGAATGCCTGGCCCATTTATCTCTTTTTCTGGGTGACTGGGATTGCTCCAGCTCATCAGGTGCTCTTTGATGTGTGTGCATGTGTGTATATATGTATAAATACATATATATTTGTATGTATAAACATGAAATAAGCTTTACCTTACAAATTCTGAGTCTGGCAAGGATGAATATGGGGGAAAAGGGCTGTTTGGTTTCTGGTCTTTGCAGTGTCCAAGCAGGGTGGGATTTTCTTGTAAGAAGTTCTTGCCCTTTCTATCCCTTCCAATTTTGTTCAGTCATGTGCTCTGACATAAGCTGCAGTAATATTAATCCAACCTTTACTGATTTTTGTATTCTTACTGTTCTGGCCCTTTACCAAAAACTTACAGTACAGAATGCTGGTGAAAAAAATGGAAACAGTATTTTTTTAACATTTGGTAAGAACTGAATGGAATTTCAAGGACAGAGAAAAGCCTCTTCACAAGGCTGAGGTAGTTTTATCTGCTCAAAATCACAGAGCCCACCAAATAAGGGAATTTTGAGAGCCTCTTAGAAAAACTTCAAGAATTCCATCCAATAGCAAGTAATAAAAATAATTTCAAGTGCTAAACAAACTGATGGCTACTATAAACACCCTTTATAACTTATAATTTTTCCTAGTATTTGACCTTATTCTGGTATATTATGCTTCAAACTTAGACTTATTTTTTTTAATTTATATTTGCTTCTGATAACTAATAACACTTATGAAGCTACTCTGCAAAATAAGATTAATATGACTATAAAAGCAAGTTTCTCTACTCTTCATGAGTCCTTTTATCTTTCACAATAATTAGTTAATTGCTGATGTAATCAAGGATTCCAAATATGAAATAATTCATTTGTAATTCATTATTGATAGAAATCCATCACAAATCTGACCATTCTTAGAAATAGGCTTCAGAACAAGTGTTCTTTCATATTTAAGTTTACAACAGTGGTTGGTTTTGTATTGGGGTGTTTTTTCAGGGGTGTGTGTGTATTTTACTTTGGTTTTGTTTGTTTTTTCTTTATCCTCAGCTATCCAGGTATTCATCAAACTCTCATCTTAAAAGTTCTGCAGGTACCAGCTGATTTTTGTCTTCCCTGCCTTTTGAGAACCCTAAAGGCTGTCTCTACTATTTTTCCTGCTTTTGAAAAATCTGCCACTGGTCTTGGAAGTTAAAACTGTTTGGCTTAAGTCTTCCCTAAGGGATTAATCATGATGCAGCAGTATAAATGTTAGCTAGCGCTCCCTATCCACCCGTGATTCCACTATAGCACCTGCAGAAATTGAAAATTCTTTCAACTTCTGCAATTGTTAGAATTGATTAAGTACCATCTGTTACTGTTAAATGAGAAACATTTGCTCAATATAACATAATGATTATTTACATCTTTTCCTCTAGCTCACCAAGTGGGGTTTCTCCTTCAGTTCAGCCCTTGGCTTCCATGAATGATTTGCAGTACTATGTTAAGGGCTGCCCACTCTTCCACCAGTTCCTCTTCCCTTGGTGTTCTGTGCTGTCCCCTCAGTAAAGCCTGCTGACATCTCTAAGGGTGCATTAAGTCAATCACAACATTTTCTAGCTTGCTTTGTTTGTTTTGCTTGGTGTTTTTAAACTGTCATTTGTTAAGAGGTGCTTATGATGGATTGGTTCCATTTATCTTTGTTCTGGGTCTAGTTTGGAGATTCTGTAACAGTGTGCAGGTATTGCTTTAGAATTGCAGATCTTCTGAGTGGTGAGCTGTTTAACTTACCAATGAATGCTTGTTTAACTCAGTCTCCTAAGTACGATTAAAGGAATGGGGCTTGGGTAAATATTCTCAGAATGACGAGAGGCAAGACACTTAATTAGGTGGAATAATGATCAGATCGGTAACTCCCAGATTCTGAAGGAAAACGTATTGTTTCAGTTCTCCCCTGCTCGGGCAGGGAACACCAGAGGAAGCCTCTGGAAATCGGTCACAGGCACCCACGGGCGTTCACAGAAGCTTTGCAACCCCTAAGCCCTCACTGTTGCTGCTTGCGCTCAGCGATCCGTGTTACCAACCCCTCAGAAGAGAAGGGCTTCGGGTTTGTTTTCAAAGGCCGAGTTTCCATTTGTGAGTATGAAAGGTGCGAGACCGGGCTGAATGGCCTCCTCCGCCCCTCAGAAACCCCGGCCCCCGGGCGCCGTTTGGGCAGAAGGGAACGCCACAGCCGCTTTGCGATCCTTCCTCAGATCTCTTCAGGGCGGTGCCAAGACTGGCTTCGCTCCTTTCGGAGATCTCGGGCTCTCTGTGGGATCGGGAGAGCGACGCCGGATAACGGGTCTGGCTCTGGCGCTGCCGCGACGCGAGACTCCCCTCCCCGGCAGTCCGCTTTCCCCACAGCCCGCCCGTCTCGGAGAGCCGTGCCGCGGGGCTCTCCCGGCGCTTTGGCTTTGCGGGACGACACCGTTCGCGCCACTCCGCTACCTACGGCGACATCCACAACTACCTCACGGGCAGCCGCCCCGGGGCCAATCACTAACTGCCTTTCGCCCCGCCCCTGCGCCGCCGCCTCCAATGGAGTTTGAATGCTTCCGAACTAGCCAATCGTGAGGGCCGGCGACCCGGTGCTGCGCCCTCATTGCTAACGAGGCGAGGTCCGCGTGGCGAACGGCGTCTCGGCGGGGCCAATCGGAGCGCTCGGGTGCGCCGCTGTTTGGGCGTGCACAGCCGCTGTGGGGTCAGCGGCGGCTTTGAATCGCGGCGGGGAGCGCGTCCTGCTGCTGTGGCGGCTGTGGTGGCCGGGATTGTGGGAGTCTGCCTGCCGCTGGGTCCCGGTTAGCGTTTGGGTGGCTGCTGCCGCATCCCGGCCGGCGTTTAAGAGTGAGTAGAGCGGGTGGGAGTGTCGTCCGGTAGCCCAGGCGGGTCGATGCGTTGCGCGCCTCGTAGTGCCGCCCCGGGACTCCAGAATAGGGCGTGTGGACGCCGTTAGCAAGGCACTGCCCCCGGCCTCCTCTGAGGGTGGGGGTGCGTGCTACGCCCGTCTTCGGCGCGGTGTGTCCCCGGCAGCGGGTAAGGCCGGGGAGCCGCTCCCGTAGCTGAGGGCTAAGCCCTGGCAGGTTCTTGGCACTCGAGTCCCCCGGCCCTGGGGCTTAGGTGATTTCCCTCAGGAGCGGTCTCTGAGCCGCGCGGGGGTCTCGGGAAAATAAGCCCGTGCTGAACCTTCTGAAGTGGGATCAAGCAGAAAGGATAAACGGGTTTGCGCGAGTGTCTCAAACCTCTGCTGAAGGACCGAGTGTCGTGCAGCTGGCTCCGCTGGCAGGGAGTGTTCTCAGGAGTTGGGCTTGGTGGTCCCTATGGGTCCTTTCAACTCAGGGCGTTCTGAGTGCTGGTTTGAAAACAGCTTCTGCAGAGGAAACATCTTCCTCTTGAATGTGAATGTTGAAATAAGGTGTGGAGAGAAACCTTCTGAAACACAGCAGTTGAAGAGTGGATAAAGGAAGAGAAAGTGAGGTCATCTTCCTAGGCTCGAGCGAAGCATTTGACACTGCCCTGCATGAGTGATCCTTGTCTCTAAGTTGGAGAGATGGGAATTTGAGGGATGGGCCACTTGGTGGATAAGGAATTGGCTGAATAGTCACACTCAGAGCTGTGGTCAACAGTGTGATGCCCAAATAGAGACCAGTGATGTTTCTCAGAGGTCAGTGTTGGGACTGGTGCTGTTTAGTGTCTTTGTTAGTGACATGAACAGTAGGTTTGAGTGTGCTCTCAGCAGGTGTACTGACAACACCAAGCTGTGTGGTACAGTTGACATGCTGGAGGAAGGGATGCCATTCAGAGGGACCTTGACAGCCTTGAGATGTGGGCCCATGTAAACTGCATGAAGTTTAGCAAAGCCAAGTAAAAGCTCCTGCATATGGGTCAGGGTGGTTCCAAGCGCAAATGGAGGCTGGGTGGAGGATGGTTTGAGAGCAGCCCTGAGAAGGACTTGAGATGTTGGTGGACAGGAAGCTCAACATGCCTCAAAGTATACTGGACCACTTCAAAAGAAGCATTGAGGGAAGTGATTCTCCTGTCCTACTCAGCTCTCATAAGACATCACCTGGAGACCTCCATCTCTTGGAGCCTCCAACATAAGGGGATGAACCTGTTGGAGTGAGTCAGAGGAGGACCATAAGGGTGTTCAGAGGGCTGGAGTATCTATCAAGACAGAGTTGAGCTTGTTCAGCCCTGAGAAAAGGAGAGAGATCTCACAGCAGCCTTCAAGTACCTAAAGGAGGCTTACAGCAAAGCTGGAGAAGGACTGTTTACAAGAGCATGGAGTGATCAGACAAGGGATAACAGGCTTAAGCTGAAGGAGGGTAGAATCGGAGTAGACATTAGGAAGATGTTCTTCCCTATGAGGTTGGTGAGGCCCTGGCACAGGCTGCTCAGAGAAGCTGTGGCTGCCCCCTCTCTGGCAGTGTTCAAGGCCAGGTTGGATGGGGGTTTGGGCAACCTGGGCTAGTGCAAGGGTGCCCCTGCCCATGGCGGGAGAATTCAGAACTAGGTGATCTTTGAAGTCCCTTCCAACTCAAACTAGTCTGTAATGCCATAGTTTGCAATTATAAGAATATAAACTCTGTTATTGATTAATATGAGGTTTTAAAATCTCATTTTAATGGGAAAGAAGTGTGTCAAAATAGGACCCAATATTAGAAGTTGTCACGTTCTCTTTAGGTGAGGAAGTGAGTTTGTGAGTTTAGATCATAATTGTGAAATACTGTGTTCTGGTCACTGCTAAGTTTCACAACCCAGTTTATTTAAAAGGGAGGTTATTTCACCTTTTTCAAGGTCTAATTGTAGTTATCTCTGTTTCAGGCATATTATTATCCACCCTGTACTAAAGAATCCTGTCAATATGAGCTGGGCTATGGAGGAATGGAAAGAAGGCCTTGCCCCCAGAGTCCTTCAGAAGATTCATGAGCTGGAAAGTCAAGTAGACAAGCTTAAAAAGGAGCGTCAGCAAAGACAATTCCAGTTAGAGTCTTTGGAAGCAGCTTTGCAAAAACAAAAACAGAAGGTAATGTAGGTTCTGCAGTCATTTCCCTAAAACATCATTATGGCAAACGCAATTCTAAAGATTTATTATCTGGTTATTGTTAGGAGGTGGCTAGGTGGTGGGGTTGTGTTTTTATTGTTTTTATTTTATTCTCACTGACAGACTGGAAAGGGAGCATAGTAACAAACTCCTTGATCTTATTTCACACTCACCATATTTTCCCTTCTGTTTAGTTCTCATCGACTATTAACAGAATTCCTGCCTCCTGTCTGTTTAGCATGATTATCCAGCTCCAGGTGTTTGCTTACTTTGGGGCTTTCCAACATAACTTCATGACTAGGAAAAGAAATTGCTTTTTGTTATGCATGTTATAAATCTTGATAATGACTAGGCCTGCCTTTTACAGTTTCACCTTGCCTGTGGATACATATCTGTGTGTAATTCTATTGGTTTTCTAGTTTAGGGCCTTAATTTTACATGTCCTCTGATCTTAACCCTGTCAGCTTGTTAGCCAGGGAACCAGGTACCCTCTTGGTGAGGATCCTGTGATGTTTCAGATCAGAAGCAACCCATTGGGTTGAATTTAATTTTGTAATGTTTGAATACAGTCCAGAGGCAGCTTACTAATATTTTCTTACTCCTCTTAGGCCAGTACAACTTTCTAGCGTAACTTAAGCCTAATAGTTTTCTATGAGTTTTTTTCTGTGAGTTTACAGGTACTTGCCTTAACCATCCAGAGGAAACACTGTGTTCCCCAAACAAAAATAAGGGGTGTACTCAAATAGCTGCTCTTAAACTCAGAAGCAGTAGCTAATACTCACCACTTCTCAGTCAAAATAATCTTTTGTGCAGATGTAGCCTGCTCCTCAGAAGCTGGAGGGGAGGAAAACGTGCCTCCTGACAGGTTCTATTGCCATTTTCAAAGCTGTGACACCTGACAATCTCTATTCTAGTGAGTCAAGGTTGTTAAAGTTGATAGTCTGTGAAGAGAAGCAAGATGACCAATGAAGAACGCAGACTAGTGTGGATTATCAATATTAAAGGATTGATTTTTATGAAGTTTTGTCTAATCATTAGCTAGAATTTGCTAATGTCACTGAGTTGAATTTTAGGAAATGTAATTTTGGTCACACCCAAGAATATTTAAATAATGCATATATGTAAGATTTTCAGTGTGTCAGGATTTTACAGGGCTAGGAAGAAAAATAATATGTAAAATTTGTTATTAAAATAATAAATGCACGGAAGTGTAGAGAGAACTTGAGACCTTTTTCTGAATTTTCTATATTTTAACTAGGTTGAATATGAAAAAAACGAAGCTGCAACACTAAAAAGAGAGACCCAGAGCTTGATGGAATTGTGTGATAGTCTTGAGAAAGCAAAGCAGAAAATTTCACATGATCTTCAAGTAAAAGAATCTCAAGTCAACATTCAGTCAGGGCAGCTCAATTCCAGCAAAAAAGAAATCGAGAGGCTAGAGCAAGAGCTGAAAAGGTAAGGATTTGCTATATGTCTCTAACCAGAGTACAGTGGTTATTTTCTCATGTTTTGCTCATATAATGTCTTCTGTGGTCTTCAGCTTTCTCTTCATACTGTTGTTCTCTTAGATTTTGTGACCAGAATTTCAAAAGATTGGCTTTTTTTTACATACACATGTACACAGATGGACTTGTTCATAAATCTGTGCACCATTTGGAACAGTTAGCACCAATAGCTCCTGTTTAATTTGGGAATTCTGCAGCCTCGTGTGAAGAGGGAGGCGTTCAGTCTGTGACTTTAAAACCCCACAAAATCCAAATATACCCCCCTCCACACACACTCCAACCTAATCTGAGTTGCTTTGCAAAGGTAACCGGCAAAGAGCTTGGAGTTGCAAGTAAAGTATGTGGAAAATTCCATCTGTGAGATCAACTCCACCAATAAAATATGACCACTGGAAGATGGAGGCACAAACCTGTATTGGAGTGGAAGCTGCAGAGAGCAATGTTGTTGTGACTGAATTCAGTTGTTTTGGTGAAGTACCTAATTCCCAACACCTCCACTTGTAAACCCTGTTCCTACCTAGACAGTAAGTATGTACTGTCTGTAGAGGTGTAATGCAATTCATCCAATCAAGAAACTTTCTGTAATGCAGACACATCTAAAATCCTTCATCTGAGGGTGCTACACAAATGGAGAGTAGTAACCTGTAGTAAATTGTCATGCTAAGCTTGCTCTCATATTAGAGGCATTCTTTGTTCTTTAATTTTAAAAAAAGAAAATAGTTCTGAAACCTTGCATATGTTAAGGGTGAGTATTGAGCCCATTAAATAAATGGTTATACTAGGAGTAGTAGTGCAGAAGAGAGGTGTGAGAGTGTGATACACGGTTCTTAATGGTTTGGTTTTGTTGTGGGTTTTTTTATGACCTGAAGTGCTGCTATATCCTTTAACTTTTGGAGGGTATGCCTCATGCATGGCCTAATAAATGAAAAAAAGAGGGAACTCAGTCTTCCTGGCTTTTCTTTCTTTGGGAAAATTAAAGATAGTTCAAGTGTTTGACTATTGTAAGAAAGTTTTACACTTCAACAGCCCATTTCATGGCAAGTAGAAACACCAGCCTGTGTAAGGAATTGTGGGGACCCATCAAAGAAGAATCTGGTGAGATTCAATCACACTCATGTTTTTGATATCTGCTATCAAATGTTGACCCAGAGAGGCTGTGAGCTCAGGATATGTGTTCCCATTGTCCAGTTTCCTGAATTTCCTTACCATTATGTTATTTTGCTAACTGTCCAATGCAGAAAATCATTAGTTACTATATATAGCTTGATCCTGGCAATTTTTTCTTTTATTATATTTTTTGTTTTATGCTGATAGCTGATCACTTCATGCTTCATTTAAAACCTGACAATCTCCTGGGAGAGGAGTTCTTGGTTTTGCCCTATAAAAGAAAGGGGAAATGGAGAAGCGAGTTACTGAGTCACTAATGTGATGGGCTGCAGTCTGGAGTTATTATCCTATCAACCTGGGCTTGCTGGACAGAACAAAACTTGCTATATAAATTTCTGTAAAAATACTGTTGGGCAGAAAGTATTCCCTTACTGAGGTGTAAAAGTTTTGTTATCAGTGTTTATGGTGATTTGGGTATGTTTACAAAATCACAGAACATTTGGAGTTGGAAGCGACCTCAATATCATCTAGTCCAACCCCCCTGTCTGAGCAGGATCACCTAGATTAAATCACACAGGCACATGTCCAGATTGGTCTTGAATGTCTCCAGACATGGAGACTCCACAAGCTTTCTGGGCAGCCTGTTCCAGTGCACCATCACTCTCACAGTGAAAAAGTTTCTCCTTACATTCACATGGAACTTCCTATGTTCTAGTTTACTCATTTTGCCCTTGTTCTGACAGTGGCCATCACTGAGAGCCTGGCTCCATCCTCCTGACACTCACCCTTAACATACTTATAAACATTGATGAGGTCACCTCAGTCTCCTCTTCTCCAAGCTAAAGAGACCCAGATCCCTCAGCCGTTCCTCATAAGGAAGGTGTCCCAATGTTTAGATGGCTCTCAGCTTCATACAGTGAGATCTTAAGCAGTTCTGATTTTTGTGTACTTGTGATTAGTTTGTTTTTTTTTTCTTTTGCTTTGACTCCTATGTACTTGATTAAATATGTTGAAACTCTAAGTAAAATATATTCTTCATATTTTTGTGTTTACAGTACCTAAACAATTTTCAGATGACATATCTTGACTTGAGCTTTAAATTCATAATCATGTAATTGTTTATTTCACTCTTAAAAATAATTAACCTTTTAGTTTCCTTTACTACTGTTGCTGCTTCTTCCCTAAACAGATATAAGTGTGAGCTTGAGAGAAGTCAGACTCCAATTACAGGAGACTTATCATTCAGTGGCACTCCACAGAGAAGTTCTACTGCTCCTTTAACACCAGTTCAGAGTCACAATGGTAACAAAACTTTTCTTCATCTAGTGCAGATAGTTAACTGTCTGCTTTCTTGGGAGGTGGAGGTGTATTTTGAACATTACACTTGCACTGAGTGGCCTAGTCCATATTACACAGCATGTTATGAGAATGTCTAAATCATAACACCGTACGTCCCATGTTCAAAACGTTACTAGTGCAGGTTGAACACTGATTGGAAATATTACATCTTTTCAACTCCACTTTGATGGATGCAGAGTAGTAATAGGAATATTCATCAAAGGACTAATGCTGTTTCTTGAGTGCCTGTTCCTAGCATCAGCTGTTCCCTTCATGTAGTGAAGAGCAAATTTCTTCCTTCATGTATCACAGGTACTTTCAAATGTCTTATTTCTTTAGAAACTTTTTAGACTCTTGTTATGCATAATAATCTGCACAATTTATGCACTGCATCTGCTTCAAAGCAACACTTCTATCTTCAAATTAGTGACATCAAATAGATTTAAACTATTTGAATTAACTGGAAAAGTGAAATGAAGTTTCCTTAACTGGAGAACGGTTTTGTAGCTGTACAACCCTTGTGCTGTCTACATTGAAAAACTTTGATGGGTTCAAAGCTATACAAGCTGTTTACCTCTTTCTTTGTTGCAAACAAATATTCTTTGGGCTTGACATCTCTGTGTTACTCTGATAGAAAATCTAAGATCCTTGTTGAACTCTTATTCTGTTTAATTTCTTTATACATATCTGAAAAGGGGTAAAGCAACGGCAATGTCAAGCATCCCACTAAGTATGGGGCTTATGAAATGGGCATTAGATTAAAATTATTTCTGTAACGATATTTAAAATGGCCTTGCTGTGGAGTTTTTCTCCTTTGAAAGCAGGAGTTATTCTTAAGAGCATATAATCAGAGTATCTTAAATTGGAGGGGGCCTGTAAAGATCATGGAGTCAAACTCCCTGCAGAACCACCTAAAACCACACCATTTTGACTAAGACCGTTGTCCAGACTCTCCCTGAAGTCTGACAGGCTCGGTGCTGTGACTGCTGTGATGTCTTTTCCGGTGACTGACCACCCTCAGTGAAAAATGTTTTCCTAATGCCCAACCTGAACTTCCTCTGATAGAGCTTCATGCAATTTCTTTGTGTCCTATTGCTGGTCACCAGAGATCAGCACTTTCACTTTGCTGGGGAAAAAAACAACCAACCAACTTTTTGTCTGATTCCTATTGCACATGAAAGAAACTTGAGGAATCCAGCCGTATTTTTTACAATATTAATGGTGTTGGGTGGTAGGGAAAACTACTTAAAAATATATAAGCTATAGGTATGTTTCTGTGGTATATGTATATAGTGTGTGTGTACATATATTTAATGCCTATTTTATATATACCTATTGAGAGATGAAAAAAAACTAAAATCCTGGCATTGGATCCTTACTTTTAACAGTTGTGCCTTAATTCTAATGTCAAATTCCAGATATCCCACCGGTGTACTCTTGAGGTCCTAAATTGTTCAGTCTTGTATATGCTGTTGTTTCCTGTGATCTGACATTTTTATCATTCTCATAATAGCTATATGCTAGAAAAGCTTACCTATGAACTAAGCTAAATTATGAAGAAGTATTCCTTATATCTCTGTAGATAAGTTTGAAGAATTAGAAGAAAAATACAAAAAGGAAGTACAAGAAAGAAAAAGGCTGGAATTAGAACTGAGAACTATCCACCTTAAAGTATGTATCTCTTGAGAATGCTGCATGTGATATCATGGAAACCTAGTGAAATGTATTCTGCATCACTTAACATATGATTACAAAAAGAAAAAGAAAAAGAAAGAATTAATCAGTGTGTACTGCCATTCAGAAGTAATCTTGGAGAATCCAGAAAGGCTGGCATAATTGAATAGCAAAGATATAAAAATTGAGAACCCATCCTTCAAAAACTGGAGGAGCTGCTAGCAAGAACAAAATAAAACAATGTCAGTATTACCATGTTAAGATCATAAGTCTTGAAAAAAATAAAGCATTGATAAATTTTTCAAACACATATCTAGTAGGATCTGTATTAGAGAATCTCTGAAGCCAATAGATGACTAAGGCTGAAAGTATTCAAGGATGAAAGGGCCATTGCAAATAAGCAGAAATAATATTTTAATTTGATATTTATTGCCTAAGGCTTAGAAGTTTTTTTTCTATATCAGAACCTTTATTGGACTGGAATAGGGCACATCCTCAAAAGTAGTCTTAAAATAAATTGATAAAGTGAATAGTAACAAAAAAACCACAAAACCACCAGATACAGGTAATATTTACCCAGTAGGGCGATACTGCTGTATCACTGTGATGGGCAAATTCTTTCATTCTTCTCTTAACACTGGACAGTGACAGGGGTGAGGCCTTTTTATAAAAAGTAGCTTACAGTGCTGATTCCTAGAAATGTAGTGCAGTGAACAATGTTTATTGATGCATAAGTAGGTATGGTGTATGGAGAGAAGATCAGCCATTTATTTGTGAAGGGAAATCGTGCTTCACATTTTGAAAAGTTCTGTTTTCTTTAAGAACAAGTTCAAGAATGTGTGAGTTAAGTGCGGCTCAGTATAATGCTGTTGGATATCCACAGGAAAAAATCCCCAATGATTTTGATAAGGGGAAGTTCTTGTGAATTTAAAGATTTATGTTTAGGAATAAATGTTCAGTGTTTACACCTGGGGAATGATTGATAGGGGCCTGAAAAGGATTGGTAAAGAGAACTGAATCTTCAGTGTATTCACTAGTGATCGGAAAGGGTTTAATAATATGTTTGAAGACTACATAGTGTTTTGTAATACTAAATTTCAATAGTTATGATGGTATGTAAAATTCAGTGTTTAAGATATGAAGTGAGGTAATTACACTGTTCAGATTATGTTTTCCAGATACATCTGGTACATTCAGGTTCCAAATTTAATGAAATTATTTCAGAAAGCAATTCAGTAGTTATTGCTGCAGGTTCTCTCAGAACTTCAATATTGTGTTCAGCAGTGATGGGAGAATATCTTAGGAAAAGAATTAAGAACCAATGAGAGAATATCTTTTTGTCAGTATATAGCAAAATTACTCTTGCATCTGGAGTATTCCTTGCCAATTCTCTTCGTCTTGTCTCCAAAGAGATATGGTAGGAGTGGATGGCACAAAAATGAATGAGATTCAAGAGAGGAAACAGGGAATGGCTGCTTTACTGAAATAATGCAAAACAGGGTCAGCTCTGCAGGCTCAGAACAAACTTTTATTAAACCATACAGTGTTAGATGGCAGAACTCTTTGTTACAGAGTGTTGTGAAGAAACCAAAATGCAGACATCCAAAAGTGAAAATACATGTAAAATTTCGGTAAAAATTATAAATGCCTCTTAATATCTTGAATTTAAACTTTTGTCTTGGAAACGGTAAGTTTTAAATGATGTATAAGTGGTATGATTATTATAAGGATGTCTGGGTTTTTATGGTCTCTGCATGATCAGTGACAGTGTTCTGGACTGTACAGATTTCTGGTCTTTGAATAGCTGTTCCTATGTAACACATTCTCTGGTTGGACTGAAAGGTCAGATGGGGTTTAGGGCTTTAGTTTAAAATACTAAAATAATCAAATGAGAGGTATTTGAAAATTCAATTAAATTACAAAAGGGACATTAGAGTTCGAGGGTTTTTCTCACTTAAGAAGAAAAATACCTGCCCGTAGTATTTGATCTCTAATTTTGTGTAGGAAGAGTTTGGAAGTTGGTACCTAGCATATTTTATTACTGCAAACTTTGGGGCATTCTGTGTTTATCAGTTTAAGTGTGATCTGAATTGCTCAGTGCTTGTCCAGAAGAACTAAATACAGGTCAGATGTGTTAGATTCTACAGAGCCTAGATACTGGACTGTATTTCTTACAGTTCACTTTTGTTAGCACTTGTCTGTAAAACTGTAGGTTTCTGTTTTGGAAAAATGTAGGAGGTAAATAATGGGTTCTCTTTTGAATAAGATACAAATCTGGATATGATACAGATACGCAAATCAAACTGCTTTTTTTGGAGATCCTGTTTTGTGTTTATACAAAAGAGCTGTTCTTGGATACTTGGGTTAAAGCTACTTAATTTATGTAGTATAAAAATAATTATATGAATCAGTAGCTTGTACTGGTGGATGATGTGGTGTTATGAAAATGTGAAATGTTCACAACCTATTACATTTTTATTAGTAATTTATTTTTCCTGTTTCTTGGACACAGAAAATAAATCAGCCTCAGCCTCCAAGCTCTTTGAGTCACAGGGACATTGCTCGGCATCAGGCTTCTTCATCTGTGTTTTCATGGCAACAAGAAAAGACACCATCTAGAAATCAAGAAACATCTGCAAGGGGAAGTTCTACAACATCTGCTTTTCCATGGGAAAAAGAAATGAATATTAGCATATCAGAGAAGGAGTTCAGCACCAGCTTTGCTGAAAATTGTAATTCTTCATTCATGATGCAGCTAAGAGCACAGAACCAAGGTATATGTTATTTTTTTTCAAAGCCCAGAGGCAGTGTCCTCTACAGTTTCATGAAAGCTGGTGCATGGATAGAAGAGAGCTATTGAAATTAACACTTTACTGAGGAAAAGAAAGTTGCATGTTGCTGCCTTTGGCAGCTAGCCTAGTTTGCTGCTGGTGTGTGTATTTTCAGCGACAAGACAGTACATAGAGTTTATCCACAAGCTGTAGTAACTTTTCTGTAAGGGATGTAAGAATTAGAAGGGAGGAGTTTGGGGTGGTTAGGGGGCATCGTATAAAAGGATAATGGCCTTCTCCAATAATTCCATGGCCCAGGGAACAGTTTTTTTAAAAAATAGAGTTAAAAACTCTTTGGGATTTTTCTTGGATTCAGTTGCATTGCTGCCTTAATTTTGTATGACTCCTCTAGAGTTATGACTGAGCAACACCTGTTCTTAAAAATTCACTGATTGAACATACTTAATGCATGACTGAGATTGTGATGGATGTTACTAGAAGCACAGACTGAAGTGCAATGTACAATGTAAACGCAAAATACGATCTTGTATTATTGATACTGATGTGAAGAAATAATCATTCCTGAGATCTGATAGGTTGGAAGAGAGCAAATGGTTTGTTGTGTCTTTGGGGAGCACTTACTTAGGCCTACTATTTGGATCACTGTCTTATAGATCTGTTTTATGTAAATTCCTATAATCTCCAAGCTGCTTATTCAAATACCTGTGTGTTAAACTTCAATCTACATGTCACTTTCAATTTGGAAGCTATATAAATTTAGCATCAGAAAAGAGTTTGGGTGTGTTTGGGTTATTTTAGCTAAAAAGAATTACCAGATAATAGTAAGTCTAGATAACCCTCCCTGTAGCTGACCAATGTTTTCTACTGTAAAATTTTGTTGTGGTTTTGCAAGGTAGGCTCTTACTAATGTATATTGTGACAAGATCACTTGATTTCTCTTTATATGTGTATTGCTTTGGAAAAGGAAAAAGATTAAAATAGGAAGTACTGTATTTACAGGTGCCTAATAGCTGAATAGTGTCTTTGAAGCAGAGGCTCCCAGCCATTCCACTCCAGCAGATAGCTTTCCTCTTAAAAATGAAAAAAGATTAAAATAGATGTGTGTGTCTAGAAACAACAACAAAAACAAACCAACCAAAACAGCAGAGGAACAAATTGCCTTTGTGGCTGACCTTGTGTTTTGTTGTGTTCTCATGCAATGTAAAGTAGAAATAATTGATTTAGCTATCTTTTGGTCTTTGATAGTTTCAGTCTTTGGTGTAGTGATAGAAGAAAGTTGAAAATTTGGTTTTAGCTTGCTGAACGTTTTGCTACTGCAGGAACTTGAGTGAACATATTAACGTTAAAGAATTTGCATATTAAATACTAATATAAATACTACAGATAGAAAATGTTATGTATTTTAGAATGTGTAAACACTTGGAAATTTGAGTACCTCTAAGTAGTACCTTTCAAGTCAGGTATTTTCCTTAACCTTCACATTTATTTATTTTTTTTTTAACTACAGAGTTAAATTCCAGTGTTAAAGACCTAGAACACCAACTGCAAGCTCAAGAAAAAGTGAACAAATCCTGTATGAATAAACATCAAGAGACTGAACTGCAGCTGAACAGAATGAAGTTGGAATTAACAGAGAAGGATAAAGTTCTGAGCAAAACGAGAGATAAACTGGCACAAACGAGAACACAATTTGATCAGGCTATCACACAGGTAAAATGCTGCATCCCACATCTTCTGACTGTCTTTACAATTCATTCCCAGGATTAATGTGTGTTGGTTTTCAGCCATTTACCAAGAACCCAAGTTCTTGGAGAAGTTTGAACATTTGTTTTGAGAAATGTATGTTACCTTGATATTTAAAAAGTTAAAACACTAAAATGAAGTACTTCTAAAAAAAAAAAGTACTTGTAAGCATTTGTCCATTTACTAGAAGGTTCTTGTACCTTCTGAAGAAACATCTTTCATCCTCAGGCAAGATAAACTGGCATTCTGAAAACCATTTTCTGCTAAAGTTGCATAGAGCAACAATGACATCTGGTGGCAAGTTCTGACCTTATATATACTCCATCGTGCAACTTTGGCTGAAAATCAGCATCTGTTGGTTACTTGGATGTGGTTAGGGCATGGTCTTTAAACTGTAAATGACTTGTGTAAAATAAAACCCAGGTAAAAAAATGATGTGCAAGATTGAGACTGTATCTAGATTTTTAAATTGGATTTCACATTAAAATGAGTACAATTTCTGTCAAGAATTTACAGACCATATTCAAATACATATATGTAAAACCTGACATGTTTCAGATGCTTACTCATAATCACGTGGAGAACAGGAGAATACCAGTGTTTAAAATAATTTAGTCAAATTGCATAACATAAGAAGCTTTTTCTTTTCCCATTTAATCAAGTTGCATTAAATTTAAATTCCTGAAGTTCTTCACAGCATTTGACAGATTTCAAAGGACTGTATAAATGTGTCACTTCCTGAAGTCTTCATATTTCCAGACTTGGTTTGTAGGGCTGCAGCTTAATGGTGGACTTTATCTTAAAGGTCTTTTCCAGTCAAAACAATTCTATCATCTTTCTACTTTAAGACATTTCTGTGAGTATCTTCTCAGGGTATGATTGTTACCTATCTTGTTCGGTAGGTTTCTCCATGAAGGCTAAATATATTTATCACAAATCCTATATTGAACCTTTAAAAAAAAAAAATCTTTGAATTTTGAAGGTTAATCAGTCTGCCTTTTGAGAGAGATGTTAAAATTCACCTATTGCTAGCTCTGTGAGGAACTGGTTTTTGGAAAGTCTTGGCTGGAAGTAAGTTTAAAATAGTTCCTAACAGTCAGTATAAATGTACTGTCATCACAATGAATTTGTGGGAAGACAGCTACCCCAACCTAACACTCAAGTCCTGTGAAATAACCTGATTGAACTTCCTAAATGATTAGGGTGTTACATATTCAATTTTGCCTTATTCATTTTCTGTGGGTTCAAGGGAGCTGAATTGTTTTACTAAGGAACCAAGGGGTAACAAATCCAGCACAAGGGAAGGGATGAAGAATATCGTTTTATAGCTGAGAACACACCTGCAGCAAGAATAAGATGCACAGGACTCTGACCCAATTTTAATTAAGATGCAGCCCATCCTTAAGGTTCAGTGAAACATCTTTTCCCAAAGGATCCTTTGGTCCTGGCATCTGAAGGTTGTTCCTTTCTCTCCTGTTTTTCCTTCATGACACTGAAATTGGATCCCTGTCTGCTACCTGCAGAATCTGTGTTGAGATTCTACATTTTAGCTTCCTGCCTTGTAGCCTGAACTTAATTTTGGCATGCTCCTTGTGCACATCTGTCAATGGTACTATTCACCAATCTCAATCCCAGCACCTTTTCTGTGTTACCAAGTATCTTCCCATCCTGTGAGGCCTGCAGCCCTTCTGTAGGCAAGTTTCCATGTGATCTGACAGGAGCTCACAATCCCTGTAGTCTGTGCCTAATAATCTGATGTCCCAATGCTACCTGCTTCTTACTGCTTCATCCTTTGTCATTTTTCTTACCATAAGGAGACAGAAAGGTTGTATGTATTTTGTATTAACAGCTTTTCTTTTTTCTAATGAAATCAGTTTTTCTGTTCAGGAAGTTAGGTAAACATTGCTTCGTTCTCTTAGGTAAGGTAATATTAACATAATAATAGTCAGAACTAGGTAACAAGCTGACATACTTTTAATGTGGAGGTTAACCTAGAACATAGGCTACTTATTTTGTTTGTGTAATTAAAATTTAAATCTTGGAATCACAGAATGCTAGAGGTTGGAAGGGACCTCTGGAGATCATCTAGTCCAGTGCTCTGGCAGAGCAGGGTCAGCTAGAACAGGCTGCACCGGACAGCATCCAGGTGGGTTTTGAATATCTCCAGAGATGGAGAATCCACAGCCTCTCTGGGCAGCCTGTTCCTGTGCTCTGTGACCCTCCAGGACCTTTCAAAGACAATGGAGAGTGGCTAAGCAATGAATTCTGCTAGGTCCCTCAGCACTCATGGGTTCATGCTTTCAGAACCCATGCACTTGTGGATATCTAGTTTAGTTAATTGGTCTCTAACTAGAACTTCCTCAACCAAATGAACATCTTCCCTTTGTCTAGACTTTCTCTGTTACCTCCAAAGTCTGGGGCTCCTGAGGGCTGGCCTGAGCAGTAAAGACTGAAGCAAAAAAGGCATTCAGTAACTCCATCTTCTGTACATCTTCTGTCACCATGACACCTATCTCAGTCACCAACAGGCAACATTTTCCTTAGTTTGAGTTTTAAATTTTAAAACACATATAACTTCCTTTTGCCCCCAATATACTTGAAGAAACCCTTTCCTGTTAACCCGATGTCCCTTGCCAGGTTTAGCTTTAAAGAGGCCTTGGCTTGTCTGGTTTCATCTCTGCAAACCTTGACAGCATTCCTGTAATCTTCCTATGTGGTCAGTCCCTTCCTTTATAAAATAGACTTCCTTCCTCCGTGTGAGCTTTTTCAGAAGCTGTCTGCTTAACCAAGCAGATCTCCTGCTTCCCTTGGCTGATTTCTTGCTCTTAGGGATACACTGGTCCTGAGCTTGGAGGAAGTGGTCTTTGAATATCAGCCAGCTCTCATGAGCTCCTCTGCCTTCCAGAGCCCTGGCTCATGGGATTTCTCTGAGCCTTCCTGAAATCCAAGGTTGCAGTCCTACTTGTTTTGTACCTAGTATCCACGATCCTGAGCTGTATCTTCTCATGATGACTGTAAGCAAGGTTGACCCCAAACTTAATTCTCTTCACCAGTCCCTCTTTTTTTTGTCAACACTAGGTCCAGTAGTATGCCTCTCCTTGTTGCCTTCTTTACCACCTGGGTTAAAAAGCTATCAATACACTGGAGGAACCACCTGGACTGTATGTGCTTGACTGCTTGGCTTTCCTACCATTTACTAGGGTGGTTGAAGCCTCCCATGAGAACAAAGGCCTGTGATTGTGAGGTTACTTTCAGCTGTCTCTAGGAAGGCCTCATCAACTTCCCCATCCTGATCAGGTGGCCTGTAATAGACATTCACAACAGTATCTCCTGTAGTAGCCTGCCCCTTAATATTTACCCATGAGTTTTCTACATCTTCTTCATCTACCCTCAGGGAGAGTTGGATTTGTTCCAGTTGCTGTCTCGCATAAAGAGTAAGTCCACCACCTCACCTTGTTGACCTATCTTTCCTGAAAAGGATCTGGCCATCCATGGTAGCATTCCAGTCGTGAGCTATCCCACCATGTCTCAGTAACTGCAATGAGGCCATGGCCCTGTGACCGCATGCAGATCTCCAGTTCCACCTGTTTGTGTGTGTTTGTGAAAAGCACTCTTATATTGAGGTAGACTAAGACAGTTGCCCCTTTTACTTATCTTTTTAAATATTGTCGAAATGTGCAGATTCACTCTGAAATTCAGTGGAGTATCTGGTTATTTTCAGTCTCAACACATAGCTTAGCAGTTAGTGGCCATTCTTTGGCTCATGGCAACCTGAAGTACTGAAAGCACAATCTATTTTAGGTGTACAGTGTGTTTCTGTAGACTGTTAAAGACACCGGTTTTCTGCAGATGTTTTTACTAATGTATGCTTATGCATGTAACTATATAAATTTGTACATTTTATATGTGTGTGTATATATATATATATATACAAGTACTGTCACTAATGTAAGCAAGTATGAGTTTAATACTTTGGATTGATAGGAATTTATATGGTACCAGCTAATTCACAGATACTACACGTGATCTCAGCCAAAAGGCTGAGAAGTGATATGAGAAGTTATGCTATAAGTTATATGAACACTAAAACTACTGTATTACGGACAGTCAGTCTTTTTATATGAATGCATATAAATTTAAATAAAGTGACAATTGCGTTTTTAATACTTGTGATCAATAACTAAACTGTTATAGGTACAAGTGATGGAGCAAAAGGTGAAAAGATTGTCAGAAGAACTGAATTGCCAAAGACAAAATGCTGAGAATTCTCGTCAGTCTTTAGAACAGAAAATAAAGGCAAAGGAGAAGGAATACCAACAGGTAAGGCAAGAAAACGTCTGGAGGAGATGAAATCACATGTCTTATTTTGTGTATAGGCTTCTCAGTTAATTGCAATCACATATGATAGAAGTGGCAAAGGAAATTGAAAAACTCAAACCAAACATGTTGGTAGCAGGCATAGCCTGTTGGGGAGATGCAGAATTATGTTAGTATTCACTAGACAATAGAAAATGTGAGAGACACCCAGTTGAGATACAAAACTATGAGAAATTAGGCTGCAGTGACTTTCTTGTTCATGGGATGATGCATATGTGAATTTAAACTTAGTAACTGACTCCATTAATTCTGTTGAATCTGAGTTAATTTTGCATATGTTATAAGAGAATAACTTTTTTTAGTCCAATATCTCTATTACTCTAATTTTGGATCATGGTTAGAAGATGGTAAAATAAGGGATTAACGTAGGTGGTTTTTGTTTCCTTGGTGCCAGCTCCTGCAGAGAGAATTTGCAGTGGTATCTCACAAATTTTTCTGGAGAGGAATTATGTTGAGAACTAACATTGATTTGGATTAGGTCAGAAATCTTTGTACTCTTCTAGGCTCAATAACACAACCAGTGTTAGGAAATCCAAGATACAGATTTGAAAATGGTTTAATCACTTTGTTTGCTTTGGGGATTTGGGTAAGGGCATTGCCCCGAGACAGACTGCTGTTGTGTCAAATGTGTAACCTAAAGCCTTTTCTCTGAGGTATATCCAGAAAGATGCAATAACTGGCAGAGGAATTCTGCTGTGGTGGCAGATGAACAGTGCTGCTACTGATGCTCTTGAGTGAAAAAGTGGTTTCACAAATTCTGTTAGTCTAGATGTGCTATCCTAGGAACTCAAAGAGATACTGAACCTTGTCTAGAGTTGGTAAATAGGAAGAACTGAACTTTGTATTTAAACAGTTCTAGCATGCAAAAAGCACTGTTGAAAGATTCAAATATAGCAGTTGTGTTTATCAAAAGGTGGGTTGAAGGTTAGTGAAGCTTTTGTCATGGTTTCTCCTTACAAACCCAGTGTACACTGGCTCTGCTTTGCCTGCTGCAGTGCCCTTGGGCACTGCAGCAGGCACTATTCAGTGGGATTGTTTAAGAATATGGTATTTCTGAGGCATTCTTTCAGAGTATCAGTACATCATCTTCCACATGGGTTGTTTGTTGCTACATCTTGTCTCAGTAGCTGATAGTTTGGATATAAACCGGTTTAGGTGTCATGCACAGGAGCTGCTCTTGTGAAGCAGAATTTATTTTTAGTAAAAAAAATTAAAAAGGCCTTCATAAATCTAATACATAAATCCAGATAGTGTCATTCTAGGATGTTCAGCAGGGCCATTAACTGTGTAGAACTCTCGTTTTTTTCTGTAACATTTGTGATCTGTGAGATGTTACAGGCTTTTAGGAAGTTTGTTCGGTGTTATTTATAATATTTGGCTGTCAGATCTAATCTAAAGGCTCTGTTTTATGTGTTCTGGCATCCACATCTGTGTAATATTGTGGAAATTCAGATCTGTGTCTTCTTCAGGGAGGGATTCTTTCCTTCTGTGAAACCTAGGTACTGGTACTGCTGACTTCCATTATGTACAGCCTTGCTGGTGTGTTGCTCCTTAGTACGTTTCTGCTTCTAGAAGGCAATTGAAATCCGGAATGTAGATATTTATAAGTAATGAGCAGATTCCCTCTGTCACCTCCAGGCTAAACAGACCCACCTCCCTCAACCTTTTTGCACAGGAGAGATGCTTCAGTCCCAGCATCAGATTTGTCGCTTCCCCTGGACTCTCATCAGTAGATCCCTGTTTTGCATGAGCCAGGGAGCCCAGAACCGGACAGAGGACTCCAGTTGTGGCCTCAGTCAGGTAGAATAGAGGGGGAGGAGAACTTTCATCAACCTTCTGGCCACGCTTTTCTTAACACACCTCAGGATACCACTGGCCTTCTTGGTCACAAGGGCATACTGCTGGCTCATGGATAACTTGTTGTCCACCAGGACTCCCAGGTCCTCTGCAACATTGCTTCCCAGCAGGTCAATCCCTAAGCTTTACTGGTGCCTGGAGTTGTTCCTCCACCAGTGCAGGACCCTCCACTTGCTCTTGTTGAACTTCATTTGGTTCCTCTTTGCCCAGTTCTCCAGCCTGTCAAGGTCTCCCTGAAACCAGTGCAGCCTTCTGGTGTATCAGTCACTCCTCCCAACCTAGTAGCAAATCTTATGGTATTTTTGGAGCATTTGTCTAAAGAAAGAAAGGCTTTCTGCAGGTTTTATCTTATTCTGTAACACATTAGAGCTTAGAAAGTAGAGTCTTTTCAGACCATTTGCTTTAGAAATATTTGCACCCACCTGGTGTCACGCATTTCCTTTCTAAATTGTGTAGTGTTTCTGTCGCCTTCTTGTGTGGGAATGCTGTTGCAGATTTATCTGTATTAGGTTTTATGTAGAAAAAATGCTATATTTTGTGTGTGTGTGTGTATATACACACACATATGTTACCATTGATCTTTCTGGGTTTTCTGTTTATGACAGTTCCACACTCAGCCACACTTTCTCTGATAAACAAGATCTGTTTGTTTACTGGATGTCTTAGTGGTGTAGGAAGTGCCTGTTCTCCTTGTGCTGCTTCTGCTCTCAAGCAGAATGTAAGGGGTGCTGGCATCCCTTCCCAGCAATGACTGACTAAAATACACTGACCTGTGTGTAAAGGTGTTCCTGCACCTGGGAGCCAGAACCAGCAGAAAATATCAACTCTACTTCTTCATGGTGAACATTTCCTTTCTGCTATTATTTTCCTCTCCTGTTTTGTCTGACTGGTGATGGTACGGTACTGTGTCTGCTGGTGAAGCAGCTTGTCTATATGAAGTAGCTATGCCTATACACTAGAACTAGTAAGAGAAGCACAAGAGCATATTGTCTTTTCCCATTCACAAGGCTCTTCTAATATGATGGAAGATCATATTGCAATTTTTTATAAGTGATTATTACTGATAAACATACAGGGTTTTTTTCTTCATTGCTTTTTATTACCCTTATGCCTCTTACTGTTTTACACCCTAATAAACATCTGAAATCTGTGCAGAATCACAAGTGTAAGGTCCAAAGACAGGAACAGGCCTCATGAGAAATGGCAAGTACAGCTGTTTATCCTAATGGATGCTGACTTGACATGTAAGATCCACACAAACTGCATTGTTCTTCTTCGTGAAGTCTGTTTTGGAAACACTATTTTGGGTATGTTTTTTGTATCTGCCCTTGTACGATTATGCTCAGTTCCATGCCAGCTATTATTTTAAGACTATTTTAAAAAAAAAATCTAAAAAAAAAATCAACCCTATAGTATGGTAAGTAAATAATAGAAATGAATACTTGACATTGCCGAGGCCACATCTTGAGTACTGTGTCCAGTTCTGTGCCCCACACTACAAGCAGGACATCAAGGTCCTGGAATGTGTTCAGAGAAGGGCAGCCAGGCTGGTGAAGAGTTTGGAGGGCAAATCTTATGACGAGCAGCTGGGCAAACTGGGCTGTTTAGTCTGGAGAAGAGGAGCTGAGGCTGCCAATAATTTCCTGAAAGGAGGTTGGAGAGAGTTGGGCAAGTCTCTTCAGCCAAGTGAAAGGTGATAGGACAAGGGGAAATAGCCTTAAGCTGCACCAGGTCAGGTTCAGTTTGGATGTCAGGAAAAGGTTCTTCACTGTAAGAATTGTTGGGATGTGAAACATCCAGGGAGGTGGTTGAGTCACCATCCCTGGATGTATTTATAGATGAGTAGATGAAGTACTTAGGGATATGGTTTAGGAGAGGACAGGTACGGTTGCCCTCAATGATTTTTAAGGTCTTTTCCAACCTTGTGATTCTGTGAATTTGTCCACTTGTAGTGTAATGTGATGCTTGTATGCAACAAGATGAAGATTTTTGATTTGATTACTTTTGCTAGTTTTAAATTTATTTTTCCCCTTTCTGTGATAGGGATGTTTTGAAGGAGTTTTTAAGCAGATGACATAGATTGGATTAGGACCATTCTTTTCCATATGACATTTGCAGAGTGCATCAAAGTGTTTTTAAATTGTTGTTCACCATGTATGACAAGTGCCTCTGATCAGGCAGTGCCTGGTAATGAAAATCAGTTGTTATTGCTCCAGTAACCAAAAAAGAGACTTGTTGCAGTTACATATGTATTTCTTTGCTACTCTACCACTGTTTTTTAGGAACTCTCTTGTCAGCAACGTTCCTTACAAATGCTGGATCAGCAGTGCAACCAGATAAGAAACAAACTGAACCAGGAGCTACAGCAAGCCAAAAAAGACTTCAATGCTCTGCAGGCAGAATTTGACAAAGTAGGCTCTTTTAATATTAAAATAATCTACTAGAGCTGGTATTTAGTTGCTTTAGCAGTACTGCCTTTAATTATATGTTAGAAATAATCAAGGTGGGGACTTGTGTTAGTGTTTTGTATGGTTTGTATTAGCTGTTTTGTATTTACTGTTTTTCACTGAAATACAATGTACTTAAATGTAAACCACAGGCTTTTAAAAGTTTGGGGCTACTCTACTTCCCACAGGGAAGGAGAAGTGAATGCAGAATGCTGCCACTATAATAAATCTGTTTGAGCAAGGAACAGCTAAGGCTGATCACGAGACACACAATGTATGGAAAACATGCAGAGGTGTAGTTTGATGATATGAGCTAAACTGGTCAACAGGTAGCTGCCCTCTGGAAGAGTAGCCTCATTCTGTACACCCTGGTACACTCCTGATGCTTTTTTATTAGCAGAGCTGCATCTCACATAACCCTGCAGAGAAATGATACAGGAGATAAAAGAGCAGGGAAAAAAATATATCTGAATTTTATGTGTATGAAGACACAAAGTTTGCTATCAGTTTAGCTCCTGGAACTGGTTCTTCAGAAATCAGGTAGTGTCAGGTCATGCTTAAAGAGGACATGTTAGATGAAGATCTTTCATGGCTTTTGCAGCAACTGTCTGTTAGAACACATTGGTTGACACAAAACCACAACTTTAAGGAAGTCAGAGAGCAGCACGAGCCTGAAGAGATGGTGACCAGAAACAATCAATGTTCGAAAGCTTTAAAAAAAAAAACTTGAGAGCAGTTCTAAAGGGGCAGAGCTAACTGAGTTTCTAAAAAAGGGCCACAAATTTTTGAAAGTTATAGTGAGAAGCCCTGTTAGCAGGCAGACTGAACTGAAACAGCATTTCTAAAACTAGCAGCTTTCTTGCAGGTTTGTTTTAATTCAAGATACAGCCATGGGAATACATTTAGTCACATCTTTTCAGTGGAGGTTCTTTTATATGCACATTCTTCTTGTATATGCTTACTGAAGAAATTGATTTCATTGTAAGAAAAATATATGCCTTTTAGTTCTTTCTCCAAGAAAGCTGATTTATTATCTAATGGCCTCAGAATAGACTTTTTTACCCTTTGTTTGATTTGATAATGCATTCCCTTCCTATTTAATCTAGAGCATTATAGGACAAAAATATAAAATCTGTATCAGTGGAGCACTAAATGCATTTGTGATCCTGACTTTGAGAGGAAAGGCCATTACATTCCCAATGTTATTTGCATCTTACAGATACCATTGTGGTGATGTAGCTGCAAGTTAGACATATTAATCCAATTTCACATGGTCTAGAAATACATGTGTGTTAGAGATATACCATCTTTCTGATCAGAGGAAAAGGAGTGGAAAGGCAATAAGCAGCTATTCTCTAAACTACTGTAAAGCAACACTGTTAGGTTCATGGTTGGATAAAATAGTGCAGTTTTATTTTGTAATAGAATGTTGGAGTTAAAAAAAAAAAGATGTTATATGCTTGTAAATACATTGTCTATTTTAAACATTCTTGCAGATAATGGCAGTGAAACAACACTTGGAACACGATACCGGTGATCTCACCCAGAAGCTGTGCAGAGCAGAGCAGGCTTTGTCAGCAGCCCGGGCTAAGGAAACAGATTTGACAAGAAGCTTTGAGGTAACTGGTGCAGAGGAGTAGTTGGTAGAATTAATACCATAAATTGGTAATCTGTAAACACTAATCCTGACAAGCATTTAATCACACAGTGTATGGTCCCATAAGCAGTATGGTCCCATAAGCAGTCTTTAAAAACTCTTGTGTATTGTCTTAATACATCTTATTTATAAGACAAAATGTTCTTCACTAGCATCATGTAGATTAATCCAGTTTGTGGAATTGGCTGTGTGGTTAGCGGTCATTGCTGCTGACATGGCTCTTATTTGTGCAAAAGGTAAGTCCAACATGAATAAGTTTTTGTTTCAAGACTCTTGCTTTCAGTTCTGAAATAAAAATCTATTAATGCTTTTCTGATTTTAATAGTAAATTTTAGAATCATCGAATACTGCTTTGATGCACACTGTGCTATATCTGCTTTTAAAAGCAATATATGCATTTTTCTTATAAGAAACAGAGTCCAACAAATATACTTGGGTTTGTTCAGACCAGCACAAAGGTTGGTTCATTCTGGTGGCTTACAATGTTTGGCAACATTCCCAGCTATTGGAGCATGACTATTTATACTGTTAATTGTTAGAACAGTGCTTTGCATGGCTTTGGCCCAGCTGACTAGCACTCTTTCATAGAGTTCCTAGGCACAGTTTGGGCGCTCACATGAGCCTGGGACCATTCCCAGCAAGTGTTTTGGTTAGAGCCACCTGTTTTGGAAGATAGAAGACTTAGTGGTACAGATAAGGTCTGTTCCATGCCATTTGGCCTGGAGAGAGAGGTCCTTGAAATTTACTTAGTAAATAAGTGTAACTGGTGCCTTTCAGTGCTAAAGCTAATCAAGGTAATTTTTTTTCCTCCAATGTATCCCATAGGAGGAAATCTCCATCAACTTTCTGCACGTTCTTAACGTAAACCTTATATTTTTTGGCTGTAAAAATATGAAAGTTTGTATCAGATATTGTGAGTTTTGAAATTAATGGAGTGAGGTTAGATTTAATAGAGTTTTTTGAGATCATGGTGTCAGCATCTTATTTGTAGAAATACATCTAATTTTTTTTCTGCAAATTCCTGAGAGTGTCTCATTTTATCTACCATCTTGCATCCATCTTAGTAGACTGTAACTATAGTCAGATTTTTTTCTTCATATTTGTTTGTCTTGATCAGACATTTAAACAGGTAGAGACAGTGACGTATTAAACATGACCAATAAATTTATAAATAAGCTTAATCTGGGTGAGATTGTAATATTTGAAGAGTAATGCTACAGTTCTCTATCTTAACTTTCACAAGGCAAAGTATGGTATATGTCAGCAGAACTAAGGGCTGACATGTGACTTAAGACTTGCCTTCCTCACACTCATATATAAGTATAATGCAAAAATTACATAAAGTTGTTTAGAAGTCTTGGAGGCTTTGTTTAAAGACAAAGAAAACAAGTGAGATTGATTTGATTTCCCCCCCCACCCCCTGCAATTTATTAAAGAGAAATTATTGCAGTCTTACACTAATGGTCTTAATACTCAGTGGAGAATACACTTGTCTTCTGCTGGTTATTCTATTGCAGTATTTAGTCATTGTATAATGAGTGGTGTATGGGTTGGCTCTTGTACTATGAAAAATTACTGCCGAGATTCCTAGAAAACTTTGTTTGTTGAAACTTATATGTAACTGTATTTTTTAAAAAACTGTAGGTAGAAAAGCCTAAGAGTAGAAGGGAAGGTAACTGTTAGTGGCAGTGACAGTTTTAATCATGTTTTGAGGGTGATTTGTTTATGTTGTTGGAAAAACAGACCTGCCATGCCAGCAGGCTTTTAATTTTTTTGTCATCCAGACCTTTCTGTTTCTTGAGCTGGCTTTTGTGAATTGCTGCCCATCTGCTAGTAGTAAACGGATGAATAATTGACAGCCTGTTTCCAACTGGACCATGCCAGTTCTGTGCCATCTGTTGTCCAACAGCACAGGAGATTGGGGAAAATTACTAGTTTCCTTAAAAGAACTTTTATTTGGCTTCCTAGATGCAATGTAGTTACATACTTTTTTTTTTTTCTGTTCTGTTTGTGTTTGGTTTTTAAACTCCATTTATTTGGAAGAAAATACTCTTAATGGCAAAACAACCTCATAAAACCTAGCACTCCTAAATAAAATTTGACCAATGTTGCCATGATGGTGACATTCAGTAGAAGAACTTGTCTTCAGTAGAAGAAATTGTGAGATAGTAGGTGAAACACAGTCCATTAATTTCTTGTTAATTTTGCTGCCCTTGCAGGGATTTGTTTCCTTTGTTGCTTTGGGAAAGGAGCCTACTAAGTCAACTCATATTTTTCAGGTTATGTCCTGCCTTCACCTGTTTGGAGCAGGTCATGTGGAGCTGCTTGTGCTATGCAAAGGGGTCTGCTAGCTAGGTCATTTGGCAGCAATCTTTCAGATGCGGTCAACTAGCTAAGAATAGTTCAGCTTGTGTTCCAAAGCAGTCTTTAGGAATCCAGACACAGCTTCCCAAAGATTTAATAGGACCTAATGGAACATCTTTCTCTGATTTAAATGAAGTGAATTCTGTGATCATCTTGGTAATTCACATGAAATACGGTCTTACTCAATTTGCTTTAGGAAGTGAAGCAGGAAAAAAAGCTTCTTGACTGTCAACTTAAAAAAAAATTACAAGAAGCCCACCAACTTGAAGAAGAACTAAATACAATCAAGCAGTCTCTAAAGAACAGCCAGAGTTTTGCAGAAGAGATGAAAAGTGAGTTATATATTTAAATTTGCAGAACTCCTGTTGCATGTTTAACACTGTATGTTTCCTGCAATCCTGGAAGTCATTGTGAACTAAGTAAAAGTATTTCCACTGTGAGATATGATTAGTGTTTTCAAACAACACTGAGTTTTTCCAAAATGGAAGTGAATTTTTGTCTATGAATGTATGCAGTCCCTGAAGATAACGCAGTTGTGAAATTAATCAGCGTACTGAACATATCAGCAAACTGAATTTCATAGAATCTGTTTAAACTTCTGATTTGTAATTCTTCTATCTGTTTCACAGGTAAAAAAAAAAGGACATAGCTACTGATAGCTGAGTTTTGCTTTCAGCATTTGTAGCTGAGAACACAGGGTTTTAGAACTGAGTTGAAATATACTTTGTAGTTCTGCTGGATCTGATTTAAAAATGGGATAGATTCCCACTTGTTTCTGTACATCCTATTTGCTTCTGTGCATCAGTCAGACTATATGTAAGATTTCAAAAAGAAGCTTTTGAATTTGGTTCTGTTTTTCTTAAAATTAACTAAACTTTTCATTACCATTCATCTGATGATTTTTTTCTTTTTAAATCCTATAGAAAATCTGCAATATTTACCATCTAGCTAGTGAAACGTAATGCTTTCCTCCACTCCTCCTCAATATTTACCCTTGGTAGTTCTTAGTCAGTTCCTATCACGGCAGGGAAACAATTATAACAATTTGGAAAATGACTGTGTAGAATTTGACATTCTCTGATATAAATGGAGTATAAAACTGATGAACCAGAAAGTAACATGCTGGAGTTAAACCTGTCTTGTTAGCAAAAAACATCCCAAATAGCAGTGCTACTATATATATAAACTAGGTGAAAGTGAGGCCCAGAAATGATGGGTGAGAAGCAAGGAGTGATTAACTTGGAGTTCAGATATGGTTCAGATGGCAGAGTGGAAAGTCGACAATGTCTATGAGTACCTAGTGTCTGATAGCCTGAAGTGATATAAGCCTTTATCCACTGATACAATTTGAGCAATGCTTTGCACTAGAATGGGAATTGAAAATACTAAAAGTAAATGGTAATATTTCATCTAGGACATTATCATTAGAATTGCCAGTATTGACTAGCAAAGATTTGATGGTGTTTAATTTTACAGATAAGAACACTTTTCAGGAAGCACAGCTGAAGTTACTGCAAGAGGAATTTAAAAAGCAAGAGAGCTCCTCTTCACTGAAAATAGCTTTAGCTGATATGGAAAAGCAACAAGCTGCTACTGAAGAGCTGCTCAAGGAAAAAGATAATCATATTAAAGAACAAAACTGTAAAATAAATAAAATGGAGGAAGAATCAGAAGCTCTGCACAGACTCCTTGGATTCAAGCAGAGAGAATGTGAAGAGTTGCAGAAAGAGACTACTGCTTTTTCCCAATGGAAAAATGAAAATGATCATCTTATAAATGAACTTAAATCTGAAAAGGAAGGTATGCTGACTCATATTAATGACTTGGAGAGCTCTCTTCAAAGTCAGCAAATCAAAAATCTTGAGCATAATGAGAAACTCAAAGTAATGGAAACTGAAAGTGACAGGAAAAACACAGAGATTAGAGAACTTAAAGACATGCTGGAACATAAAAGTGCAGAATTAGAACACCACAAAAAAGCAGTTGATGAACTTCATCAGAAAGCAGAATGTTCAGATAAAAAGTACTGTAAAGAGATAGAAAATATGTCCTGTAAAATATTCCAGCTTACTAACCAAGTTGGTGAGCTAGAAGAAAAGCTACAATTAGCAGCAAGTGAAGGACTACAAAGGGAGCAATGTTACAATGACCTGCTTGGTGAATATGAAAAAATATGTTCTCTTGTAAAAGCAAAAGATACTTCAGAAATGACAGAAGATGGAGAAGTCAATTTACAAAGTGGTCAGGATGAAATTGGTTTAGCTAATACACAACTTGAGGCAAGTAACTCCATTGCTGAGGGTCATGGATGTGCAAGAGCTCTCCCAGAAGTAGGTAAAACTAAGGATCTGACTGTTTTACAAGATCATATCTCTTTTCTTGAGAGTTCCTTAGTGGCTCAAAAGAAGCTGAATTCAGATCAGCAGCAATGGTGCGAAGACTTACTACAAATCAAGGGTGAAAGAGAAGAAAGATTGTTTCATGTGGAACAGATGCATGAAAGCTTCGTGACAGAAACTAAACAGCACATTAATAACCTGCAAGCGGATATTTCAGCAGGCCAGGAATTAGTTGAAAAAACTTTAGCTATGCTTGAGGAAAAAGAGATGCAACTCCAAAGTCTGAATGAAAGGTTAGGAAATCGAGAAGCTGAGCTCCAGGATTTAAAGATCAATAACAAATTGCTTGAGGATTCGGTAAGACAGCTGAAGCTCATGTCTACAACATGGGATTCAGAGAAGAAGGACATGTCTTCAATCATTTGCTCATATAGTAAAAAAACTGAGGATCTTACTGAAGAAAATGCAACCCTTCGGAATTTAAGCAGAGCTTTACAGCAAGAACAGGTAGCTTTAGTGGAAGAAAATAAAAATATTTCTGATAGTTTAAAGGAAAGAGAAGAAATAATTTCTGAAATGTCTGAGAAACACAAAGAGGAAAGACAGAACATTGAATCAAGAATGGAAGAAATCAAAACAGAGTTTGAAATTTTGAAAGCAAAGTATAAATCAGTGGAAGAAGAAAACGCACACATTAGCATTCTGAGAGAGCAGACAATTGAATCTGAGGAAAAGAAAGCAAAATTAGAACAAGAGAAACAGGTATATAGTGAGAACAAAGATATTTTATGTAAGCTGATAGCCTTAGAAGAAATAAAAAAGGATTTGGTTCAAGAACTTCAGCAACTGCAGACAGAATTTTCCAGTAGCCAGCATGCGTCTTCCATGGAGCTTGACTGTTTAAGTCAGGAAATGTTAAATATCAAGGAAATACAAAATACAATGCAAGACAAACGTGTCACCATATTTCAAGAAAAGAAGCAATTGGGGAAGGAGCTAGAAACACAAAGTGAACCTCTAATGTGTGACACTAGTTGTGAGCAGAGACGCCAGTCAGAACAGTGGAGGAAGTCCATGGAAGAAAAGGATGCTGAGCTGAATAAGTACCAAGTTAAACTTGAGCTTCTTCAGATGGATTTTGAGGACAGAGAACTTTTCCTCGAGAAGTACAGGTTGGAAGTGGTGCAACTGGAGACTGCTGTAAAGGGCATGGAGGAGGAACTTGAGAAAAGTGTGAGAGAGAAAGAGAGACTGCAGCAAGAACTACTGTCTGTTAAAGGATTGAAAACTTCAGATTCTTCATTAGCTGATGATGGCCACTCATTGGGGTATAATTACGACAGTGATTCCCAGAACTGTGACAAAAGAGGAATGGATGAAAGCTATTCATCGGTTTCACTGGCATCCTCTCTGCAGGCAACGATAAACAATCTGAGCGAGCTCGAGAAAATGTGTGAGAGGTTGCAGAGTGAGCACACTGAATTAGCTTTGGGAATTAAAGACTTGAAAAACAATGGCATAATGGGTATTAATGAAGTGGCAGAGGAGGAAGAGAACATCATGAATGCAGATAAAAATGTAAAATTGGAGAAAGCGATTTTTCCTGATGAACTTATGGATCAAAGTGATAACAGTGATCTGAGGCTTTCTTTTAATAACGAGGAAATGTCCTTCAAACCTAAAGAATGCAGTACTAGACCCAAGTCTGACTATGAAGATTTAAAATTGTCCAGTAAAGAAGTTAAAATACGTTTTGCTGAAGTAAAAGAGAAGCTTTTGTCTTTCCAGAATGAACATATAAAATTATGTGAACAGCACTGCAATATGAGCTCCAAGATATTGGAGTTACAGTCTTGTATTGTAATATTGAAGGCAGAAAATTCTGCATTGTCAACAAGTCTGAGCAGTGTTCAGACAGATAATGTGAGAGTGCCACTTTCTTCCAGCCAAAATGCTACACTCTCCAAATTAGATGAATCAGATCTTTATGAAAGCCCTTGTTTTATAGATGTGAGTGAGGTGGTTGATTCTTCTAACAGTGGTATGTACAAACAGCCAGAGGAGATGAATCAGGCAGACAGTTCTGCAGAAATAATTCCAGAAGCTGTGTCAAAAGTTTTGGTTGAAAATTGTGATAATGATTACGGTCTGGACTCTGTTAGGGAGCCCAGGAATATTACTCCTAGGAAATCTAACCTTGAGGCGAGGATTGAAGAACTTCAGATGCAGTGTCAGACGTATGAGAAGGCCATCAAGGTGCTGGAAGACCAATTTCACGTTCAAGAGAATATGAAAAATGAGGAAATACAAGAGCTGAAAACTGTTATACTTTCTGAAAGAAAAGAAATAGATCATCTCAAACAGCAAAATCTATCTGACAAGGAAAAATGGCAGCAGAAACTGAATAACATGACTATGGAAATGGAGTGGAAACTGGCAGAAGAAAGAAAACAAGCAGAGAATCTGTCTTTGGAGCTGGAAGCAGCAAGATTCCAACTACAAGTCCTTGATTTAAGTTCTCCTTCACTGCTGTGCACGGATATTGAAAATGTAAGTAACAGCTGTCATGCAAATCCATTTTATGTAAGCCCTTTTATTTACAGTAATCCAAATTAAAAATTTTAAATGTGTTTAAAAATGTGGTCCACAGAAGAGGACACATTTCCTTTCTTTAGAGAAAGTAGAAAAATTATCCATACCTTGAGTTCTGACGTATGTGTCACTTGAATCATGAGAAATAATGAATGACAACAAAACCATGTTTAGTCTACTGGAGTTGATTAATACTTAGTGCTACTTTCTTGAGGTCTGTGTCACTGTGGATCCTGCTGCATGAGGGTGCTGTGTGCAGCTGTACTGTCTTATAAGCTCAGATCTCTGATTTAATACTGTCAGTTAAAGGACTGCATTCGTCCTATGTACCTTTGTGGAGCAAGCAAACCATGGGACTGCTTCCACGACTCTCAATCCTTTCAGTACCATCAACAGCAGAAAACAGCTGGTAGCAGATCAGTTAACTTTCATTTCACCCTGAATTTCTTCAGAATATCTAAGGGAACAAAAAAATTGGGAGTCAGCTCTGCTTTTGGTTTTGGTTTTTTTTTTTTTTTTGTGGGGTGTTTTTTCAGCTCGGTAGGTGGCATGCAATTAGATTTTGATGCTCCTCGTAAGGAGTGGTAGAATCAAAATTTCACTTTGAATGGAAGAAAATTGGTTTAATTCTTGCATACAGTTTATTAGACTAATTTCCCTTACACATAAACCTCTAATAGGTGTTTTTTCTGCTTGTGAGAATTCCAGTTTTGACCATTAAATCTGAAGCAAGTAGCCTCTAGGTCCCAGTCAACATAGACTCAGAAACTAAAGCTTGACACTGCACCTGCAGCCAGAGTTATCTCAGAGCTCTGTATCTTGGTCATCTGCAATACTGAGCAAATCTTCCTTGCAGAGAAGAGGATCTTTCACTTGTATATGTTACAGTTTGCATCTGCACTGTTCCTTACTGTACAGAGCTGGAGCTATTTTAGGATGAAGTAACCAATACAGATCATTTAGGTGCTGCCTTTATGCTGGTTCTTTATTGGAGTCCTCAAGCTTTGAAGTTAATAATTTTTTTTTTTTGTTCCATGAGAACATCAGTGGTTCCAAATGTAAGCCCAGCTCTGACAGACAGTGGTAACTTGGAAATGGGACTGTTTGAGGATTTGGGCTTGTGTCCCTTGGAGATTCTGTAATGTCTAATAGAAAGTGGCCAGTAAACCTTTACCCCAACAGTGATACTAATACTTTTTCACTGTCACGTAGACACTTGTTTTCTCAAAATACAGATGCTTGTGATATCTTTGCAGTTATTCTTTCAGTAATTTTGGCTGGAATTTCTTCCTCAGTGTTTTTAAAACCTTTTTGCCAAAAGATGCTTATGTGTGAGTGTAAATCCTTGCTGTAAGAAAGCAGATTCTGAAGTAGTGAAGGATACTATCTGTTTTGCATAAGAGGAGCTTTACTAGTTTAAAAAAACATTCTAAAACTCAATTTGTGTTTTTCTTATGCAGAGTCTTTTTATATTCCTTTTTCGTAATGGATTGATTTTTAACCCTTGCAGAACACTAAACAAGAAAACAATCATCCTTATCAGATGGGAAACTCAGCACTGGAAAGCAGTAAACCTGAACTAGTCCCCACTGAGAAAATGGCTGCAGGAGATGCCTCTCTGTGTGACAGTGTAGCTGAGACTGCTGAAGCAAGATTAATAGAAGATTATACTGAGAAGATTTCTGGAGAACCTGAGTGTAAAAATATGTCAGAAAAAATAGCCAACCCTTTGGATGATGCCAGGGTGCTGTCTTTTTCCAATAGCGCTGTGTTTTTGAGCGCAGGGGATTTCTTTGAAAATCAAGTAACCGCTGAAATGCTCCAGGACAAGGAAAAACAACAAACTACTGAAAATTTGAAGCAGATCTGTGAGACAGAAGAAAGCTGTAAAGAAGTTGATTTACTAATGAAAGTTGAACAGTTAAGCTCGGAGCTGAAATGTCAGAATACACAATTAACTCTGAAGAGCTCAGCTTTTGCAGAACTAGAGGAATCCTCTGTCGCTAAGGAAGAAAACTGTGACATGGGGGGAAAATTGGAATCTGTCTCTGTCAATAATCAGCAATTATCTCTTGGAGTAGTGTCGTTAGAAAAAGAATCTGGGAAAGTAAAGTCTGAGCTGGAGATATATAAAGTTCAGTTGTCTAATGCAGCAGAGATGTTGGATGATATAGAAATGATTAAGCGAGATTGCTATGAACAATCTCTTGAAGGAGAACAGAGGAGCCCCAGATCTGAGCAAGTCAGTATTAAGAACTGTGACTTGTTCGCAGAGAATAGTATTGAAATGCTCCAGGCAAAATGTCAGCAATTAGAAAGGGAAAGGGAAGTTAACCTGCAAACTATTTCTACCTTTCGAGACCACCTTTTCTCAGTCACAGCAGAGAGAAACCATATTGGCCAAGAACTGAGTATTTTGTCTGAAAATAAAAAAGAATTGGATCAGAAGTGTCAGAATCTACAAGAGAAATTAAAAGAGCTGGAGTCAACTAAGGTGGATTCTACTGAGCTCATTAGAAGGCTCGAGGATGAAGTGAGAACACAAACAAATCTGCTTGAAGCTGCAAAATCTGATGTTAATCAGTTATCAAATGAAAAAGATCATCTTCTGCAGAAGTTGCAAAGTTTGGAAAAGGATGTTGTGTCTTTCACCTTAGAAAAAGAACAACTCCAAAACAAAGCAGCAGATTTGAACGAAGAGAAAGAGCTGCTCCTAAGAGAGGCAGAAACAATGCAGAGTAAATTAAGTTCATCAGAAATGGAAAATTCAAAGCTTTCTAGGTCTTTGGAAGGCTTGTTAATGGAAAAAGGTGAACTTGCTGCTAGACTCGGCTCAGCACAGAAAGAGGTAGACCAAATGCGGTGCGGCATTGAGAAGCTGAAGGTAAAAATTGAATCTGATGAGAAGAAAAAACACCACGTCGCTGAGAAGCTAAAAGAGAGTGAACGGAAAGCTGACTATCTTCTGGATAAAATAGAGAGGCTTGAGAGAGAATTGGAGATTTCAGAGAAAAATCTGGAAGATGCAATTGTTCAGTCAGAGACAGCTAAAGCGGAGGCAGAAGCATTAACAATGGAGATGGAAGAGATGACTGAAAAGCTGAAATGTTCAAACTTACAAGTTGATGTCTTCACCTCACAAAATGAATGTTTGGCTAAAGATTTAAAAGAAAAGCAAGAAAGAATCCTTCTGCTGGAGTCTTCAAATTTGGCTACAGCTAAGCTGTTAGAAGAAAAGGAGGAAGAAAAGATGCAAATCATGGCTGAGTATGAGAATACTGTGGTGTTGCTGAAATCTGAGCTCAAAGATTTAAGCGAGAAATTAGGGTTTTCTTGCAAAGAGGAAGCAGATGCTAGAGTAAAAGAGCAAGTCTTGATTAATCAGCTGGCTTCTCTTGAGCAAGATAAAACAATACTATTACAGGAATGTCAGGAAATAAAAACTGAAAATACCAAATTGGATCAAATGAGGGAAGTGCTTGTTCAAGAACTGATGGATTGTAAACAAAAACTTGATGAAAAAGTGCAGGAATATGGTGCTCTTCAAAAGCAGGTGACAGAAACAGAAGAGCTATCTTTACAGCTGACACACATGCAACATGAGCAGGAACGTTGGTACCAGGAAAAAAAAAGGTTGCAGAATTTGATTGCTGAGTTGAAGCTGAAGGAGCAACATTTTTCTGATAATGTAACTTTTCCGGATATCCTGAATGTTCTAAAAGTGTCTTATAAGGACCTTGAGAAGGAGCTGGAATCCACACTCTGTGAAAAGAACACTTTCTGCAAAAAGGTAATGCCATTCCCGTTAGGGTAGAGTTCCCTTTCTAGGAGTGAAGATAAAAATGTCCTCTGGGCTTACTGCTTCCTTGACAAATGATATCTTAAAATAAATGTAACCTCAGACTTCTGTAGTAAGCATCCTATTTTTAAAATTTTATTTTCGGTGCAATAATGACTTTACATTGAAGTTATGGAGCTGGAAAGAACTGCATTGTATTGTGTAGAATGAATGGGAAGGTTGCTTGAAAGTAGGAAAATAAGTTTAGGTAATTGAATAATGTGGGATAGTTTCCTCTTTCCTGTAGAAAAAAAAAAGAGGAAAGACAAATTGGTATGGAGTGAGCAAGTTTTGTATCAAGAGTAAGTACTTTGGGAACCCAAAAGAAAAGGAAACAACAATTGGACACTTGCCATGTGAAAGCTGTATTAGTCTGTTATAATCTGCTTGGAGTTGGAAAAGCTGTGGAAGTAAATAACCCATCCTAAAAACTGCTCCTTGCATAGAAGAAATTCCTTGGTGGTCATGACACATTTATTAAAAATAATTCTGAAAAATTTAATTTCAGGTAAATGAGCTGACTGAAAGTTGTACTGAACTGCAAGTCAAGCTAAGTGAAGCCAAACAGAAGATTTGTGAATTACAGGAGGAATTTACCACTGAAAGAAACAAGCTTGCTGAAGAAATACAACTTACTCAAGAACATTCAGAAAAGAACAAAGTTAGTTACTTCACGTGTAGTATTTCTGTTTTCCAGGCCAGATGCTCAAGTACAGTAAATGTGTGGAGGTTGGTCAAGAGAGCTGTGCTAATGTACAGTAACAGAAGATCCTGCTTCCAAATTTCCAAAAATACAATGTTCTCTTCTGAGCCAGAATGATTAATTAATAGTTTTTCCCTCTTCCTCCGTATTGGAAATGTGGTTTTTCAGCATAAAGGCCACAGGTGGTTATGTAGAAATATTTCATTGCCATGAAATTGTCTCTACTACAGGCATTCAATCATCAGACTGAGGATGTCAGATAAAATTGTAACATTTTTCAAAGTGTTTTAAACCTAAATTACTTTCAGTGTTTCGATAGTGTTAAAGTACAAAGTCAAGAAAGAATTACAGAATGTTAGAGATGGAAGGGACCTTGAAATATCATCTAGTCCAGTTTTAGAGTATTTTTTAAAAATTTGTTCATAATTTATTCTTAATTGACAGGCTGAGAGAGTTGGGCTTGTTCAGCTTTGGGAGACCTTCTAGCAACCTTCCAGTACCTAAAGGGGCCTACAGGAAAGCTGGAGAGGAATTGTTTATCAGGGAGTGCAGTGATAAGGACAAGGGATAATAAGGGGTTTAAACTAAAAGAAGGGAGATTTAGATTAGATATAAGGAAGGTATTCTTCACTCTGAGGGTGGTGAGGCATTGGTTGTCCAGAGAAGCTGTGGATGTCCCCTCCCAAGGCCAGGCTGGATGGAGCTTTGGGCAACCTGGGCTAGTGGAGGGTGTCCCTGCCCATGGCAGGGGGGTAGAACTGGAGGGTATTTGAGATGCCTTTCAACCCAAACCATTCTGTGATTCTTAGAGACTGTTCTGCCATCTAGATGACAGATGGTCACCTTTGTGAACAATGTTATATAAGTGGTTTTCTGACCTACTAACATTTTTTTTACAGAATTTTATAACCAGAGGCTTGTTACTGTTGTCGTGTTGTGGGGTTTGAATGGGACAAGAGAGAGACTTCTGCAACTTTCAGGGATGCTGTATGTAAATTCAGGCCAGCTGTCCATAGAGTGCACTTATAAAAGTGGATCAAAATGAAAATGCTTAGAAAGTTTTGTCGTCTTAAAGAGGGTGGGGAACGTGAACTCCAACCTCTCAAGTCATTCTGAGAAGGAACAGTATTTGGAGCAATTAAGCTTTAATTTGGGCACATTTTTGGCAAACTTGCACTCCACATACCCTTCAGATCATGTTTCTTTCTGGAAGACCCTCCTTTGCCTCCTATCCTGCCTTTTGTGTTCAAACGTTACATTCTTTGATTAAAGTATCTTTAGCTAGTGTTAAATAGGTCTTTCTTACCAAGCTATTTCAGGAATTTCAAAGACATTTCAGCTGTCAAGTCGAATAATTTAATGGGACAACTGTTTTCACTTAGAAAATTCCAAATACCAAAGACTGTGCTATTGCTTTTTACAGATTCACCTGCATCTAACTTTGTTAGAAAAAAATGAACTGACAAAGAGTTTGGAGACGGTCCGGAAAGAACTACAAGAAAAAGAAAGTGAAATGAAGAGAGAAATATCAGAGTACCAAGATAGAATAGTTCAAGCAGAGAAGGAGCATCAGGATGTTCTGAGTGAGGCAAACCGAAAGGTAAATCAGAAAATGGGAAGATGCTGTGAGTTTTTAATTAAATTCAAAGTATTTTACAAGATTTTGCTGATCCTCTTGCAAAAGAAATTACCTTTGTTAACAACATTTCCAAACTCTGTGTACACTTCTCTTAGAATTCAGTGAGTGTTGAATTAAATTTTCTCCAAAGAGCAAGCAGCTGAATTTACTTCAGAACTCAATGTTAATTGTATATATAACTTTACTTGGAACTATACATTTGAAAAAAGGAGAGCAACAGCATGTTTTAGTTTAAGAAGTGGTTGTTTTGGTATGAATTTGGGAGGAAAGGTAAACTGCTTCAGGATATAAGGGCAGATTTTTTGTGAAAGGCATTTGGCAGCCATGCTGCATAGAAAGCGCCATCGTCTTTTTTGCAGAAATATCTATGAATTTGTACTTGAAGGCAGCAAGACTCAGGTAAACAACTTACTATAATTATTTCTTAATCTTAATTTTTATGAATATCAAGTAAATTTAAGAGCAAGCTGTAGTAAAATGTACAGGCTCCCTAATGGCAGATTCCTTAAAGGCGAGATTCTGGTATTCAAAACGTTTACTGGAGACAAATTGCTCTTCCAGTTTTAAACTCCTTAAAGCATAAAGCAAAGTTGCTGTGGAATTCCTGTGGGCTGTGATATGCTTTTATGTACGTCTTTAAAATACAACTCAGATGTCCTTTTTCATATCATAGCAATTAAGCACATTTTCTTTCTCTAGAATGAAGTAGAAATTGAGGCCTGTCAAGCTAAGATGAATTCACTGGAGCACTTTATTAGCTCACAAAAATTGGAAATTGAGCATTTGAAGTCAAATAAAGAACAACTAAATAATTCCCTTAAAGAAGCTAATCAAACCTTAGGAGAACTCCTAAAAACTAAGGTAAGAAAAAAATACATAAGTGTTGCTAATTATATGAGACCCGAGGCAAATGTAGGGCTGGGAACCAGTGCTCCACAGCTTTGGCCTGACTTTGATGCTGCCTGTGTTTCCTTAATGAGAATACAGAGCACAGAGGTAATGTTGTTACTGCTATCAATTTTTATTAATTGTCGATTATTATGTACTATCAACAGAACAATTCTGTTACGTGTGCCGTGACTGACATCACTGAGAATCAGCTTGTGGTACTGAATGTGGCAGCCTGTTTGAGCTCAGAAGGCACTCCAAGAGAATTTGCAGTGCCATTCCTTCTGTTTGTGAATTACTTTAATGATGGAAGATGCCATGTTCTGTCTTAAGCATTAATCTAGATACATTGCTCTAGAGTCTTGAGAGTCAATACTTGCAATGAGGATCCTACATAAAATGGAATTGACAAACTAGTGTAATTCTGCAAATGACAGAACTGTTCTCAGTGATAATAGAAACGAGCTCCACAAACTTTGAACAGCTGATAGCTGGCAACAGTTCTAGGTGTGCTTGGTTACTTTTCATTTTTCTAATCTACCTTTTGGAGTGGGGTGGGGGATATGTCCTTTCTCTGCCTGATTGCTGGCTCCACTTCTGTACTCCCATGTCAGGAATGAGCATCTCTAAACACCTCTTGAAGAAACATAGTCAATTTGATTTCCTTGCAAGCAAACGCTGAATTGCAGTGTGTCCATCTTGCTCAACAGCCCTTTATTCTGTAGGGCCCTCCACTGTGGTGTAAATTTATTTACTACGAGCAGTCCAGGGACAGTACTATAGGACAGTGACAGTGACAGCAAACAGTACCTATGGTGTACCGCCAGTGTAGCATACATGGCGACCAGGTGAGCAGGGAGCATCCGGGAGAGTGATAGATCTGCTGCTGCTCCTCAGAAGAGTATGTCTGAGCTGGAATTTATAGAGTGCAAAGCAGGCTGGGGTTGCCTTGCCTCTGAGGTAGTGAGATGTGTTAGGATTGAGGAGAAGAATAAAGGAGATATAGACTAGGAGAGGATGCTTAGAAGTTTAAGGGTACTGGTTTGGAATTTTGTTGCCAGGAAAGCAGCGCTTTCTTATGCCATGTCAATGAAGTGACAATCGGTGGAAAAGGGACTGTTGTCTTAGAGTTCATACTGCTTTCTCATAGGTAGGACGCTAGTCTTGGCATCAATAATCTGAACTTGCAACGTTTGTGGTATAGTTGAAGGGAATAAGTCTCCCATACTGGTATTTGTATTCTTTTTTTTTTTCTGCTGACTTAATCACCTGTATGTACCTGTGTGGTAAGAGCATTTTCTCATGTTTCTGGCAGTAAAGGAGCTGCTGTGGCAAGGTTACACAGAAACAAGGGAACGAGTATACCTTGAAGCTATGCTTTACAGCTAATACTGCATGAAATTTGAGCTTCCATTTGGCACTGTCATGTTTAAATGGAAGTATTACATTTCTGGCACAATAACTACTTTCCCTACTTTGTAGGCTGATAATATTGACATTATAGATCGACTGAAGAAGGAAAATGAATTTGCCCACAGTGAAGTGCAGCTGTGGATAAAATCCTGTAAGCAGATGGAACAGGAAAAGGAAATGTTGCAGGAAGAACTAGTTGAACTTGATGAACTATTAAAGAAGAAAAATCAAGCTATGTCAGATCATAAGAAAGAAGGTAACTGAGTCTAGATTCAGCCTTACTGCTTTCTTAAAAGTTTGTAAACGTTTCTTTTCCCCTAAAATGTCCATTTGCATATGCAGCTCAGAGCGTGATACTTAACTAGTATAAAAAAGAACAACTGCATATCTATCGAACATTTTCAAAATCCAATTCATCTTGTTTCTCTTAAAGTATCAGAGGAAACTCTGGATTATGAATACACTTTTAAAATATTACACTTTTTTTAATAACAAAAGCTTATCTACTTATTTTTTATCATTCTCCAGCAAGCTTTCCCCTCTGATTCTTGTGCTTTATTATATTTCGGCTCATCTCATGAGATGCGCTGTGTTGTCAATGATACTTTAAGTTAGGAGTACAAACTCCAGTGTTCAGAAGTTACACAGTGACAGGGAAAATGTTTGCCTGCGTGTTGGTCAAACATTTTTTTTCACATTCTGCGTGTGTTGTTTTCTGTTTAGCCCTTGATGATCCTTGTGGGTCCCCTCCAACTCAGGATATTCTATGAAATATATTATTATGCCTAACATATTACTGATTTTGTTTTACACTGTCACTTTTTTATAGTTACATAGCATGTATAATTAATGAAAAGATGTGTGACCATTGAATTATAATTTCTTATATATGCAAATTTTTTCATGTCAGTTATATGAGTAATGATATTTTCCTTTGAAAGGCGCTGATGAGAATGCCATTACAGAAGAAATTAAGTTAAAACTGGAAGAATTACAAGAATCTACAGAAATGAGAACCAGAGAAGCAAATGAGAACTTGGAGAAATATTGCTCTCTAATTGTTAAATACTATAAACTAGAGGAAGCAAATGAGATGCTAAAAACACAAGTCAGCTTGTTGAGTGCTCAGCTGAAGCAGCCAACAAGTGATGCCGTCAGCACTTGTTTGCAGAATTCAGATCACTCATTAGCAGTGAGCAATCACTCTGTCAAAGAGGTGAAGTCAGATGAAGATACCTCTAAGCTCTCAAGTAAAAGGCAGAGATATGGAGACAACTGGAAAGATAGTGGAGAACCAGGATCCCCTGTGCCAGAGTCTACATCCAAAAGGAAAAGGAAGGATGATATCTTTCAAAATCTGCTGGGTCAGGAGAACACAGACGATGAGCCAGATGGTCTTCCACAAGTTGTGAAAAAAGGTATTTTTAGTGTTTTAGAAAGGCAAACATGCTCTGAGTGTAGCAGGTACGATGGTGACTTTTTTTTTTCCTCTTTTGTTTTGCTGAATGAGGTTTACTCTGGGTAAGTACACGAAAGGACAGAACCAGTCAGAGGTGTCTGTCACATCTCTGAAAACGTGAGTGAGAAGAACAGTAAGTGCTGCATGAGGGAAAAACAGTGGCAGGGCTGGAGTGGCAGGAGTAATGCTGAAACAGTGTGTCTTACTGAGCAGGGCATGGAACTGAGGGCAGTGGCTTGAGCAGGGCAGAAGCTGGGAGGGACAGCCCAAGGGTGTCTGAGAGGAGACGGAGGAGGAGGTACGACCCCAAAGGGACTACAGCTGGTGGATTCCTCTGTGCTTGAGCAACTGAGTTAAAAACAGGGAGCAGAGTCTGGCTGCGTCTCCTGCACTGCCACCACCCTACCAAATGGACTGAGTGTAGTGTGCAGCGAGACAGGTGGAGACCAGAAACTGAGGAGGAGAGACGTCTGGAGGGAAGTCAAGGTGTTTTCCCCAAGTGTTTGCTTATTTGTGTACTTTTAATTCGTTCAATACCAGAATCAGTAATTACAAGTGTGCTAATTGGCAATACATTAAATTGATTAAAACTCCTTGAGTCAAAAATGCCTTGCCTGCAGCTGTAAATATATTAACATCTTCATGAGAGCTTAGTTTCATTCCGCTGTGAATGCAATGAAATTAGGATGTCTGATATTTCATATCAGAGTTCACTGTAGCAGAAAATAGATTGGATGATGGCACAAATCAGGGCTTGGAAAATATCTACCTATTAAATACCCCTTCACAATAAATGCTATTGCAGTCATTAAAGGACAAGCCATACAGATAATTCATTATCTCAACTCCAGTAAACACTCCCAGAAATCAGGATTTCTAAACCTACACATTATTTGCATTTCATTTGCTTACCAGCATTTTTCTGGAAATACACCTGCTCTGAGGTCATATGTGCCAGTTAGTGTTTTACTTTAGGCTAAATAGAGATATAATAGACAATCTATAATGCTTTAGTTCCACATAGAGAAAAATATGAAAAATCAAGAATATCTTGCCACAAACATGCTATCAACATGCCATAACATATCACATCACACCATCTTTATTGTTATTATCACACCACAAGCTTTATTTTTCTTGCCTTTTATAAAAGAGTGCTTAGGTTTCCTAATCTGAAGTCTATAATTTCATGGTAGAGTTGCAGTTGCAATGCTGATGATCTTTTCCAGTGAAGTGTTTAATCATTTAGTATTGTGCTCTGAAAGAATTCCAGGAAGACCTCTACACGTTTTCAGACCAAACTTATTTTCCAGATAATAATGTACCTTGTAAAATAAAAGACTAACCACTTTGCTACAGAATTAGTCTGTCCTGGTTCTGGCCAGCACAGGTGAGCTGAGTTGGCTGGGGCTGTTTCCTCACCACCTGACATCAATGAGACCCTATAAAGGGGCTGGTGGGACAGAGGAAAGGTTTGGGTCCAGAGGTTCCTGAGTTGGTACAGTGACCTCTATTAGCTTCTCCTTGGTTTTCAAAATACTCTGCAGTATCACTGCATGTCTGCATCCCTCTCAAAGTGCTTATCAGTAAACTCTTTATCCCAACCCATGGGGATTGGTCTGTTTCCTCACAAAAAGGAGTGAGCAAGAGGCTGGTGGTAGTCAGCCTCTGCCTGGGGCTGAACCACACTTGTACCTCATCTAGAGTCTCCAGGCTTGTGTGTGAATTTTGGGGTACACAAGGTCTGTTCAGTTCCATTCTCTTCAGATCCATTTTCTTCAATAGAACAAATTATTTATTTGAATCAGCTCTTTTTATCCTTGTTGCAAAAAAAAAAAAAATAATTAAATTGAAAAATTGTAATTTATTTGGCTGTTTTTAATAGAAGTTTTTATTTTTTAGGGTTTGCTGATATCCCCACTGGGAAGGTTAGTCCTTACATTTTACGCAGAACAACGCTAAATCTAAGAACCAGTCCCCAGCTGACTTCCCCAAGTGAGAAATTGCCTTTGCCTGCACAACATGTACGAAAACGCAGACCAGATAGTCTTGGTGAGCGCTCCTGTTCAACAGCTGGTGGCAGCAAACCACAAAAGGTAAGTTTAAAGAATAATTATCTGGGTATTAAAGCCACGGGGAAAACCAATGCAGGCAGTGAATGTGTTAATTGTGCTGAGCAAGTGTGAGGGCACATCATTGTTCTTTACTTTTCTTAGCAATGCAGCGAAGATGAGATCATAAATACTGAATGAATAAAGCATCACAGCAGTTTGGCTGTGCTAACAATCTGCAGGTTGTTCCTGTGATGTGATTTGTGACCTCTCAGGGAAACCCACTGAGACATGTAAATTGAATACAGGTATTTTCAGGTTTTTATAACAACAGGTATTATAAAACAGATAGTCCTTACAAAGCGGTTCCTTAGATTTCAGAAAAAGTAAGAAGCAAAAATTAACCTCTCGGGGTCTTAAGTTGAGGCTTACGTTTTCTTCTAACATCTTTCCTTGGAATTCCTGATTCAAGATGCTGTAAAATAGCTACAGCTCTTTGAGAGGCTGTTAAAAACACAAGTGTGGAACATGTAGATGGTACAGAAATGTTTGTGCTTACCAGATTTTAAGGTTGTCAGAACACGTACATACTACAGTTAAGTTCTGAAAGTTGATTTGTAATAAAAACCGTTTAGTAACTGAAGTTTACATTAACTTTGCAAGTGTTTTCAGTAATGTGACAGTATTCACTGCTGAGTGCTTTGAAGCCTATCAGAATAAGGCCTACTTTCTCAGCTGATGCAAATGCTCTGGAGATAGAGAACAATGTTCCAGCCTTAGGATAGAAACAAACCTTTTGTTGTCTGAAATCTTCTCCAAAGTTTTTAACTATGCTACTCAACTGTTCTCAGGTTTTTATTTCTCAGTTTATTCTATTGTAATACTTCTTTACATAATATACATCCAAATAAGTCAGTAGATAAAAGTTCTTCCAGTTTTACGGGTTACACAAAAGCATTCTTTTGGCAAACAGTGGTGTCTGCTGCACAGCCAAATGCGAAGCCATAAAGCATTCATGTTTAGTTGCTATGCTTTTATTATAAAAGCAGTTATTTTCTCTTAGCATGTAATGTGTGCTGGCAAGATACCAAAAGTAAGTAAGGGTATAGGCTACAAAGTCAAGTGGACGTATAGGTTTTGAGGCCAGAAAGCACCACCAGGAAGATGAGTCAGATCAGTCTCATAATTTGTTTTGAGCTACAGCAATAGGAAATCTGTATTTTTAAGGGAGAGGGAATCTACTGAATTCATGTGTTGTTTCAAGGGTTAATTACCCTACTTGTCAAACTTTGCTGCTGCTTACAGACACTGCCTGGAGGTCTGTGTTTTAGTACTGCTTCGTTAAGTGGTGCCAATAAATTTTATTTACACTCCTTTATATATGTTTCCCTGTAACTTCAGTAACAAAGGAAGGGTGTTGCTTCTCAAGAAACTCTGTAGGGAAGGGGGAAGCCTTGGCTGCTGAAAGTTGTTCTGTAATCACCTGCCACCGTGGTATCAGATTGTAGGTTCTCTCTGACCATAGTCAAGGTTACAGCAAATAACAACCATAGTCAAGGTTACAGCAAATAACAAATACAAATATCAGTAGTAATTTGTTTTTAATTTAACTGGTGGGGGGATTTCCCAAACAGTCCTCCTCTTTGCCCAAGCTTGTATTGTCTAAGTCTGAGGACAGACTAATCCTTACCTTCAACTGTGTAGGCCAAATTAAGATTTTGGGGCAGGTTTCTTCCCCTCCACCCCCAAGTGTAAATAAGTGGAAGTCATCAGATCCAGGACCTTGTGCCCCTTCTCTGACGCTGCTGGATACATGTGTTTTGTTTATTTCAAGATTATGTGAATCTGGAATTTCTGGATGAATTCCTCATAATTTCATTCTTTGTTGAATCCATCAGAACATGTTGTTTCATGCTTTTTATATTGATACAGTAACAGTGTATCTTAGAAGTGAAATAAGCCTCGATTCCTCCTCTTTGACAGGTACTTATATGTACTTCATTTCAGGCACCTAGTTTCAAACCATTGCGAATTCCTCATGGTTAAAATGTGCCCTGTCATTTTCATATGCAAACTGATTCACTGTCAATGTGCATTTACTGTAGAATTTAAATCGAGTGCTTTGACTACACGTCAGTTAAAAACTGAAAGCAGTGGTTTCTGTCCAGATGTCAGCAAAAAAAAAAACCAAGAAAAAAAGGTGGCCACTGTGGTTTATGCTTGCAGGATATGTGCAGGAAGAATGAAATGCAGATCTGTGTACGCAATGCCTGGTACCTTAAGAAGCAGGTTCAGGGTGCCGGCTGTTCCTGCGTTAGGTGTTGTCTGCTCCTCGGAAATAGCTTGCCAGCTGCGGAGCAGGTACTCCTCTTCACACCACACCGTAATGATCACTGTCATGTCTCGCTGCACTGAATACTCAGTGATAAATGCCTTCAAAATACTTTTTTTTTTTTTTTAATTTTCATTGTGTATGTGTTTTGCAAACTCCCAGTGGTTAGTCTTTGCAGGGAATCTTTTGCCCTAACAGCTTATGGGTAATAGGATTTTCCATTACCGGTAAAACAGAACGTTTTTTGTGTGTTACAGGTAAATGAGGAACAGCAGTCCCAAGCAGTAACAGCTCTTCCACCAACAAAGTCTACTTTGAGGTCACCACTTAGCCCATATAAGCAGCCCACACAACCTGGCCCTGATAATCCTAGGGAGAGTCATATGATGCAGAAAGCCAAAACCTCGCTAAAGGAACGAAGACTCCCTGAGCAAGATGAGCAGAAAGAAAACTGTAAGGTGCAGTAAATCTGCATGGACATAATCACAGCTCAGAATAAATGACAATTAACAGCCAGTTAGTGAAATACACATCAGAACTGTACGGAAGAGGTACCATTTTCTCTTATTCAATATTTAGTGATATATAGTTTGTTCTCCAATATCTTTTAATACCAATAGTTACTCAAACTTGGGGAATGATGATGGAACAGACATAACTGCTCTGCTGCAGAATTTTCTGTAAATAGTTCTTCACAAATCTCATAAAAAAGAATAAACCAAGTTGCCATGTAGTTCATTGTCGCCACTTTTTCTGTGTTACGAAGGTTGAAATGTAAATGGAAACGAAACTCACCCGAAGTACATGTAAAAATATTAGATTCCAGAGAAAATGCTGCAAGTGCTATTGGATGATTCAAAATGAAGCAGTAGCTGCCTTTGTAAATGCAAAACCTAATATAAAACAAGATATTAAGCTGCATCTAGTGCACCGGTCCAGTCTTGGTGTCCTTTCTTCCAGGTAGAATAACATTGTGAGAAGGAGGGTAAGACCTGATGTGAGCAAACCCAGAGGGAGATTTAGTTTTCCCTGAAACTAAGCACCCACCATTCCATCTCTTTGAACTCCTGAAATGAGTTGGCTTTGACCATAGCCAAAGGTCTCACGACATTCATCTTTACCTCTGTATAATGCCCTTATCCAGCCAGTAATACTCTGTAAGCTGGGGATGGGTGCTACACACCTGTCCAGAGAGGGCACCATAACAACACTCTGCTTGCTTTGGCAGCAAAGGCTGTCTGTTGTGCCTGTGTGTCACCCTTCACCCTGACAATACGTGGTCTCAAATGTGTCCCTTCCTATGGAAAGGGTTGCAGACTTGTACCTGATGTAACGAGAGAGGGTATGTCAGAGAAATGGTCAGCTGTCAAGAAGTATCTGCACAGAATGCCCTGAGTTAACCCCTTTCTGTTTAAGAAAAAAACACATTTAAGATCCCAAAACAAGGTAACTCACCTAGAAATAGCATTTAAGATTCTGGTATTACCAATAAAAGAAAATAACTCCACTCTAGTTCATGATAGTGCATTTGAATTTGGGGTGATTGATTACAAACAAGTGCACCACCACAAACTGGTACTTGTGCATTTCAGAGGTCTGACAGGGCTTGCTCAGTAGCACAGAGCAGTTCTGTGCAAGAGAAAAGGGTGACATCACCTAAATCAATCATTATCCAACCGAACAGAAATGCCTTTCCAACGAACGGTTCATACTGTGCTTACACTTACCTTCACAGGCCAGGTATTGGGAAAATCAAGGTCCTCTACATGAGCAGCATTGCCCTGACTCCAAGGTGTACAGCAGAGAAGGACCTGGGGGTGCTGGTTGACAGCTGGCTGAAGATGAGCAGTGTGCCCAGGCAGCCAAGGCCAACAGCATCCTTGTCTGTTTCAGAAATAGTGTAGCCTGCAGGACTAGGGAAGGGATCATCCCCCTGAACTTGGCACTGGTGAGACCGCATCTTGAGTACTGTGCTCAGTTTTGGGCCCCTCACTACAAAGGAGGACAGGGAGTTGCTGGAGTGGGTCTAGAGAAGGGCAGGGAAGCTGGTGAAGGGTCTGGAGCACAGGTCTTATGAGGAGCAGCTGAGGCAACTGGGGTTGTTTAGTCTGGAGGAGGCGAGGCTGAGGGGGAGACCTTATTTCTCTCAGCAACTACCTGAAAGGAGTAGTAGTGAGGTGGGACTTGGTGTTTTCTCCCAAGTAACAAGTGATAGGACAAGAGGAAATGGCTTCAAATTTAGTCTGGGTATTAGGAAAAAAATTCTTTACTGTAAGAGTGATCAGGCATTGGAAGAGGCTGCCCAGGGAGTCACCATGTTCGGCAAACGTGTAGACATGGCATTTCAGGCCATGGTGGTGTTGGATTGATGGTTGGATTTGATGATCTTACAGATCTTTCCCAAACTTAATGATTCTATGATTTATTTAGGAGTTGGACTCGATCCTTAGGGGTCTCTTCCAACTGATTATATTCTATTGTTCTGTAATTTTTCACCTTATTCTATCAGAAATACATTGTTTCTCCTTTCAACAAAATTGGGTAATAATGTTTTTTTCTCCTCCAAAAAGATTCCTTTGCTTAAAATAAAAGCCAATACTTTTCAAAGTATAACAAGTGCTTCTCTAATGATACAAAGATAAGTTTCTACTAGAAGTCCAGTTATTTTTACACCTGAAGCAGAGTGTTTTTCTCTATTTACGTGGGCATGCACACCATTATTCTGCCTTGCTCACAACATTGTGTTAGAAGGAAGTTGTTTGGAACAAGTAATGCGCTCATCGGTCTAACTGAAAGACCTTTAAAGAAATTAAACATGTGGCTCAAATCTAACGAATTAAGACAAACCAGAATAGTTCAACTGAACAAAACCTTTACCTACAACCTAGCCTTCAGTAGCTGGATATGCCTATGGCCCGGGTCAGATCAGTAGATCTTGTGGCTTGTTCTTAAACATCTCTAGTTGTTTGCTAACTCAAGCCTGAAGTAATTAAAACAATCCTTATGGCACGATGCCTAGAGGCATTTTCCAGGGAGCCTAAAAGAGGCCCATCTTCAAGGATGTGTTTTGGTTGCCTCGTCTTCCGTCGATACACCCACAAAGCTGTTCATACAAGTTAAATTATTTCAGATAAGGTTTTGTATCTCCCAGTTATTTAGGGATCATGTGTGTAATTGTAGCAATTTAAAACAAACCCTGAAAACTCTTGAAGTAGAAGCGTGGGTGTGAAAAAGCACCGGTAGCTGACAATAGAAAAACCAAAACAAAACTGGTGTGTTTTATTTATCCCAATCATTGTTTTTCTATTTTCATCTGGTGCCTTGAAAAGTGTCCCACTTGGAGGAGAGTGTGGAAAAAACATCTATCTTTAGAAAGCTCTCTAATCTTAACCAGACAAATTTAAACAACTCTGTTACTAGCGAAGTAAGTAAATATCATCCCTAAAAGAAAGGATCGAGGCTTTTCTAATTAAAAACACAGCCAAGTGGGTAAATATGTATTTTAGAAGCCTTTAGACTTCAGTAAGCGCAAAATGTTTGCTTTTTCAAAGATTACAGTGCCTGCTCTTTTCCAGAAACTGCTATGTAAGGCCATACTAGCTAACCTGAGCTTTTGGGAATGTGAGCTAATCTAGGTGAAGATTTTCAAGTGATCTTGAGTTACATAGCTTAATACCTAAATCACTTGAAAATGGGACTTAATATTGCACATCCTGTTGCAAGCTGGTGAGACTTAAGGTCACAATTTGTGTAGGGTTTGGAAAAGCTGCATGGAAAACTTTATTTCCAGCCTATCTGTAAATCAAGTGTGCGGCAGGAAAAAAACCAAAATGCCTCATCAGAATTCCTAGTGAGAGGATTGCATAGGCACTTGTATCTGCCCTTCTATTCCGATTGTTAAAGCCCCTGTAAAAATGCCAGTCTTTAGTGCTCTGTCATTGTTCTTAGCATGTTAACCTGATTGTTGCCCTAGTGATACCCTGTTACGTCACAGGAGGATGCATTAGCTGGATTTCTCCTTCATTTTCCTGTTTGTCCAAGGTTTACCTTGTAATTGGTGTAAAATCTAGTTTGCTGTCCTAACTAATTCTGAATGCTCTCTGAAATGCCCAAAGCTGTGGGTTAAAAGCATGCTGCAGGAATGCTGGCGTCCTCAAAGCTGATGGAAGGGTCTGGGTGGTTTGTGATGTTCAGCTCTTTCTTCAGGCTTTGGACTATTTTCCTTCTTTTTCCCTAGTAAGAAAGGAAAACATAAAAGCAGGTTTGTATGGCTGCTGCTCTTCCAGGATAATTACGAAGAGCCAGTGTTTGAACTGATCTCTCATACATCAGAATCTAAACTGCGTTCAGGTCAGACCCTGCCCTGACCTCTTGCCTCCTCAGCTGCAGAGAGCCTCAGGCATTCTCCAACCTTGAGCACAGAAACAGCACAGCAGCAGCAGGCCTGAGACAGCCCAGTGCTCCCCTTCACATAGCCACACTCTAATCAAATACCTTTAGCGTAGAGCTCATAGAAAAATCTTAAAAATTAATCCTCATTAAGAGCAATGCCACTTTTAATGCCTTAATTAGAGCATGCGCTGCTTTCTCCAACGCCCGTTTCCGGAAGGTGCCCTGCACTGCTCTTGAGTAGAGCGCTGTCATGGCTAAAGCCCATTGGAAGAGTCTGCCGGTCCGATAACGATCAGTGGGAGGCAGAGCTGGAGCTGGAAGAAGAAACACATTCTCACTATCCACCTTGCTAAGGTTGTTGAAGTGCCCTACAAATGATGCAGATTAATACACCTTAAAGATGGAAGAAAAATACCAGCTGGAGCTGTGCTGAATCCGTATCTGCCTAGTCCCAGGCGCGCGCATTGGACAACGGTCTATCGTGCCCTAAAACCTTAAAGTCGATGACAGAAGAGAGCACAGCACCCACCTAATGGGGGTTTTCTTTGTGCCATACAATGCAAATTAGTTCTGCTTAGTCAGGGAAACAGCTGAACAACATGAGCACTCTGTAAGGTAGCATCAATCTACGGCCCAGGTGCCACCTCTGTGGTGAGAACACTCCAAGTTTGTCCCAGAACTGTTTCAGCTGCTGGACCCTTGTTTCTGCTGTTTGGGATTTTGTCTGCCTAACCCTTCGAATGACTCCACTTCCCTCTACTCTTGCCACCTTATCCTAAAAAGCCGTAAATTACAGTGAGGCTGCCAGTAATTTGCTGCAGAAAACTGATTGAAAACAGCTGCCTGGACTTTTGATGATGTTGATGACCAAATACGTAGTGGGCTACTGTTAAATCAGCCTGCAATAATAGCAGGAAATAAAAAAAAAAATAATTAAAAAAAAGCCATGTTGTGGATTTACTTGAAATCCAGGCTAGTGTGTCTGCAGTCCCCGTGCCAGGCAAAGCACCTCTGTTACATACATGCCTGTGCATGTCCCTTCTCAGAGACGCTTACAGGCAAACCCGAGCACTTGTTTCAGCGTGGAGTGCAGAAACTGTATGGAACACGGGAAAACAGGATGCGGCCACAGAATAGCTAAACCTGCTCTGCTTTTTGTATTGTTTTGTCTTCCTGGAAGCTTTTCTAACAGCAGAGGAGTCATGATCTGTATTCACAGCTGAGCTGTTGGAATACTTTGGTGAATGTACCGATGATTGACGGGCGTGCAGAAGAATCGACAGCTTTCTGTATTTCCCTTTTCTGCTCCCGGGCTTCATAAATTAAACAGACGAAAGCTCAGTGGGCGTCTGCTCCCAGGGCTGGATGGTGTTTTCAGGGTTCCTTTATTTAGAAGCCTGCTGAGTACCACATGAAATGTTGTGCCTCTGCAAGTAGGCAGGGAGGAAGACTGTCTTGTTCATGACATCTGCGTATCCACATCAGGGTACTGGTTTCTGGTTTCAGAGGCAAAACATGGGAGTGGGAAATTGTCAATTGTGGTTGGGGACCGCTTCAATTCTTTCACTACAGAGAAAGGGGAATGTTCTGTTTTCTTTTGAACCTGTGCTGAAAATGAATGTGTTTTCAGTGCTGTTGCTGTGTGGCTTCAGTTGTCCGGCACTGAGCGATCAAAGATGTTAGTCCTCCTGAGGAGGATAGCTTGGATCCTTTTTAATTAACTTAGAGTCAGATTATGGAGGCTAAAAGTAGTAATGGAGCTGCCTGATATTTCATCTTTTGGGATTTTTTTTCCTTGTTAGTTTGTTGTGAGCAATTACAGAGGGAAAGAATCTGCTTTGTGTTTCCCAGATCTCCCACTTGCTTAACTGCTCGTTTAACTTGGTTAGCTACTCTTTTACCTCTCTCTTTATCTAAGTGTTTGGTGGCTGGCTCCTGATATTACCTTGTGATCAAGTCTTTAGGCTGTCATGTCTTGGAAATATTGGCTTATATAGAAGAATCTAAACATCATTCTCCCATTAGCTGCTCATCGCCATATACAGCGGTTTTAGCACGAATGGGAAGGGTACCAAAGATCGGGTGGTTCAGGAGCCTTGATCCCTGACGCTGTCTTGCCTGACACAGCAGCACGCTGCCTGTGTTGTAAGCATCATCTCACTGTGCTGAACTGTCACGGGAAAAATGGACTCAACTGCAGGAAAGAGAGCACAGCCTTGAAGTACTGCCAGAGCCAGTGTTGGTAAGGTCTTGGGTAGAGTTCATGCTGTGTTTGGCTGCATCTTTGAACTAAAAGGTGGGGAACTAAAGTCCTGGCTTTGCTGTAATGCTGACGCCTTGAAAAACATGCAGTCAGACCAACCTGCGGTAGGGCCAGTGCTGGGACAGCCGTATTTCACACACAGCCACACTCCATACCCTGCCAGCTGGTCAGGCAGGGGCTGTGCTGTGCTCTGATGAGCTCTAGCAAAGGAAAGCCAGTGGTAGCAAAGACTTCCTCCCTGCTTGTTTCTTATCCCATATCTCTTCCCCGTGAGAGGCAAGTGTGGGATTGCAGTTTTTTCAACCACCCCGGCTGCTATTTCTGCCTCGCTGCTTAGGATACATGATGAGACTGTCGATGGGAAAGCAAACGGCTGCTGGCTTGCTGCAGCAAGCAGGAGGATTCCACAAATTCACGCTGTCCCTGTGGTACACTGGAGATACTTCTATAAATTCAGTAATGCAGCTATGATTATTCTTCTCCTCGCCTCTCAATTAACCAGTACTGCACATATTGTTCCCTGTCAAATATCTGATTTTGTCAGATGCCAGAGAGCAGTGTTGTTCTCGTTTCAAATTGCTGGTTTGATTTCTGGCAGTACTTGACTGCTTTAAAATGTGCTTTCTACGTCCATTTTCCTCAATACTTAATTAACCAGAGAAAAAGACTGAAATGAGGTTTCAGTTAAGTAGGTGTTTCACTTTTGTCCCACTATCTCATTCATTTATTTCCTCTAGCTCACTCAAGTAATCTCAGAGACTTATCTTTCATTTGCAAGAAATTTTGCAGTGCAGATTCTCTCTCCTACAGCTAAATCTCCTCAGAAAATGCATCCCATGCTGGGAAGGAGCACAAAGGGAAGACTGCGGGAGAGGTGGTGAAAAGCAATCCACTATCCAACCGAAACCACGGTGATGCAGATGAGCAAAACACATCTCGGTTATCTGAGAAGACTCTTCGACTGGCCGCGGCTAAAGGCCATGTGCCTGACACAGCACTGCAGTAACAGCGCGAGCATTGTGTTGGTCAGGAGTCACAAGGAACTCTGACATGAAGATTGCACTTCAAATCTGCAAATTGCAACTGCAAATGCAGCGTCCATCTACGCTAACGAAGTCAGATGCGAGCACTGCTTTACCAAACTGCAGCTGTTGCAGCACTAGCAACGCTTGAGCAACATCTGGGGCACTTCTGTGCCTGTACAGAAATGCCTTTAGGCATCTGCCATGCAGGTAACTGCTTGAAAGCATTTGGGTCTCGCTCCTCCTTCCCTCGGTGTGACCTGCTCTGATCTAGGAGCCTGGGGGAAGAGAAGAGCCTGAACACAGTAAGCTACCCCGGAGCTGCAGCGCCACAAAACACGTTGTGTAAGGTAGCAGCAAATTTACCTTTTCTTTGTAAGAATAATGATGAAAGCTGCTACTAAGTCACAGCCTAGGACTCCAGATAGTCAAAGGTTACGGCTACCTTGTGTACATATTCCTCAGGCAAGACACCAGCTTGAAGTTCCAGAATTCGTTTTTCCTTGACCCCATGTATCTTATCTATTTTCAGCCTTACAGAGCCAAGACTATTTGAGTTAAACACATCAGAGATCCAGTGTAATAGTAATGGGAGAAGGGAAAACAGTGACACAGTCCAAAATTTCACCCACCTTGAAAAATCCAAGAGTAGATTCTGAGTGGTAGAAGATTGCAGAATGGGCTGAGAGAGCACCTGACCAGCATGGGTTGCTCATGACTGAGGAAATTATTAATGTTAAGGTAGGAATGAAACAAATGGAAAATAGATGATATATTAATCAATTAGGATTACTAGAACATCCCCACGGAGTTTTGCTTGATTAAGAGATGGCAATCATGAGGGCCTCTTTTATGTGGGTATTCATGACACAAAGTAGTGTCTAGAAGTTAATATGTAGAAAGGGAAAAAGGATGTGTGGAGTTTAAAAAAAGCTGTTCAGCAGAATCTGAGGAACTTAGTTGGAAAATCATAAAACTCTTGTTCAGTTTGGAGGTCATTATGATGGGCATTCTATCTTAAAGACTTAAACTGGAAATTAATTGTTCAAAGACATGGGTTTGATGGACAAGCGACTTACTGGATAAGGAATTGGCTGCATGGTCACACTCAGAGAGTTGTAGTCACCAGCTTAATGTCCAAATGGAGACCAGTAATGCGTGGTGGTCCTCAGGGATTGGTCCTGGGCCTGCACTTGCAGCCCAAAGGGCAAACCAGATCCTGGGCTGCATCAAGAGAGGTGTGGCCAGGGTCCTGGTCAAGGGAGGGAATTCTGCCCCTCTGCTCTGGTGAGACCCTGCCTGGAATACTGTGTCCAGCTCAGGGGCTTCTATCATAACAAGGACATGGAGCTGTTGGCACAGGTCCAAGGGAGGGCCACGAAGATGATCAGGGGCTTGGAGTACCTCTCCTGTGAGGACAGGCTGAGAGACTTGGGCTTGTTCAGCCTGGAGATGAGAAGGCTCCAGGGAGACCTTACAGCAGCCTTCCAGTACCTGAGAGAAGCCTACAAGAAAGCTGAAGAGGGGGGCTGTTTACAAGGGCATGGACTGACAGGACAAGGGGTGATGGGTTTAAGATGAAGGAGGGGAGATTTAGATTAGACATTAGTAAGAAATTCTTCCCTGTGAGGGTGGTGAGGCCCTGGCACAGGCTGCCCAGAGAAGCTGTGGCAGTCCCCTCCCTGGCAGTGTTCAAGGCCAGGTTGGATGGGGCTTTGGGCAACCTGGGCTAGTGGAGGGTGTCCCTGCCCATAGAAGGGGATTGGAACAAGCTGATCTCAAAGGTTCCATCCAACTCGAACCATTCTGTGATTCTATATTAAGAACCATGAATAATCAGTTCTCCATGAGCTGGAAACATAATGTCCTGTGCTTCAAAAGGGATCAGTTTTCTAGTTCAGCATGCTACTGTTCAGAAGACATGGATCAATCCAAACTCCTGGTGACAGAGATCCAGTGGATTTCTCTGGGCACGTGCTTAGTTAAACTGACAGGAGATTTGCACTCTTCAATGTTAAGTGATTTCTTTTTCTTTTGTGAAGTTTGTGACCCTGATAGGCATTAAAAATGTCCAAAACCAGCAAAAAGAGCAACTTTAAACCACCTTCCATGGCTCTAAAGCGGCTCATATTAATTTCTGAACTAATCCAAAAGCTATTAAAACCTCTCCGTAAAGCTGCTCTTTGTAAATACCACGAGGTGATTGTGTATCTGCTGTGTTGTGTTTTGCTGTGCTGACCTCCAGAGTGAACCTTCACCACAACGGAGGACCCCAGTATGCAGGTAAGGCCACGGAAGGCTGAGGACCACGAGTGTTTATGGTCAGACTTGCACACTGCTGAGCCAGTAGATCTGATACCGTGTTTTAGCTACGTGAGTGTTACCTTTTCCTCTCTTCTCCCCTCTAGATCTAATTCCAGAGCTTGCTGACGTGTAATTGTAAGTATGGGCTGGGTTAGGCTTGGTTTCAGTGGCTGAAGTGATCCACGCTGTCGGCTATGCAGGTGTGAAAAATCTATTGTTCCCACGTCCTGTAGTTATGAGGCAGGTGTTGTTTACGTGATACCTGTTTATATTTTCTGATTGTCTCCAGGCATGGAAACCCTGGTGTGCGTGAGAAAATCCCTGTGTACTTGAAGGAACTGGTATGACACTGCATGCACACAGCTGAGTGCTCATATGGAGTGGGAAGAACTGGAGGGATAAATGGTCTGTTCAGCTACACTGTGAAATGAGTACGTACAGTCGGAATTTCAGAAGAAATTTAAAATACTGAAATGAAATGATTTGTACTGGAATTTCTAAAATGATTAGCCATGCCACTCTGCCAAAATACAAGGTTCCTGCTTTAAGTCCCATGGAGAAGAGGATTGTTTCTCTGGACATTTCCCCTTCTGCCTGCGATGGGGCCACCGAGTCAGTGCTGGTCTGGAAGAAAGTTTCCACATACCAGATCAGTGGCATTTTCTATTGTGAGAAGAACAAACTTGGGTCCTGCACTCATCTCAGAGCAGTCATTTTCATTTTTACTGGTTTACTTTTAAAACTTTCCCATGAGCAGCATCTAATTATGGTGCATGACAAAAAAAATAATCTGTATTTAAATGGTAACTGTGCACAGTGCTGAAAGGGCCTGTTGTTAAATTGCTTAATCATCAAAGTGAATAAGCCAGTAATTATTGCATTAGCATCCCAAACCACACTCATCTGCTGATATAACTCATCCTAAAGCAATCCCAGGAGGGGTGATAGGCTGAGTAGAAAGGGTATGGCCCTTGAAAAAGGGAAGGGCAGAGAACCTGTAGGAGATGGCACCAGGGATTAAGGGGGGGTGCCTGCATCAGTGGGACTCGGGGTATTGCTGGGGCGTGGTACTTCAAAAAGCTTTTTTTTTTTTGCATTATAAATGTAAGGATAGACCTTTCTGTTACCAGCCATGAAAGCCCTGTGAGACTTCCTGCCAGGTCTTGTCACTGATGTTACACTTGCACAGCAGTCAAAACAAATAATTGCATTTGGTTGAGGAAGGTGGCCTTTTGGCTTCCACACTGCCGCCGCATTCAGCTGCCTACGCTCGTCTGTGTCCCTGTCCCGAAACGTCGGGTAACGCTGCTGGATACCCTTCATCAGCCGTCTTCCACCTCCCCCCACCCGAGGTAAACCCTTCGGGGCCTTGACACTGTTAACATCTTTGTTAGAGAACAAACACTTTATGATCCTCCTCAAAGCAAAGGCATAAACCGAGGGTAAGATATTACTTTGTGTTTTCAGGAGCTTTTGGCTTTATATGATAAAATTCCAGGAATTCAGTTATTTGGAACAGTTTAGTGGCTGAAAGACAGACGGGCACTGGATCCCGCATCTTTGCAGGTGCTGTGTTAGTTTCCCATCAATTTCCTGAAATGATGCACTTACAGACCCATTTCAGTGGCTGTTTCAAGCCCTGGAGTGACATTTTTTCCACTCTCACAGATTCTAAGAGCTACTCTTTTACCTCTTAGCAAGAACCAGCATTGTTTTTTTCTTTTTAAGGAAATATTTTTCATGGAAGTGATGGCTTCTTGAATTGTATCTGAGTATGGATCAGGATTTGAGAGTACTATACTGCAGCTGAAACGTCATCCTTGCACTTCTCAAGGTATAAAACTCCCTGATGCTGGTTTTGAGCAAGTGGCAAGATTAAAAAAAAAAACACCTCACTTTTAGAAACTTTCCTGACTGGAGACCATTTTGTTACTACAGAAAATTGGGGGAACCTGTTCATTCTGTGAAAATGTGCTAGAAAAACTGTCCAGTTTCTTAGTAAATGTGCTAGGAAAAAAAAATAACAAAAAAAATAAATTATAGTTCTAAAACTTCAAAGATTGTTTGAACCTCTGGGGCTGGAAAGATGAAAAGCACCCCCAGCTGAAGAATCTCGGCAGGCCGCAGAGGCAGTGAAACAGGGTGCACAGCAGAAATGTGTCGTGGTGGGAGGAGTGGGGCATGCTTTCTCCTGGGCACACTAGTTGAAATCACATGTTCTAAAGCAAAGAAAATTGCTCCTCAGACATCCTCCTCGATGAACCATATTGTTAGTGGCCCTGGGCTGGAGTCTGGTGAAGGAACTGCCCTCTCTGCCCCCCCTTTACATCAATAACTGTGCCATGTAGGTACAGAGAGAATAACATGAAGTGGGGGGGAAGGCGATGGTTGTTTTAAAAGGCTTTTGTCTTGGAGGCACCATCTTTTTCTCCATGCATGTTTTCTCCTTCCCTTCCTTACAGTTATATCTTCCCCCCTCCCCACTGAACTGGGCAATTAATTACTTTTTTCTCCTCAGTCTCCATGTAGCATCCCATCATGTGCATATCCTTCTCCCTGGAAGAGCGCTGGTGCTACTTTCTCTCAAAGCTGGAGAAGAGGCTACAGGCAGTGCAGCTGCAGGTTCCCTGGTGAGCGGTGGGGACTGCTTGGCTGATGCATGGCTAAAGGTGGACAGTGGGTCAGGTGATGCATTTGGATTGCCTACACAAGCCACAGACCTGTTGTTTTCTGCAACATGTCTCAGAAACCGTGCTGGAGTAAGTGCCAGCAGGAACTTGGAGAGGGGTGTTGGTTTTGTATAGCAAGTTCCCAAATAACAGGTTGGCAGGCATCCAGCATGGGTAAAAAAACACCGAAAAGACCTTGAAAAATATTTCCATCTTCTATTTTGTCTGCCTGGTCCAGAAAACAGTGATAGAGAATAAAAAGAGTGGTTTGAACACAAGAATGTAGAAGAGAAGAAAATTTTGTAGGACAAAAAATCTACTCGCTATGGAATTCCTTTCCACCCACTGGCCAATTCCCTTTTGAAAGTCTCGAAGTAATTCAGTTTCCATTACTCCTCTTGTGGGAATCGTGCCTGTTCCAATAAACGTCACTGCCCACAAGCTTTTCCTGGTGTATGTTACGCTTACGCTTCTCATTTAATATTTCTGAAGAATGCTGCTTTCTCCCGTGCCTGCTGCATCTTTATAATATACAGAGGCAGTTTTGGTTGTCCTTTCAACATTGCATGACTAAACATGCAAACACACAGCTTAAAAAAACCCCACCTTATAATCTGTTCTTAGATAATAAATTTTATTTGTCTTTTCTGAGTTTCTTCAAAGTCTTTGGTTGTTTTTTTTTTCAGAGGAAAACACCAGGGCTAATCTCTACTCAGGTGCAGAACAATCCATTAGTAGATATCAAACATGTCACAATAGGATACAGTCAAAATCTACTACTGTTTACAAACCCATCCTTCAGGAGCTTTCTGGGAGAAAGAATCAAGTTCCCGCAGTCTCCTATTAAAGGATAATCAGCTCTATCTATATGACACTCGGGGCCTTGCAGGAGTTGACCTTAGAAACTTGCTCAGCATCCTCTGCTCAGAAGTAAATGACGTGTCCTCTCAAACTGACATTCTATTGCCTGTTTTTTTTTTTCCAGAAAACTGACTTAAAATTAACTAATTTCACCCCAGATCATTCCTCAAACACACTTGCTGCCTAACGACAGTCACTCAGACAAGCATCTACACAGATACCAAAACACCATTCTCTCCTAATTGTGGCACTCTGAAAGACAAAATAACCTTTTGCATTCTAATTATTTTTTAATTCCTCTGATTGTTATTTATTCCCCGTGAAAAGCATATGCGTAACTCCCACGCGCCTTGTGTGGAAGACATGGCAGCATTACAAATCCACAGAAACAAATAAGCAAAGGCAGCCGTTGGAAAGCCACACTATGCCCGTTCCTCAGGATGGCTCCCGCTTGAATATGCTGCAGCTCAGTGAGCTTCAGAATGCCAAGGCCAAACCCCTGACCGTGGGATCATCAGACAGAGTGAAATGCCTTCTTGAAGTCGAATCTAGAGGAGGACTCGAGCATCACATCCCTCTCAAGGCTAGAATCAGCATGACATGGGAGAAGCGTGAGGTGAGAGCCCCACAACTCAAGCCCTGTGCACTCGGCAGGCACAGCAGGTGGAAGACTTTGACTAAGATTTTGCACCCTCTGTGGACCTCCAAGTTCTGCTCCAGGCCCTTAGGAATATCTTTCTTTTCCTTTTCCTTCTCTTCTCTTCTCTTCTCTTCTCTTCTCTTCTCTTCTCTTCTCTTCTCTTCTCTTCTCTTCTCTTCTCTTCTCTTTTTCTTTCTTTTTTTTTGTCTTTAACACAGAGGCTGTACATGAGAAAGAATTTATATATCACGGTTAATGGGAAGGGGGAAGACTTAGTGACTTTTAAATGAATGCTGAAAACAGCTCATAGTGCTCGTGTCTCCCATTTTGCTCCTGCTGTCTCACCTAGGGAACTAGTTCACAACTCCAGTTGAGTCATCTATCTTCTCATGAGGTCTGGTGTTGGATTTGTGCCTTCCCCAGGCTGGGGAGACCTTGGTATCTGCCTACCCTGTTTGATGGGCAAATGTTTCAACCAATCTGGCATAAAAGCAAAGATAACGATGGCACTGCTAATTCCATCTTCTCCGTGAATAAATCTTGAAAGGAAAACACCATGCTATTTCCAATTTTTCAAAGAGCAGTTATAAGCCTCTCTCTCTTGAGGGCTCTAAACTCTGGATTAAAACAGATAAAGGTGTTTTCTCTCATCTTAGGTAAGATGCAAAACTTGCTGAGAGACACGGGACTGTGACCATCTATTTGTTCTTGGCATTTCCTATTGTCTCTCCACAGGCTGCTTCCCTCTCAGCATGTCAGATTTTCAGATAAGCATTTTGAGGTGTACAATTCTTGGCAGATGCCACGTGGGGAACCTTAATGTTGTACTTAGAGTTTTATATTCTGCTTTGGTGACCAAACCCCTAAAAGCAAGCTATTAAAAAGCAAGGTCTTCTTACTGGATGTAGTTGCAGCCTACGAGTCTCTCTTGCTGGTCTACTCCAGAAAATAGCAGCCACAGCAAAAAAGTGCAGCAACAAACATTCTTCGTAAGCAGGTTTGATGTAATTAAAGCCATTCTGGATGCTAAGTACATTATCTGTGTTTTAGAAACCTTATTAGACCAACACACAGAAATGTACAGAAAAATATCTCTTTTCAGTCCTCCATGGAAACACCCTGCCTGATGCTTTTGTAGCAGTTTCTCCCTGCTTGCATTTAAACTGTGTAGCAGTCGATCTGCCATAAATTGTTGCTCAGCATTGATGTACAACATTTCTACTGGAGATGACAGAGTATTTAATAATAGACGTTTTCTGCTCACCTCATCAAGGTTATGCCTCTTACTTTTAATGTGCATTTGAAATACATCTTCCAGTGCCCTTAAAAAAAAAAAACATCAGTGCGAAGAAAAAAAAGATTGTTCAAAGGCCACATACTTCCAGATGAAAAATATCACTCAGCTTCTGTCTTTCAGAGCTCTTAAAATAAATCCCAACTTTACACTTCTGCTCCATCCCCTCCCCATTCCTACCCTAAATTAATTCTAAAGGTGAAACCTTAAACATTATAAGGTTGGTCAATATTCTCATTCCAAGTACATGCAGTTTGGCAGGAACTCTGATGGAGACACTTTTCATGGATGTAATTCTCATTTCTTCTCCCATGTTTAAAACAAATATGAGTGTTGGTGCTCTCTGTTGCAATACAGTAGTGCCTCTCTGTATTTTGGTGGGGCCCAAGTCTTTGTTGCTATTGTTCAAGTACTATCCCACCATATTATCTGGGTGAAACTGGTGAGGGCAGGGTGCTGGGCAGTAGTACTACGAGCAGCTTCCCAGATGCGTCTGTAGCTGTAGTTCCTTTCTCTAGGATGCTGCATTATTCAAAGCAGATTTTTTATGTCTTTCTAGCACTTTCAGACTCTTAAGTGCATCCGCGTGGTCTCTTTGCTCTTGGGCCTCCTTTGTAGTAACTTCTAAGGGAAACACTGCAAGTTGAACTCTCATAGTTATAGTCATATGAAGTCTGTGTACTGGGGAAAGAGAGAGGCCTTCGGAAAGTGCTAGTGGGAATTTTCTTGATGGCTGTGACCAGACACAGTGATGAGCATCTTTAAAAATAAAGACCTGACTAGGGAAATTAGGTCTCTAGGTGCTAGAATCATAACTCAGTTAAATCTAACCCCATGGTTGCCTTTTCAGGCAAGCATAAAAAGTGAAAATATCGGCCGGAGGGCACGGCAGAGCTGGTTTGGTTGCACGCGGTACGTTTGAATTGGGAGGGCTTTTATGATGTTATCTGTAGAGAAACTTGTATAAATACATTGAGATGTTAAAATATGAGTCGATCATATTAGTGCTGTGTCAGGTTAGCTGAGGCCATTAGTTGTGTCTTCTCTCATCTGTCACAAAATCTTTTTAGAAATTCAACTTCTGATTGAGAACGAAAGGCCATTATCGATTATTCATTTTATTCTGGGGAGAAATTAAGGTCTGTTATTAGAGACTACCCAAGAAAACAACAGATGATTTGTGTGTATTTTTAGTAACCTTCATTTCTGAGGGAAGAGTGCACAGCATCTAAACAACATCATGGGTGGTGACTCAGTATTTGTCAAATCTACTACTGTTGCTCCCAGTGTAACCAGAAGATACACTTCTAGTTTGGGCCTTGAAGGTTGCCTGAAAACTGGTATAGAAAGAAGGAAGGCAGGAAGGCAGG